>VWPU01004729.1:0-39728 GCA_013398955.1 Callaeas wilsoni | reverse complement strand
AGGGGGTGTGAATGCACGGCGGAGTGGACGGAGGAAGCGGGGGGAGAGAGAGGAGCGGGAGAGGGGAGGGAGGGAAGGGAAGGGAAGGGAAGGGAAGGGAAGGGAAGGGAAGGGAAGGGAAGAGACTTAATTGACAACTGCTCAGAAACTTAGACTGGTCATAAAATGCTGTGTCTCAACTAATCAAAAACATAGACTCCCTGTCCCCTGTGATCCAGAACAGAGTTTGTCATTCTTAGATACCCCTGAGAATCTGGGCCTGAAATTCTGATTTGAGACACAAAAAACTGAAATCATACTTTCTTTTGCATCACAGTTTGCCCATGGAGGGACCAACAGATGCACTTTTGAGAGCAACAGAGTGCAGACAGCTCTCTTGGTACTAAGTGAGAGCCATAAGTCAACTACTTCTGTTCTTGATGCTGCAGCTATTCAACACATTCTTCAAACTATCAGTTTTCCCCAAACAGATCAAATTACAATCTCTAAAATTCAATCCCTAAATATGCTTATTTAAAAAAAACCTAACAACCATCACCACACAGCATTGCTTTCCCTCTTGCAAGCAACAATCCTTTTCTCAAGAGGAGTAATAAGGTAAAATATACATGGCCTTTCCGCCCATGATGAAATTCTTAGTTAGCCCAGAGCACCCTCAGAGCTCTGCAGGGGCCATGAGTGATGCTGGGGCTCAGACTGGTGAGCCTGATGTGCAGGTGAGTTTGCCTCCCCGGGATGCACAGAGAGCCCCAGGACCAGTATGAAGTCGGGAGCAGGGGTGGGTGATTGGATGTGCAGCACTGCCCTGGGGTGCTTCTTGCCCCCTGGGCCCACTCTGGGCAAACCTGGCCCTGGTGCAGTGCTGAGGGGAGCCTGGTGCAGCCATAAATTTGCATGTGTCTGGCACACACTGTCAGCTGCAGAAGTCAGAGGTCTCCACCCTTGGGCTGAAGCAGGGTTGGTGAAACCTTGCTGAGAGTACTAGGAAAAACAAAGAAAAAATCATACATCTAAGAAATTAAATACATGGTCTGAAATATTTTGAATATAATTAAATTGCACTTGGAGTTTTCCCTGACATCAATCAAGCCAGATATTAAATATTTTTTATGTAAACCTTAGGAAGATTTGATGCTATAAACCATTAAATCCAGATATTATAATTTCCCCCATGGCCAGTATGAACATCGTATTAATCATGCAGCACCCACTGCAAGCTATTTCTACCGTACTGCTTTTCTCCAGTCCCCTAAACTATTACCATCCATCTACAACATAAATTTCCTGTAATGGATTGTAAGAAGTCCTCTGTGCAGCATGCTGAGTGAGTGATTAGAAGAATTGGATTTTTTCCTTCCTTTTCAAAATTTTCATGCATTATCTTTAGTGACTCATATGCTTCATTTTTTTCCAGGTGTGCTTTAGGGAAAAATGAAAATAACCCACCTCCAGCATAGGCTCAGCCTCCTACGAGAAACTGCAAATTTTTGTTATTACTCTAAACAAGATTTTCTGTTGCAGAAGATCCAGTTAGAGCCATTACTGTTCCCTGTATCCTCTGGGCAGGAAGTCTCTTCCCAGGCTATTAATCGCTTGCAATTTTTTTCCTATGGAAAAACAATAAACAAAAATCCAAAGGATCCTCATTGGTAATGCTGTTCATATTACAGGTTAAATTGCCAGAGGAAATACATAGTTTGCCATATGAAAATTTTTCTATGAATCTATACATAAACATATAGATTTTCATTCCTGCCAGCGTAGCTGTTTGCAGGTCTGCATTAAACAATGAATTTCAATGCCAGTGCTGCAGAAGCGTCACTCAGCAGCTCTGTCACTTCTGAGTGTCTGATGGTAATAGATTGTCTAAGAAATCTGGACACGTTCATTTTGCCAAGGGATCGTGTGTTGCTGGAGGTAATGCACATCAGATGAGATGTCACACTCTCAGAAGAAGTGCAGAGGCGTTAAGACAAGCCAAATTCTGGGCTGTTTATATTCTCCTTTACCAATCAGGGTATCAGGATGCAGATTGAATTTATAAATACTGGAACAGGATTTGTTGCATGACAGAAGCTCTTGGAAAGAGAGATATAGGTTAGACTTTTTGCCTTATTATGTCTCAAAGAAAACTGATTATCTGTGTTCACAGCTTAAATTAAATAAATATGTTTGGTTGTGGAACAATAGAGAGATTTCAGAAGAAGAGTGCTTCAGACAGCACGTGCTGAGGGTTGTAAGGGGGGAAGCAGAGAACAGCAGCTGGCTGTGTTTGTGCTGCATAGGTTTCCAAATGCTTCAGAGCACCCCTGAGAAATTTTGCAAGTGTTTTACTCTTGCAAAAAAAAAAAAACAAAAAAAACCCCAACTGTGTCCAATGAACACTTATTCTTGGGTCACATTTGAAAGCCAGTTTTGGGTCACCGGTAACTTCCCTGGAGAAGGAATGAGGAGAAAAAAACCTCTGTTGGGGATTATGTTGGGGATTAAATGAGAGCCAGAGACATGGCTGTGATTTCATTGCGGCTGTGGAGGCACAAGTGGAGTAGGGAGGGAGGA
The DNA here is from genome assembly GCA_013398955.1 of Callaeas wilsoni. NCBI lineage: Eukaryota > Metazoa > Chordata > Aves > Passeriformes > Callaeidae > Callaeas > Callaeas wilsoni. The sequence goes on along the minus strand of VWPU01004729.1, from coordinate 37,169 downwards.
TTGTGGTGGGATGTTGTGTTGGGTTTAGATGGGGACAGCAAGTGTGGCAGCAAGATGACAGAGTCTAGTGGCATCTCCTTAGCTTTTTGTCTTTCAATCTTTTTGCCTATCATGGTTTGACTAATCCTTTAAATATATTTTGCGTTCATTTCTCAAATAACCAGCAGACATATGGTGCTAATGAGAACTAGAGAGGGTTTGTTTTTTTAATGAGCAAGAGCAGCTGGTAAGCAGAATGTAAAATTAAAAATGGAGGGAAAAAAATAAGCCCAAGGGGATAGATAAGGTTATTAATCACAGCGGAATTCCTCAGCTCCCTCCTCTGATGAGAAGGATCAGGTGGAGTGGGACATCGGTGACCTTGAGACAAGTATGTGACAGCCTATTGCGCTAGGTGAAAAATAAGTGACTGTCTGATACATTCAACTGTGTCACAGCTTTCCATGGCAGCAGAGATGCTCTGCCATGTCCCCTTGCAGGCAGCCTGGCTGGTGGCAGCCCCTCCAGCTGCCCCAGACTCACAGCATGGTCCTTCATTTGGGAGGGAAGCCTGAGACACCCTGTGGGTGCAATCTGCAGAGGGACAGGTGAGCACAGACCAGCAGTGACACGTCTGAAAGGGAAATAATTGGAAAGTGGAAAAAATTGCTCCAGTACATCCAGGGGTAAATTTGCCATTTCTGAGTGGTGCTGCATTGCTGGGAGGATTTGTGGCAGATGCTCACAGCTTTCTTTAAATGAAACCCACTTCATTTTCTGCTATTTAAACATGTCATCCTAAGCAATGCAGAACAATAAGGGAGCTTTCCCAGGATGCACCTCTGGCTGACTGAGAGGCTGAAACTAACACAAAGAGCCATCCTGCCCAGCAGCCCAAGGTTTCTGCTGCACTACACTGCTGTTTCTTAAAATCAAGCCTATTTCATTTAATGACTTGAGGCAGACAGATCCCAGCTCGCAGCTTCAAGTGCTAACTTACATTCACCAGGAAACACACGCTTTTCAAGACTGCCGAATCCATCTGCCCCTTCCACTCAACAGAACTTGTCTGCATTGTCTTGAAGCCCATTCCTGGCAGAAGTCTCCTGCTCACACAGTTACTGCTGCCCTGCAGTCAGGGTACCTCTTGCCCCATGCTAGACAACATCTGAGTTAGGATGGAGGCCACTACAGGCAGTACCCATCCTGTGATGCGGGGAGGCCCAGGCTCTCAGGGGCCCTGAGCACCTCCAACTGCACAGGTTCCATGCCTGAGGTTGTCCCTGTCTATCAGACCCTGTGCCTTTTCCAGAGAAACATGTGTTGTTTGTAGATATGTCTGACTCTTAAAGTCAGGTTGTCCTCTGGTCTTTGCACGTGCCTGGCCATAAAAGATAGAAATTATCTGGCCTACTTCTAGATGTTTATATATGAGCCAGTCTGTAGGTTTCTTTCGCAGTCCAAGGAGAGAGAAAGGAGGTGAGATTTGTCTCTCCTAATACAGACACAGTAGTTTGGACAGGTTAGTATCTTTAGAAACCTTTCCCTACTGTGGCCACGTCAGGGACAAAGGATAGTCCTATCCCTTCCTGTGCTTACTGGAGTACATGTTGATCCCAGTAACTGTGGGGCAGAAATACAATTGTGGTCCCAATTCCTTGCTCCTCTTGTCAGGATAAGGACATCTATGGACACCAGTGCTGCTTTCAGTGTTGGTGCTTTTGGTGCTGACAATGGTGGGGAGGGACAGGCATGGCCCTTTAGCTAATCTTTATTTGAAATGATCCAGTTTGTGTCCCCTGAGACCCACTTTATGATGTGTAGAAAGAGTGGATGGCTGCAGTGTGCATTCCTGATCTGAACTGCAGCACTGGTGTGGATGTACCTTGAAAGCATTTAACAGACTGCAGTATGAACATTACCCATTGTGGCACTATTGATCTCATAATTATTATGCTGAGAGATGTTGATGATGATTTACACACACAAAAAAAGCAGCCTCTTTTCTGAAAAAAATCTTTGGCAAATTATTCATCCCTCAAATTTTGTCCAGAACATGCCCCTAATTTCCAGAGTCAAATGCATGCTGTAGTAAAGTGACCACTCTGAGCAGGAGTCCGTGCTGTGCTTTTTCCTCCTTGAGCAGTGTAGGCACATTTTACTCCTCTGAGGTGTACTGAAGGTTGCTTTTTCTTATAATTGAGCAAAATGTAAATTGTTATAACTACCAAGGTAGCAGACCAACCATTGCAACAAAGGATTACAACTTCTTTACAAGGTGAAATCATAAGAATCTGGCTATATGGGAGAAAGTTCTTGTTTGAACATGTAATTTGAACAAGTAGCAAAGAGAATCCTCACAGCTGCATGACACTAAGTGGCTTTTTCTGTTTAATAAATATAAAATACATCTGTCTAGATCAGTTGGATGAATAATGGAAGCACTCAAACCCTTTAGGGACTCTTTTGCTGTCTTGCAGGATGGGATTCTTTTTGCGTCTAGGATGAGAAGAATTGGAAAGGCAACAGTGGGAGATGATTGCTGCTGCTAGCAGCAGTGAAGAATGAGTGCAGATATATAAGTTTTGCCCCCTACATGGTAAAAACCTTTCTAGGAGCAAAGAGATGCTGTGTGCCATGGGATTTGATGGAAAAGAGGGGTGTGAAACTTCAGAGACATAGCTGAACATGCTGGGTTCAGAGACAGGGGAAATCATTCCAAATCCATTTGCTGCTTATGTCAACCTGTAAAGCCTTTGGTGGCCATACGCATCAGGCATGCTGTGGCAGCCCAGCTCTCTGCCTAGAAAATGCTCTCCTGCTGCATGCTCAGTCCCAGCAATCTCTTCAGGAAAAAGCTCCACGTGGCTCACTCTCACCGGGACTGACAAGTGCTATTTGAGCTGTTTGTGCTGTGAGATTCCCACGAGCCCATTGTGGGGGATGCACATTTTCAAGATCTGGCTAAGGCAGCTCTCTCTTATTCACTGCCCTATGATAATTATAGTGATTTTTTTGCTACATAATGTGCTGAGAGGGAAAACTCCCGTGGTGTGCCTGAATGTTGTACCGTGTAAAGCAACACAGTGCTCCCTCCTGCCTCTCCCAGACCCCCCTCAATCTCTCAGAAGGGAGAAAAAGGCTCACGTAAGAGGGATGTTTATGCTGATGCTATTCAAATGAGCAACGTACAAATAAAATGGTATTTAGGCCTTGCCTTTGCTCCTCAATAAATTTCTCCAGGCAAAATTACCCACAGTGGTACTTAAACCTCCTTGGGGGGTCTGTAGCTGTTGACAGTATTTTCTTTCCTGCCTGCTACAGTTTGAGGAGAAAAAAAAATTCTTTATTGTACTACCACAGCCCACAAACTTGCTGAGGCCCAGATGTGAAACACTTGTCTTAGAAAGAGCAAGGAGGAAAAAGAAATCTGAAAACAGGGAAAAAGGGAGACATTTGCAATTATATGAAGTCTCTCCTTCTGATTTAAATATTTCTGTAACTTCTTATGAAATGCAGTGTTTGTAAGTAAGAATTTGTTTGGAACGGTTGCTGGATAACATGTTTGTGCCGAACAGAAATATATTGGGGTGAAAAAATCAATACTCAGAGGGGACAGAATGGCTCAAAATATGGGTAAGCATATGGAAGCTGCTGTGAAGATCTTAGCACTTTGAAATTCACCCTGATCAGTAGAAATGGAAGCTAATTTCCAGCTAGGACCTTTTCTGAGGCCATTTTTTAGAAGCTGTCAAGTTGATATGACCTCTCTTTCCAATCTCAAGAGGGCAAATGCTTCTATTTCCTATTTACAGGGTGTTTATCACCAGGGCAAAAAGCTGTCTTTGCCGTTAGACTGGAAAAAAACCCTAGCCACAGAAATAGGCACAGTTCCTGCAAGGCAGGGCAATAGCATGTTGCAGGAAATTTGGACAGCCATGGATCACTCATTGGAGAACAGTTTTGACTGTAGTCAAACTTACACGAGCTTATGCAAGTACAGGGCTTGGTTGACTTTGTGTGAGAGTCAAATCAGTAAACGAGAGATGTCACAAAGCACAGTCAGGAGAGGGGTCACCTATTTGACTTTTGAATCCACTTTGATGTTGGGGGTGCTGGAAAGGCATTGAGCCTCACCACCTGAGCCAAGGACAGAGCACTCATCAAGGGCAGGTGATTGATTTGATTGACTACAGGATAGAAAGGCAGGCAAATAATATTGACAAATGATGCTTTAAGGAAATGAAATGATTCCAGGAGAGCTTTGCCTTTACTGATTAAGAACCCAAGGGCTGCTGAGCATGGACTTACCTCAGTCACATTAATTTCTCCAGCATAGTGGTCTGGTTGAACTCTTCAAAGAAAAACCTCACTACTAAAATCCAGAATAGATTAGATGACGACTCTAATCTATCAGCCATGATAATTTCAGCATATGTTGGAACCAGGAAATTTTAGCTAACTCTATCTGGGAACGTACAGTTGGTGAGGAGGTCTGTCTTTGCCTATGGAGAAAATCTCCTTTCTAGCCTGCTGCAGCATGATTTATCTACCCTCCAAATAATATCTCCCTCTCAGAAGATCAGCTGGAAAGTGTTGGCCAGGAGCAAGTCTGTAGACCTGGAGGTCAGCTGTGCTCTTACCTGTGCGAGTCAGAAGTGGCAGAACAGCCAGAATTACAGCTGTGACTCATTGGTGACATTCTGGAAGAAAGCCTATTGTGAGAGGGCTTGGCTTCTGTCAGCCCCCGTACCTGCAGGACCAGTGGGAGCGGAAAGTGTGAAACATCTCTCTCTGAGTTCACAGAATCGCAGAACATGCTGAGCTGGACAGGACCCATCAGTATCCCCCAAGTCCAGCTCCTGGCCCTGCACAGGACACTCCAAGGTGACCACCCATCTCACACCATGTGCCTGAGAACACTGTCCAAATGTTCCTTGAACTCTGTCAGGCTTGGTGCTGTGACCGTTTCCCTGGGGAGCCTGTTACAGTTCCCACCCACCCTCTGGGTGGAGAATTTTTCCTGATGTCTAATCTACTCCTTCTCTGACACAGTTTTAGGGCATTACCTCAGGTCCAGTCACTGTTCATGAAAGTGAAGAGATCAGTGCCTGCCCCTCCTCTTCCCCTCACAAGGAAGCTGCAGACTGCAATGAGGTCTCTCCTCAGCCTCCTCTCCTCCAGGCTGAACACACCAAGTGACCTTAGCCACTCCTCAGAAAGCTTCCCCTCAAGGCCCTTCACCATCCTTGTGGTCCTCCTTTGGACACTGTCTAATAGTTTAATGTCTTCCTTATATTGTGGTACTGAAAACTGCTCACAGCACTCGAGGTGAGGCCACCCCAGAGCAGAGCAGAGCAGGACAATCCCCTCCCTTGCCTGGCTGCCGATGCTGTGCCTGATGCTCCCCAGGACAGGGCTGGCCCTCCTGGGCACCCAGTTCCAGTGAGAAGATGTCCATGCCGGTTATGGCTGCACTCACAGGCAGTGTGTAAGGTCATTGGCACGTCCTGTCTTGACATCAGTGACCATGTTTTCAGTTGTTGTGAGGCATATGTCATGCAGAGCACAGAAACCTGGGAGACTGTGCAGGACTTCAATAGAGTGGCTTCCTTCTGCTGTGGAGACTCAAGCTGGTAGTTTAAGATCCAGCAAGAGATTTTTACATGTTGGGTCACTTGGTTTCACTACAAATAGATGGGTATAAACATATCACACTGTCTTTGCATGCCCCACTCGGGAGAATACCATAACCTGAAACTTCCAGGATCTATAAAGATTTAGACATGGTGGTTGCTATTCCTCTTTGCCCACTGAGAAGGTGCTTTTGATTCCACAGTGCTCTCATTGCCTTGAGCCTGACCCAACTGAGACTGTGGGCAGCCTGTACCATAGCTGCTTCTTGAGCCTTCTCATTTACTTGGTGACTTACTTCCAGCCGTTTTCACCTGCAACATATGAGAAGTGGCCCGTACCCCTTCCCTGCCTGAGATGAAGACCTGCGTGTGCACTGAAGGGCAGTGGGCTGTGCTCCCCTGGAGACTCCCAGCTGGCTGACAGCTTCCCATCCTCCCTGTGTTCTCCTGGCAGGAGGTGACACTGCAGCCACCAGAGCACAGTCTCCTGGCAAGGCACAGCCTGCACAGGATGAGACTAGTATCAGGTCGTTGTGTTAGTTTCTTTCTTGAGCAAGGAGAAAAAAATGCCTTCCTTTCTTTGTGAACTGACTGTATGTGCTGTAGATTATTTCCATCATACTCTTTGTCTGTATTACCTGCATTAATCTAGTACAGCGTGGGATGAAAATGTGCCCCTGAGACTAAGCATGTACGTAACTTTAACTACCAGCTGCCAACATGGATGCAAAGTTGTCTCTTCAAACTACGCATAAAACCCTGTGGATAGTGACATTAAGTAGCTCTCTTTTATGCAATGCAGACATTACATTTTTTTAGTGTGTTGACACATCATTATATTTCTCAACAAGGCAAATTAGAGCAATGATACAAAGTTTTGTCTTGAGAGCCTGAGGATTTTTTATGGTTCTGGGAGACTGCATTAAGACAGACTGTAAAACGGGGTGTAAATATTATAATCATGAGTTATATCTTCCTGCTTGCTAAGAAGCAGCAGAACCACTGGTAGAAGCCAGCATATCCCATATGGATTACTTGTATTATATTTTAACAACTGATGCATGTACTAATTGCTTTTAGTTCATAGAGACCAAAGATAATGTTATGAATACTCAAAGGACAACTTATATTTTGTACACGACAGCCATGGCTAACCATCTCTGAAGCTGGCTCTTTTGTCCTGCTCTTGCTGTGAAGACACCCGGGTGGGATCTTCCTTTTCTGCTTTTTTTTTTGTCACCAGTTTCGATGTCACTGTGAACATGTGCAATAATCTTGAAACACTTGTTCCAGAGTCTAGCTGCATGACAACCTGTCCCATAGGTGCCTACAAGGATGGATTGTCCATGTCCTTCTGATTGCAGGGCAGGTGGAGTGTGGTGCCAGAGTCACTGTGGTACAACCTTGGGCCTGCACGGCCCTTTCTTCTCCTCAACCCCAAGAGCCATGGGCATCATTTTGTCTGTGACAGCACAGCCTTTATCAAGAAAGAGGACTGCAATTGGGGAGGAGTGCAGCCACCATGCCATGTTACCTGTTTTGGGCACCACTTCTGCCTGCTAGCACCTGTTGTCAGCCCATCTACTCTGACTAGCCAACAGGTATCCCGACAGACTTACTGTGACACACCCCACAGAAAAGGCATTTCCACATGAAAGCTGACCAAGAAAATGTAAAAATTGATATTCCACAGGACCCCTCATTCCCTATGTAGACACCTGCTTGGTTCCCCCTCTTCTTGTTTCAAAGTGGTATAATTAAATATGAAAATAAACGAGAAAACAGGGCTGGAGCTCCTGAGATCTCCAGCAAATTCAGTGTGGCATGGTCATTTGTAGTTTAAACTTGCATGCTGCTGGGTGCTGGCATCTGCTCAGGCAGCACTCCACCTCCTTTTCAGGGGAAGGGATGGGTGAGCACAACTTCACCCTGTTTTTACTGTGGAGAAAGCCTGACCACTGCAGCAGGGCACAGTGCTGTGTGCTCTTAACTCTCACAGAAGGCAGCTGGGGACAATCTCCTTACATACATTTAACAACATACATGCTTAGCAGGAGTTGCTGTTCGATGAGTGCTACTGGTACACCACCTGACCTTCTGCAAACCACAGGACCCACCATTCTGCTTTGCATGCGGCAGTGTGTGTTTGATCGTAGTAGGACTTGTATTTTGCCACACATCATGTTCAAAAAAGCCATCCAGCCTTCATGTGACACTACAAAGGGGGAGAGAACATACCATTTTCCTTGGTCATGTGTTCTGTTGGTTACCCATCTTTGTTCTTATAATTGCATGCCTTATTTCTACTTTAAGTACATCTGACTTCAGTTTCTAGCTGCTGCAACTGATTTTTTCTCTGCAAGATGAAGAAGGAATGTGGTACTGAACATCTCTGCAGTCAGGTCACCCTCCAGCCTCGTCTTTAATACAGAAACCACAATGAATGCTTTGAGCCTTGTGAGGTATTTTCCATAGTCCTCAAATAATGTTAATTTAATATTTTAAAAAATCTCCATTTTTTTGTCAGATCCTTCAGTTGAGCAAATTATTCCAGTAATAATTTCTGTAAACAGGAATGATCTGAGCTGCCAGCCACTGCCTGCTTCTTTGAGCTGCTCCTGCCATTTCCAGTGAGACCTCACTGTTCTCGAGCTTGTCCATTTTGACCCCCTGTCTCTGGTGTTTCACAAACCATGGAGGCTGCATCTCTTGCTCTAGATACAGAGCTTGATGTTTGACTGCTCCCAACATTTCATTTTGAATTTCACTTGCAGTAGTTTAAGGTAAAGCCACATAAACATCTCAAGAATCAGACCTTGAAATCCAGGTTTCTTTCTGTGTTCTCTACCTTCATTAGTGCACTACAAAGGCTCCTCTTTGTTAATTTGCTTTCTGATTCTTCAAATGTGCCCTCACAATTGGGAGGACAGAGCCATCAAGACGAGTGAAAAGTGATTTTGTGGGAGCCCTGATGCTATCCCAGGGATTTGGGTATTCCCTTAACAAGAGGGCAATCAGTCCCAATTCATCCAACTTGAGAAGGAAAATTTGAAATTTGTATCTCCCCCTCCGTGGGTGATTGCTCTGATGACCAGCCTTTTCTACCACCTTCAGCATAAAAACAAGGAACAAGGCAGTGTTGTGTACCCAGCAGAAAGGTAACAACTTGGGAGCAGAAGTCTGTTTCAGAAAATGTATCTCAGGCTCCCTTAGGTACCATGGTAGAAAGGCAATAAACTTAAATTTGCTCCAGTCCAGACCTTAACATTCGAATCTCAGGAGGCTAGTCCAGGTTTGAAATCCTTAGCTGGGTGGCCAGAGGTGCTAGTTAAGCCCTTTCATTCAGCTAGAATCAAGATCCCCATTTTATCACACCCCAAAGAATGTTGTATTGAAGGACCTGAGATGTGCAGACAGTGAGTGCCAGTTATGCTTTCTTAAACATTTTCTTGTAAATGAAGAACATTTAATCAACAATATTAAATTCCCCCAAATAGTAAGCATTTTCTTGCATAATACAACTATTAGTGATAATAAATCCCTAATAATTGATAAATATAATTGCAAACCCAACACTAAATTCTTCTCTTGTAGGCATCAGTGTCACTCTAGGGAAATGGTAGTTCAATGCCGTAAATGTACAAAATGTGGGCCATAGTTATTTAATCTTGGGTTTGAAATGTCTTCTTTGATCTTTTTGTTGAGAGACAGGCAACTGCTCCAAACGGGAAAATGGAAGGACACATGAGTGAATGAATAATGACCAATAGCACACAGAATTCAAGCATTCATGCTGCAAAGTATAATATTGTGCACACTGGCATGTCTCATAAACACCTTTGGATAGAGTGCTAAGTTAGACCACAGCAAACCCTGAAAGATGAGCCATTTGTGTTGTGTGCCTTTTGCTTAAAAAAAGCTGGAGTTTTATAATTTGATTGTGTAATGCAACAGAGCTCTGAAGTTTAGTAGGCTAAACTATATTTTAGGTAAAAAAAGAAACAAACAGAATGCAGACCAGATTCCTAGATCACAGGATGTAAATACAGCAGATTTCAGCTATGGGTGCAAATTTTTTGTATTAAGAGAAGTTCAACAGGAATGTCTTTCCTCTGAGTGCTGAGCAGAATTTGATTGCCTTCCCTTTATAGTTATATGATTTTTTTAAAATCTAGGCAGTTAATATCAAGACACAAAACACTGGTTCCCTTTCTCTCTTTTAAAAGCATTTTCTAGTGTTGGACACATTTCTGACTCAGCCAAGGCCTTCTCAATGAAAAGCTAAAATGAATCTGCATTGAATTAATTAGTCCAAAGCAGCCTGCAATGTTTACCTACAACTGTGAAGGGGCACTGAGGCAGGTTACCAAACCTGGGTGAAAACATGTCTGTTGTAAATGAGATTGCTTATAAGGATTTGACTGACTTGAAGTAAAATCTATTTAGTTTCTGCAAGTTTTGCGTTATTTTCCTCTTTGGAAGGGAAAGTTTAGATATTCTTGAGCATTGCCTTTACTTTCCAAGCAGTACAACTGAGGATTTATCGACCTGCAGAACTCGACGCATGAAAAGAAAACAGTCACTGACAAATAACATTTGTAAGAATGCTTCTAACAGAAAATCATAACAGAAAATTCCATGTTTTATTTCACACGTCTTGTAATTCTGGAATATCCATCTCACCATTTATGGTCTGTCTGGCTCTTCACTCCTCATAACTTCCTAAGTGCACCCAGGGGCAGAGCGAAATAAAAGTAAAAATAATTCCAAGTAAAGAGATATTTGCCTTCAGTATTGCTTTTCTTTCTCCAAAATGAAAGCATTTAGTGAAAAATTCTCATTAAAACCAAAGACAATACTTCTGTTATCACTCGTTGTCCAGAAGAGAAATTCATCAGCTCCTACTGAAAATCAGAAAAGTATGTAAAGGTTATTGAATGCATATTGCTATTTCTGTCAAGTTAGTGGGATCAGAAGGACCTTTAATCTGACCTAGTGTGGAAGTTCTTGTATTTTTGTTTAATCTAAAATTGCATTGAACAGATCAGGAATTGTGAGTGGTTTTATTGTATTTCTTCAGACTAAGAAATGTATGTCCCAGCTATTAGGTCTCTATAATCTTCCATGAAATATAAGAAATTGCAGTAGCGTACTTTGAAAGAACATAGCTGCATATGTCCTTTGTACATTATTCGGAAGTAAGAAAATCTATTCTTGACAAATATTTGTGCTTTTTTGTATGCATTAGTCACTATTCACTCTTCTCCTTCCCCGTGCATCATGCAGAGAGCATGTTTGGCTTCACGTGACCAACACGGCTCATCACACAGTCCAAAAACCCACTGGCACACATCACAGATGACCAGCTGGCTAAAAGTGACTCAGAAGTAATGGGTTATATGGATTGTTTCACAAAACTTGCAATATAAGGCCCAGATTCATTAGGAACATTTAATTTTTGGTGATGAAATATCATTGTTCCTGGGGAAATCTTCCTCAGCTGCTGCATTTGCATTACAGCAGACTGGGTCCATATTCCCTTTAGTTTTTCCTCATTTGAATGGACTGTGGTCTGTTTGTTCCTTTTGGCTTCTCTGCCCAGAATAGGATCTTTGTCTCTTTCCTTTCCATGAGATGAAGGTTTTCAGCCCAGCAGCCCCAGACCACCTGCACTTAAGCTGTGTCTTCAGATTACCAGAAGTTTAAATACTTTTTTTTCTAAGAAATTCTACCACAAGCGGTATGAATTTACAATTTAGTCTCCAGGGACAGATGCATAAGAGCAAACTCTACCCAAGCTTTGTAGACTCTTTCAAAAAACCAGTCTTGATTTTAACTCAGAGTTGTACAGATTGTGCCTCAGCTATAGAACACCTGAACACAATTCAATGCCTCATTTCCCTTCTCCTTCATGAGTCCTCTGGGGAATACAGTACACTGCTGCAGATGGCTTCTTCCTCAACATGTCTCTTGCAGCCCATATCCTCCCTCCTTAGCTGTTTCCACAATTGAAATAACCTCATTTCTGCAAAAGCGCATCCCTCAGCTCTCCTCTCCTGCTCAGTTACCATTTGTTGGATATCCCTCATCAAGTGACTTGTTCCCTACCAGAACAGTCAGTTACTGACTACTTAGTGAAAATCCAACTCCTAGCAAATTATATGCTGAACCAAAGCCTTTTTTTTTTCCCCCTCCCCATAATGTAGGGTCTCTTAAACGGTTGGTCTCCAAAGTTCACTAGCTTTTCTCTGCTGATCATAGCCAGGTGCAAGCTCTACTCTTGCCATCTTCTGGGGATTTTCCTCTGTGTGAGGCAACCCATTGAGAACACGCAGCATCCCCTGAAAATACCACCATGTAAAATGTCAAGAATTCAGAAAATTCCTCAGTTTTGTTAACTTTAGTGCTCTGTGTATAAAGCCCAGTGTGTTTTAAGCAGCTAGCTCAAACTAGTCCTTCGAGACTGGCTGAAGTGTCCCTTTCTTTAAAGCTTTGTCTTTCTTAGGAGGAATGACAGCAGTTTTCAATTTCTAATCTTTGTGACAGTTTTCAGTGAAATAAGTGTGACTATATTTCTGACTTTTTCTAAGTCTGCCTTCACTCCTCGTTTAGTAAACATATGTCAAAAGCAGCTGAGGCTGCGTTTGGTACAATATTTGTTTTTCTTTGTTTACCTGTAACAGGACTGACTGCTGTAGCATCCTTGATTTGCACGACTTTCCTCCTGCAAAAGGCAAGATCTGGCCAAATGATGCCCTTGTACCTTTCCATTGACAAGCTTGGTCACCAAGCACCTGCTTGTTTTGTAAATACCAGGTTAGTTTGCTATACCTATATGACTTTGCTTCAAAATCCCAACAAAATACAGGTTCCTTTTAGTACTCAGGCATTATTCTCTCATGCTTCAGCGCCATCCTTTAACAAGCTGCTAAGTAATAAATAAATTAACACTCAGTTTAGAAAAACCACACAGCAAAGTAAGCAGCATAAGAATGGGTGATGTTCCCCAGCAATCTCAGCTTTTTCATACCACACAGGATTTCTTGTCTTTTTTTCCCAAGTCAACTACCAGAACTATTTCAGATAGATGCCCCAGTAACCTTTCATGTTCCCTACAGATCTCTCCTTGACACAGAGATTATAAAAGCAATACTCTCAAAGAAATTGGAAACCTTGTTTTCTGCAAAAGCTCAGCTCTTGATCTTCTCCAAGGAAATAGAGTATACTCTAAGTCTCTACTCCAGATATAGCAAAAAGACCAGAAGGTGCCAGATAAATTTATTTTCTGTACTACCTAATGTTATTTCTATATCTGTATATTTATAAATCCTCCTTTGTTAGTATCTGCACAATGTAAAAAGTGAACGGAAGTGGTATGAGCTATGTTTTGTTCTTGTCAGATGTAGCTCTGAGAAAAATGTGAGAGAGGTCATGCTCACCCAACAGAAGACGAACAAGAGGCTTGGATTCCCTTGGATGTCTGCCAGTGGATATTGGCTGATTCTCTTTGTACAACCAACTTGTGTAAACAACTTTCTTCTTGCAGCAAGTGCTTTGAGGCTGCTGATAGCCACAAAGTTGTCAGGACCTCAACTATGCAGGTCTTCTGAGGGGTGGTTCCTTGTGTGGCACTGTAACCAACGCTGTGTGGAAGCTTTGGTTCATAGTGCCACCTACAGAATCAACACATCCACTTGATGATGAATTGGATTGCCTCTCTCTCCTTTCTCTGTTAAGACTCATAACTTCATTTAACATTATGAAAAGATTGTTAAACAGAAGCCTCAAATTTTAAGTGTTAAATTACCGAAGATTTTCAAGTGAGCAATTATACAGTGCAACAGGGTATTTTTAAGCATCTCCCTTTAATCTAGGCTGTGATGAGGATATTCCTACCTAGGAAAGCAGAATAAAATTGAACTCAATTTGAAGTGAAAAGAAGAAATATCTGGAACATTAAGAAAAAATAACCCTTAAGACAGATGTGTGGACATTGAATGACATAGGAAAACATGTAACTTATTAGGCCTAAAAATGTGGATTCTAGTTTTCATATTGAAGGATAGTGTTAATTTTCAAAAAATAGGAATTTGATTAATACACCTGTTTCCAAAAATGAAAATGCACCTTATATAAATGTAATCCTATGTATACCAGTTGCTGTACAAATATGTGTAAAGAGATGATATGTGCACTTGGAGAGCTTCATTCTAGAGCTACAGTCTAAAGGATATTCATGACAAAATCTTCAGGCACCGTGCTAGACCTTGAAGGGGTGCGACCTGTCATTGGCACATAAGACAATGAAAGCTGTTGTAAAGAGAGCTATCCAAATAATATATTGGTATGAAGATACTTTCTGTAATGTCTTACTTTCTTTAAGGCTAATAAATACATATATATCTAAATTAAGGCAAGTAAACTGGACAATACGGGGAAATATGGACTCCAGACCTCTCTGGATTAATCTTGTGTTAATTTATGCTTGCAAAATTGAAGACTCTGAAGGCGACTGCTAGAAATACAAGGATTCATCACCTGAGTTTGAGAAACCCACTGATATCATCAACAGGACATTCATATTTATTCCTCGTGTGACGAGTTATTTTTGTATCAAGTGGGAAAGAGACGTGCCTTTTTACCAAGATAGGGTAAAAAGCATATTAGAGAATGATTTCAGTTTCTGTCCTGAACTGAATGTTCCAGTGTTCTGTCTGTCTCACAATGACTGTTTTCAGTGAAAACTTACACACAGGTAATTGCACAGCATCAAACACACTGTATGTACAGTGAGGCAACACTAATTGCTTCTTGTTCCAGGTCAGGCCAGGTGCTGGAAAAGAGGTAAGCTCTGGTTTATCTTTATTTGCTCTCCCCCAGGGCACACCACATCCTGGACTTAGCCCTTCTCATGTGTTGGAGTCCTGGGTACCTGCCCCAGGGACATTTGCCTGCCTCTGGTGTCTATGATGACAAAGCCCTGGGAAAACCAATTGACTGCTGCTAAAGAGGATTAATTGAAAACAATAACATGTGAAGTCATAGCATACGAGAGTTAGAGTGCCCCTGTTACACCAAGTGTTAGAGTTGGAGAAAATTTTAAAAACGATTGTGGAAGCTCTAGCAGTGAATTAATCAGTGTATGGCTCCTTCTCCCATTGAGAGTAGTACTTGAGTGGGAAATTATTTAAAACAGGTGGAATAGAGTAGGTGTTATCAGTCTGACTGTCATTCTGTTCAGTTTGGGGAATCTTACTGGTCCCTAAGGAAAGAGAAATCACATTCCTTGACTCATGCTGTGCTGGTAAGGGATGATGTGTTCAGATTAGTGAGAACATGTGTTGTATTCAATAGATAGCACAGAGAAGGAAGAGCTCCCTTAATTAGCATCCCACTTTCTGAAGTACATATTGGTACAAACGAGGCTGAAAATTTATGAAACAGGAAAGACAGAACAAATAACAGAGAGAACTTTCTCAGCCCCTCTGTGAGTAGCTACAAGCTGCATTTCTACAGGGTTATCAATTCTTTCACCTTTTATGCTTGATCTTTGTAATAATAAAGGCCAAGATCCGTTCCTTGCAGTTGAACTACTTGACTTAATGTATGACAAGGTGTAAAATCAAACTACAGAAGGAAAAACTGAATTTTAAATCTCTTTTATTGCTATAAAGCAGACTGAAGTTGTATATCTTTTCTCACGTTTGCCCTTTAGCTTTTGATGCTCTTTAGATTTATGGCGAAGCGCTGAGTGAAAATGATAAATGGGATATAGATACTGGAAAATGGAAATGTTTCTTTCCAGCCTGAATAATATGAGCAGCCATTCAGTCACTGGAAGATATTCCAGGTTTAAATGTACTTTCTGATGCTGCTTCTAGCCCTACACCTTTTCTTTCATGCCTTTTTCAGAGATACTATCTTACCATGAAATATGTGCTCTAACTAGCAGACCAGTAGCTCACTTGTGGAAATTACTTTCCATTGCTCCCTTGCAGATGTGTACCTCTCTATAAGAAAGCACTGCAGCCTAATTGGAACAAAACCTTGGAGCATGAAAGTAAGGATGACTTTGTTGCTAAATAGTCAGATCATTAACATAGAGAGGAGTCACGAACTATACTTTTTTTTGAACTAATTTGTGCATGTACAATTTACTCAGTAATTGGGTGCTTATTTTTTATCCAGTAGCTGGGTAAATGTGTGATAATGCAATATAACCTGAGAGCTCCATGGTGCAAAGATCAGGACTCACATTCTTCCAGTCCTAGGTAAAGTCCCATGATGCTTTGGAGTCATGGAAATAAAATTTAGAAATTCAATTAAATCATATACCTTTTAAAAATGGAGTGCCCTAACACGACACGGATAGCCCACGGCTTTGAGTGAGGAAGTCTGGGATCAAGTTTCCTTTCTATTTGGGCCAGAACACAGTTGCAGTGAAGGTCAAGCATATCTTTAAGACATGTCAGGACTGGAGGTGGATTTTTCTCATCTGTCTTGTTGAAACTGATCCAGTTTATGTCAGAACTTAAATACTCTGGGGCCAGAGAACAAATGAGAATATACAACTCACTAATAGGGCACTCAGATGAGGGAAAGGGAATGATAACTTGTATTAACGCTGTTTTCAAGGGATATGTCTATATACAAGACAAAACATCCCATAACATTTGTGGTTGAACATTCTGTAATGTCTGTCTTCAGAAAGCTGATTCTCAGTGCAGCTGTTTCTCACAATTCATGAAGGAAGAAGTCTGCTGCTAACCTCAGACAATAAAAAAGAGTTATATCAGTTCTGTGGTATTCAGATGATTATATCCCAAACTTCCTGTGTATTTGGTATACCAAAGACCCTGAAATATGAGAGTATTTGGGAAACAAAAGGGATTATAAAAAGTTTTATTTGGTTTTTTTTTTAACCTTAGTCTTCAATCTCAGCCAGTGCTCAGTTACTTCCACACTCCTGGAAGCATGAAAGATTTCATTTTAAAATGCTGTCTACAAAATATGGATATTTACAAAACATTTTCCTTCTTCTGGAGGAAAAGAGGGCATGGAGAGTGAAGGAAATGTGAAGAAATTCCACCACACTCACACCACACATCAGTTTGAATATAATTCATGGAATCATAGAATGATTTGGGTTGGAAGGGACCTTAAAGGTCATCTAGTTCCAACTCCTCTGTCATGGGCAAGGACACTAAACCAGATTGATGAGAGCCCTATCTAACCTGGCCTTGAGCATTCCCAGGGATAGGGCATTTGCAAGTTTTCCGGGCAACTTGTTCCAGTGCCTCACCACCCTCAGTAGTGTAAAAATAGTAAAGATTTTCTTCTTAAAAAAATTCATATTGGTAAAACCAAAAAGCATAATTTTGATAAGTAACTTAGTGATGATAACCTTTCCTCCTTTCCTTCCTTTCCTCAAAGTTAAAGAATTGCACAAACTCAAAGATAATGTTAGAAGACTATAATCAGGAATACCAAACTAGACCTAAAAACAATGACTTGCAATTAGTGATTAATGGGCTCCTTTTATTTGCCTTCAGTTTTCTTTTGTGAGTTTCTTTAAAAAGAACTTTGCTGAAACCGAGTTGACCAATGGCTCTTCAGAACCCATAAAAGAAACCCCAGCACTTAAGCTAATGGAGAATTTTCATTATCTCTTTCAAAATACCATGGTGATGAACACTGGGGAAAAGACTATTAATCATTTGTCAGCTTCAGAAGCAATATAATTTATTTTTATCAGGCATTTAACCACATGAGGACAAGAACAGCAAAGGACAAATTTCTCTGGGACAGACCACTTAGTCTTTCAGATGGTTTCTCACACAAAGTCTTGGATTTTCACTGGTCTGACAGAGGAGGGTTTGCCTTGGGGAATCACTGGTGATGGCTGTGCCTGCGTGCAAGGTGGCTTATCAGTGGGCAATGTCAACGCTGGAGTGAGGATAGTGCCTGGGAAATGCGAATCTTACAGACAGGAGGGTGGCAATGCCTCTTGTTTCCAAGAGGAGGCAGGAGGAGACCAGCTAGATGGCTGGAGGTCAATAGGGATGAATTGTTTCAACACAATTGGCCTAAGGAGAGGACTGAATTTCTTTCAAAGAAAAGGACAAAACAAGGCAATATGCATATCCGAGGAATCCAGTAATGAAGACTGATCTTAATGTGTTAAGTTAGTAAATATGAAAAAGATGGGTGTTTGGGGATGTTCGGTGGGAAGCAAAGATCTGAGACAAATGACGATTTGTGTCCCTAAGTTTCCTCCATGACTGGCAGTTTGGAGAGCTGACATGCCTACAGCTTTCCCCAAATCCCTGACTGGACCCCTTCTCCCACTGCACACAGTCTACTTCCTTGTTCATGAGAGTAACCAAGGTCTACCCAAACTTACTACACCTGCAAATACCCCTGAGCTGGTGATATCTTCAGGATATTTTTCACTATGGAGCCACCAGAAATATTAATTAATAGCAAGTTTCTTGTGTGACTTGATTTTCATCAAGCTTTGATCAAACTTTCATGGAGAAGTTTGAGTTAGAGGTGCACTGAGGAGAATCACAGGCTCTATCCAGCCTACATAATTGGTAGGATCAGGGATTTCTGCAGCAGTAGTTCACTGAGTTCCTGAGGAGAAGGCAGTATGCTCAAATGCTTTTCCTAAGGTATTTTTCAGCCTCTTGGAGCATCAAACTGAAACACTTCTTGAAAATGGCCTTTTTGTACAGAAGCCATTATTTGACACAGGCATGGTAGCAATTCTTTTTTTGTAGCAGTCCTTACTGTTATTTCACAGAGATGGTCTTCTGTTCATGTTCCCTTGAGGGCCTGTAGAGCTCTAAGCAATTGTGTGAGATATTTCTGAGTGGCATGCAGAATCACAGAACCACAGAATTAACTAGGCTGGAAAAGACCTTTGAGATCATCAAGTCTGACCTATGACCTAATACCACCTTTTCAACTAAACCATGGCACTGAGTGCCATATCCAGTCTTTTTTTAAACGCCTCCAGAGATGGTGACTCTACCACCTCCCTGGGAAGCCCATTCCAGTGCCCAATCACTCTTTCTGTGAAAAATTTTTTTCCTAATGTCCAGCCTAAACTTCCCCTGGTGCAGCTTAATACTGTGTCCTCTCATCTTGTCGCTGGTTGCTCGGGACAAAAGAGCAACCCCCACCTGTCTACACCCTCCTTTCAGACAGTTTTAGACAGTGAGAAGGTCTCCCCTGCACCTCCTTTTCTCCAGGCTAAGCAGCCCCAGCTCCCTCAGCCATCCTTCTCAGGGCTTGTGTTCCAAACCCTTCACTAGCCTTGTTGCCCTTCTCTGGATGTATTTGAGCACCTCAATATCCTTCCTAAATTGGGGGGCCCAGAACTGGGCACAGTACTCAAGGTGCGGCCTCACCAGTGCTGAGTTGAGGAGAAGAATGACTTCCCTGATCCTGCTGGCCACACCATTGCTGATCCAGGCCAGGATGCCATTGGCCTTCTTAGCCACCTGGGCACACACTGGATCACATTCAGTTGGCTGTCAACCAGCACCCCCATGTCCCTTTCTGCCTGGCCCTTGTCCAGCCACTCTGTCCCCTGTAGCACTGCAGAGGGCTGTTGTGGCCAAAATGTATGACCTAGTGCAATACCACTCATGTTTGCTGAGCAACAGCAGCATTGTGACATATTCAGAAAAAAATACTGTTCTCAGGAAAGCTAAGAGGTCATCTTCTCCAATCTCCTGCCCCAGTGTGTGTGTCTTGCTGTGCCTAAAACCTTGCCTGGCTTCTGGACTTTCAGCCTACTCTTAAAAATCTTCCCTGATGGAGACCCTGGTGTCTCCCTAGACAGCTTATTCCAGTGCTTAACTACAGCTAGACATTTCTTGCCTTGCTGCAACCATGGGGTCTACCCAATCTCCACACAGGTATGGTGGA
Source organism: Callaeas wilsoni (assembly GCA_013398955.1). NCBI lineage: Eukaryota > Metazoa > Chordata > Aves > Passeriformes > Callaeidae > Callaeas > Callaeas wilsoni. The sequence goes on along the minus strand of VWPU01004729.1, from coordinate 17,616 downwards.
AGAGCCCATGGTCGTGGCTCCTGAGCCCCAGGTCTCCAGTCACAGCTCCCTGCCCAGCCGTGGCTTGATGATGCAGGAGAGTAAGTTGTTTAAAATAACATTTAAAAGAGTCTTAATCTTCCTCTCTGAACAAATGAGTAGTTCAAAGTGAGTTTCTTAGCTGCCGTGAGCTCTGTCACCTCATTCCAGCATGGATGACTAAGGAAGGAGTATGGCAGAAGTTTAAAATATTAGAGCATATTTGTACCCTAATTTAGGCATGAGCACACTGTGATTTCCAGCCTGTGAGCAGCTGCTCACATTGGGTCAAGGCACACTGGCACTATTATTGATCGTGGTCCTTCATTTCTGCATTTGCATGGGAATGATCTGCAGGTTTTGTGACAGATGCCCTGCCTCTCGTGGGCTGAGCCCACCTTGTTGTGCATCTGACTAACACAAGGCTTATTGGTGACTGCAAGGCATTACCTGTTTCCTATTCTCAGCTGCTCGTTCTCCTTAAACTTGATCCTTACAGCAAACCATTCCCTCATCCCAAATTACCACTAAATCTGTTTAAACCCAGACAACAAAAATCACCTTTTAAAGTATTCTATTAGTCAAAATATGATTAATTAGGGTTGAGTTATTTTATTTCTGAATAGTTTAAATACTTATAAATTAAAATTTAAATAATTATAGCCTTCTCAGGGTATTTTAAAGAAAGAACTATCAAGTATAAAGTGGAATTTTCAATGCCTCATTTAGCATGCTGCAAAGAAGGAAAAGAAGAATATTAAAATATTTTGCATCAGAGGTTTAGAACTGAAAAAAGAGACCTAGCATTCTGATTACTAATTAAGTTCACATTTAACACAAATAAAACATACAGGGTTGTAAGAAAGTTTGACAAAGAAAAAGCCTACAGAGATCTGTACTTTTTGTGCTATAATTATATTGGTATTTCTATATTATTATAGTTATTATCTTGCCAGTACCCAAGACAAAAAGCCACTATTAAATCCTCTGAAGTTGATAGTGGCTGCATATGTATGTCTGTATGTGTGTAAAAGTGTGAAGAGTTGTAAAAATATTGAATGGGGTTCTGAAAATAGTCCCGATTTATGCAATCACTTAACTGCAGCTACTGCAGCATGAATTTCACCTTGTGTCTGTGAGAAATCCGACACAGACTGACTTGAGAAGAACCTTGCTCAAGTCACGCATGGCTACCTACCCTTGAGTTTCAGGAATTCCACTAAGCCATGTGCCAAGAGCAGACAGGTGAATTACTGGCTGCAAACCCAAAGCCTGATCTAGATATTGAACCCTGCAGATCTTTAAGGATGCTGGCTTGGCTCACAGCCCTTCACCCGCTGACTGTGAGCAATGTGTCTCCTGAGAGTTTCTTCAGCGTTGCTCTTAGCTGCAGGAAATGAACAACAGAGCGTGGGACTGGCAGAGCAAATTCTGATACTGCTCACTGTCCCTTGCTTGCAAAATGTGTGCAGCCACAGCCCGGTGAAGCCTGTGGACTGCAGAAGCAGCCCAGTCATAACCCCACTGGTTCCAACAGGAGTATTCCAAGGTTACTTTGCTTCAGCTGAGGTGAGAATGGAGACCAGTATAACTTACGTGTTCCTCTTCAACAGTCTCCATCATTCTTGTTATGTTGATTTTTATTAGTCTAGAAGTGCTTAATATCCTCAAGAGGATAGAAATGATTTTCAGGTGAGGCATGTAACCATTTTTAAGAATGGACTAAGAGTGATTCATAACAAATACACTTGGATTTTTCTGGAAAGGCCATTTTTCTATTCACATTTAGATGCCTTAAATTTCGTATGGAGAACATCATCATAAGTTGCAATGACATGAATTAGGAATGAGGACTTTTTTAAACTGTAAAGTTGAATAGGATTGATCAATTATATAAATGGAAGTTAAAGCTAACTGGAGTTTGGAGATTAATTTGAAAATGGTATATGTGTTCTATTTTCAGGTACCTTTATGCATTCGAAGTGTGAACAAATACAGGACAATCAAGAGGAAAAGCAGCAGCTTGGGAAGACAACTTTTTATGATATTGGCATTATGTTTTCAGAATAAGGGTGCACACAAACCTCTTCAGCTTTAGTTGGAGAGTTTGTGCATTTAGGCTGAGCCAGATCTCATTTACAGAAGATTCCACAGTAGCCAGCTTCCTCTACTGAAGTTGCAGGAGGGACTCCCCCTTTCCAAACCCGCTCTGTCCATCTCTGATAAAGAAGTCAGTCAAGCTCTGCTGATCATTCTGCACATCAGGAGAGCAGGGAAGGCCTGTAGTGAGGAGATGATCAGAGTTACTGAGTGATTGTCTACTGTTGGCCATGGGGTTCAGGTGTCATAGGGAGGCCCAGGGAGGGTCACATGCCCGCATAGGCAATGCAGTAGCATATCATAACATCACAGAACCACAGATAGGTTTGGACTGGAAGGAACCTAAAAGGTCATTCAGTTCCAACCCCTGCTGCCATGGACAGGAATACTTTTCACTAGAGTAGATTTCTCAAAGGCCCTTCGACACTTCCAAGGATAAGGTATCCACGGCTTCTCTGGACAACAGCTTCTATACTATCTTCCTTGAAAATCAGGATAAAAAATGCTATTGCTATATTAAGCAAAGGTCTGAAGCAGGTTCCCAGATGGACGATTCCAGTTTAGGAGTTTTTCTTCCTTAGCACTAAAATTAACAATATTTTGGTCATATGTGGCTAGCAGTTGGTAGATATCTCCGCTTTGAAATCCATAGTATTTGCCTTCTAATCTGTTGTCATTAATTAGCTTGAAGAGCCAGAGCCAGCCTGTCTGTGTGATCAGGTAATCCTTTGTCACACTGCCGCTATGGTCTGTGCCTTCTTTGCTCCTCTCTCCAACCACCTCTTGACCCAACATTTGCTTTATAAAATGCTACTGCTGGGTGGATTAGCTGCAGAGCAGTTTCCTCACCGGTACCAGAGTTCATGCCAGGCACAGCCTTGTGCACCATTTGGGGCTTCTCCTACAGCAGATAAAGGATGTCCCCCTTGATGTCATCCATGTTTTGTTAGTGTGTCAGCAAAGAAGCCGGATAACAGCATATTTTGGGGCATTAAAACACCCAAGAGACAGAGAAAAGTGTTATTCTAGAGACTAGTTCATGGCTGTGGAGTCCATAAAAGGAAAATTGGAGTGAGAGGTGAATGCTGGGGCTTGGGTGCCTGCTGCCATGCACTCACAAAATGCATTTTCCATGTGAAGACCTCCTGGAGGGATCTTTGCTGAAGCTATTAGTAGCAGAATGGCACTGGCAGTGGTTTGTTTCACCGAGATTGTCAGTGGTTTTGGTGGTAATAGCCTTTCCACCCTCCCTGCAGCCCTTGGCAGGCAGAGCCCTCCCTTGTTCCCCTCACCAGCCCCTCTGGCCTGCAAGCAGAGGGGAAGAGCCTGGGGTGATGGCAGGAGGTAGGGGAGCAACAGCAGGATTTTGGGCATGCAGCAGCAGCCTCTCAATGCAAGAGAAATTGAGGTGGGAAGAGAGGACAGAATCATAGAATTATAGAATACAGTGAGTTGGAAGGGATCCATCAGGATCATCGAGTCCAGCTCCTGGCCCTGCACAGGACAACTCCAAGAGTCACACCAGGTGCCTGAAAGTATTTTTCAAATGCTTCTTGAACTCTGTCAGGCTGGTGCTGTGACCACTTCCCTGGGGAGCCTGTTCCAATGCTCATCCCCTTTCTGGCTGAAGAATCTTTTCCTGATAACCAACCTAAACCTCCCCTTGACACACCTTCAGGCCATTCTATCAGGTCCTGTCACTGGTCACCACAGAGAAGAGATCAGTGCCTGCCCCTCCTCTTCCCCTCACGAGGAAGCTGCAGACTGCAATGAAGTCTCCCCTCAGCCTCCTCTTCTCCAGGATGAACACACCAAGTGGCCTCAACATCTTCCCCTCCAAACCCTTCACCATCCTTTGTGTACTCTCTAATAGCTTAATGATATTTTTATATTGTAGTGCCCAAAACTGCACACAGTCAGAAGAGGGACAGAAAATGAGTACAGAGTATCCTGAGGGGAACCAGCTACGAAGACTAGAGGAAGGAAAAGGGAACAGCTAGAAGGGAAAACCATGGTGGAGAGAATATTTCATCAATTTTTGTCCAGGGAAGAATTGCCCCAGCACAGCGTGAAACCAGAATAATTGTAATGAATGCCAGCTCATGTGATTGGCTAGCAGGGCCGACCCAGACTGTGGTGGGGCTGTGACCACTTCCCACTGGTCTCATACCCTGTCAAGGGGTATTTCAGATGTTTACCAGCAAGGCAGTGAATTGTTAAAGTTTACCTGGGGACTTTTCACACTCAGTTGTATGTACTGCATGCAGAGGACATCTGCTTTCACCTGGCATCCTCTTTCTCAAAGCATGACATCAGCCTAATGCATGGTTGTGAGCTGCCTGGTGTCTCCCTCACTATTAATGTTTCCCTCAGTATTAGTACATACACCCTTCTCAGCTTGTTGCCAGTATAGTTTGCTGATTTCTGTTGGTCACTGTTCAGATTTTTTTCAGTAATTTTCTGACAAAATCCAGATACAGGTGAAAGCTACTGTGCAAAAAGCAGCCAAGCACAAAGGAGGAAAAAATTGCATCTCTCCTCAGTGGCAGGGAACTTCACTGTGATTCACTGTGCTGCTGCTGAGCTCACAGCTCTCTGCTGGTTTTTTTAACTGCTGCAGGCAAAAGTCAGATCAATCTGTTTTAGGTGTTTGTTTCATTGTTGTTATTCTGTGCCGTCAGTCACAAAGGCAAGGGACACTCACCCAGAGACAAACAGATGATGGCAATTTATGTTGTGCCAGATGGGGGTGTGCAATTCAAAACTGAGAGGAACTGCCAACCAGAAAGGCCATCATACATCACAGTATTCACATTTTCCATATGATTAAGGTCTGTCAGATCTCTGCCAGGCACAAGTACCCACAAGCATGATATCATTTGAATTTTGGAACACTTTTCTGCCCAAGGAGTTACCATTTTACACCTGAGTACTCCCTGGAGACTAAAATACGTTATCTGCCTGACTGAGGCATGGAGGAAAACCCCACAGGATTTTGGCACATGTGAACCTTACCTCCTGTTCTTCTAGGAAATCTCACCTGACTAGGACGAATTAAAATTCTGCCATTGTTACAGGAATTTATGAAGTAAAAAATTGACCTTTGTCTTTAAAATAGCAACAAACTTTGGCAAAATATTTTTTGCAGCATAATTCTACAGTGTAAAAGTCAATCTGACCTGCTTTTGACACAGATATAAAGGCCTTGATTTGTTCTTCATGCTGTCATTTTATAAGAGCAATCTTGCTCTTACAGAGAGTTTGTCCCCAGCTGACACTTGAGGAAAGGTGAGATACCTGTGCCCTAGGGGCTGGAGTCAATGCGCTGCCATCATCTGAATCCTGCAAAAGACAGATCCCTTAGGTACGGCCCAACACTAAAGATGTGACCTCCTTGGTAGGGACCAGTTGTCGAGTTCCCCCATCATTATGAGTGTCCCACGTCACCACGACTCTCTGTGCCTGAGTCTTACTCCAGCAGCTCTGCAGCACAGGAAGATGACAGTGGGAATGACACAACCATGCAGCACATCTGGCCCTAAAATATATTTAAGTTGTAGGTGGGGTTTCTTTCAAATAGGAAATACATCCAGATTTGTTAAGATCCCAAATCTTATCCTCTGTCAATATCAATCACAAAAATTCTCTGTGTGTTTTTAGACCTTGTATTAAATTCATTATGTGTGGAGAATTTGGTAGTTATATTTGTAATCTTATTTAACATTTTCGGAGACATAATAATAACTTTTTCAGGTTCTAATTTAGTATGTTATTGCAGAAAATATAATTTTGTATTGCCAAATAAACATACTTATTCCAATCTATTTGGTGGAGTGGACCAAAATCCAGTCTGTGAGCTGCAATAAAAGTGTACAGAGGAACTTCTACCGTCTTTATGAAAGATGCATGTAAAGATGATGAGAAGCATCTTGTCTTTGCATTGTGGCTGGGGAGTAGGATCATCTCATACACTTACAGATATCTCTGGTATGAGCTTAAGTCACCCTAGGTTCCTTTCCAAGTCAATTGAGAGAAGTAGGTATTTTCAAGAAGTGATTCACTTGACCTATTTGTAGCCATCTATTTTAGGATGAAATGATCATCCCCCCACCCCACAAGTACCTATTTCTGTGCATTGATTGTAAAGAGCAGTGAAGGTACTAACTGAAGGGTAAAACATTGCAGGTTTTTGCTTTTGGCCAAATGAATTAGTGGATCTTCAGATTTTATCTTTACTTATTCTTGGCTCAGTCCCTAATGTTATAGCAATGAGTAGTTTTGGGGCGATGTAATCACACCAAGGACTGTTCTTTTTCTGCCCCTTTTATCTCTGCCTTTCATATCTTCATTTTCTGTTTATCTTTTCTCTCTGTTGTCTTTCTATGTCTCTTCCTTTTCCTTGCAGCAGTTTCCAGTCCTTTCTTGTTTCCTGAAATTGTGTTCAATTAAATAATTAATACAATTCCTTAAATATTATTAAGACTTTTAAGGTAGTATGGCAGTAGGAGTAATGGGAAGCAAGAGAGTTCATAACTCTCAGAACTCCTATGCTGGTCAGGTTTCAAGGTTATCTGGTTATCTCCCCAGTCAGAGGGATGGAAATATGCATCGCAATATAAAAGCTTAAGCTGTTCAGAACCTGGACATTACAGAAGCAGAATATTATACCAAATGTGCTGCATTCAGACAAACGTATTCCAGGGAAGAGCTGCTCAGTGTGTTTGCTCAATAATGTCAGTTCCTGAAGACCATATTTCACTCATGTGTTTTTACAGTTGCTATAGTTTGGGCATATTTCCTCCTTTCCCCTTTGTTGAGCTGACTGCAGTGAGCCTGGCAGTGTGAACCTTCCAGCAGGACACCTGGGGTTTGCAGCGCCTGCAGGAGTGGGAGTGGTGGCTGGAAGGTGATGGGTGCTGGGGCTGGCATTGGTGAGCTTGCATCCCAGAAGCTCGATGAAAGTAGGGACAGCTCTACCTGTCCTGCTGAGTCCTGGCTCCAAACTGCATTCCCAGCCCTGGGCTGTGATGCTGAGGTGAGGAGTGGTGCTACCTGATATTTTTGGAGTGGGATCTCCTCTCTCCACTAACTCTACTCACTTCTCCAGGATGGAAGATGGCTCTTTCTGCCTCTGATTTTTTTCTTGCAAGCATAGTGGCTTGTTGCTTTTCTCATTTTCAACAAAATTATGCAAAACCTAGCATAAAGAGATTTATCACTTCATCTTTACAAAATTCTGTTTCTTTCATGCCTATGGTTCAGTTGTTCCCAGTAGTGCCTGATTTTCTTCCTGTTAGTCATTTTTGTTTTCTTAACTGGAAAAAAAGCACTCAAACGTAATAAATTCCAGTCCTCTAAAATAATAAAACTCTATTATTTGTGTTGTTTTCAATGCAGAGTTGTATGCACGCATTATGCATGTTACTCTCTCATCAACAGTAAAAGAACCCAAAGTATTTCAGAAGAAGAAATTAAGAATACAAATGTTGCAGCCCTTTATAACTTCTCTTTTAAGTCAAAGAAAATTAAGGAAGAGTTACAATGTTGGTTGAAGTTTACAGTGAACCATTTCTGTTACAGAATTTGCTAGCAAAGTTAATTTTACATTGCTAAATTTTGTAATGTGGAAGCAGATACACAGCTTCTGGTTAGGCTCATAGAAGATAATGGGTTGTCTACAGGAAACAGAGATTTCCTTGGAGTGGCTTCTTGTTTCATGGAAAGCCAGAACTGATATCTTTGAATAAAATCCAAAGAGGAAAGAGAAGTTGACTCAAGATTGACAAGTTTAAACTTGCAGGACTTTCTCTTTGATAAGGGATATATGAGTACTTTAAATATCTGTTTCTAATTTGTCCCTTGCAACATCAAATCTGCTTCTCTGCCTGTCTCTCATACTTATATTTCTGTTCTACCAGAGATGAGACTTCAGTCAGTACAGCGACTTCTCAGAAGACCTTTCACACTATTTACTATCCAACTACCCTGAAAATCCTTCTTTTCCCAGCTATGTCTCAAGTGCTCAGGTTATGATGAAATTGCTCTGCTTGATTGTAACAGGTACCCTTACTAATAGAAGAAGAGCTTCTGCTTCTGTTTTATATATCTGTACATTTATACAAGTCTGCTTGAACAAAAAAGTTACTATTTTTAATATTTAATGAGCTGTATGTTTTACTATAAATAACAGTGAACAGACCAGGACAGGAGAAGATGGGAAGGAAGAAGAGATCAAATAATTTTGAAACATAAAATATTTGAGAATTACTGCCAGCTGTGGACAAGGAGGAAGCTACCACAGACAGTAGCACAGTGCTTCTGTTACTTATTCTCCAACTTCCTCTAAGAAGTTGTTTATTTAGGAACTTATTGGTTGTACTAATTTTAGAACAACTCAGATTCTTGATTTTAATACCAGTGGCAATAAATTCCGTATTTCTTCTTCACGTCTCTATAATTTTAAAATGTGATTTCACATTTTTCTCTTCCATTTTCAAATCTTGTCTGCATTGTCATTTTAATGCTTTTGTGGTAAGTAAAAATTAATTTTTGCTGTCTGATGAACTGAATGGGATAACACTCTAATGCCATGAACTTCTTAGTTTTCACCTGCAAGGAATTTGAGATGCTTCTTAAAATCCAGGGAAGTGTTTGGCATTTGAGGTAGTATGGATGTTTTCAATGTTAACCTGCTTCTTTCTGCTGCTACGCATTTGCTTTGTGTTGCATTTGTGTCCAACCAAACAAAGCAATTGCTCTTTAACATTTTTGACACCTTGTTCATGTTGAGTCAAGTAAAGCATTAAACTGTTGCCAGTGGATGGAAAAGAGCACACTTGAAGACAAACCATGTGCATGAGGGAAAAACCATGCCATCAATTTGAAATTGTACAGCAGGCATACATTTTACTGAAAGGTAAGAACACGACAAGATATTTTGAAGAAACTTTGCATTGTGCACAGATTAGTGCTAAAAATAGTTTGAATCAACTATATTAGCACTTTCACCTCTCTGGAATCAAATTCTCATTGCTTCACAGAAGCATCTGTGGTTTAGCTTTAGCTGAGTCTTATTATTGAAGAATGAAGTGAAAAACTGATTTTATAGAAAACTGTACCAGTGACCTGAACTACAGCACTCGCTCTCTTTACAAACCAGGCACTTGGCTGCACCACTGCAGAGAGAGCTAAGATTCACTTTTTTTTCTTTTTGAAAGAAATATTCCAAAAATATGGCTTACTTATTGGTATTAATATCAAAATGTTCAATTCTTTCAGGATTTTAATGGTACGTTTCTGTAAAAATACTTTGCATATTTATCTATCTAAAGAGACAAGTTTTTTAAAACATTATTCCCCTAGCAGCAAATGTTGGTAGATAGAATTTATTTCTGTATTGCTACAAGCAATCAAACTCCTGTTATGTCACCATGTACCTTGCTTGTGGATTTTTTTTTTGTAAAAGATTTTGAGATTGATTGACCCAGAGCTGGATTCACAGAAGACCTGAGGATTTCTTCAGGGTGCTGAGCACCTTGGCCTATATCAGCAGGGATGAAAACAAGAGGTTTTGCCCCACAGTGCTCTCAATTCCCTACCGAAATCATTCTTTGTTCAAACTTATTCACATTGCATATATTTGCTTTGTAATTGCTTGCAAGTCACCTGGAGAAGTTTGGAATGAAGTGTGCTGCAAAAGTGAAATATTCATGTTATGGTAAGCACATTGCAACACCCCCACCCTCCCCCCTCCCTCAAGGTGTGTGATTCCCTCACAGTAGTCTACTTTTTTTGGACTTTTTTGCATAAAATATGTTGATATGAATGAGAACTTGAGAATCCATTAAGAGTCTTCCATAGAGAAAAGGATTGGTCTTTCTTTCCTATATTTTCTATCTTTTGTTTGTCCATCTCCTCCCAGTCCTCCTCAACAGAACATTTTAGAAAGGTTCAAACTCAGATTCTAAAGCTGAAATTACACATATGGATATATATTTGTTTCTAGTTATGCCACCATTACAAAATACATTTATTTAATAACTCTTATTGCAGAGCTTCCCTATTACTAGTCACACTAACCTCTGCATAGAAACATTCCTCTGGGAACCGACTGTCTGTTTTGCAAAGAGCACAGGGAACTGCGTAATAGGAAACTGTGGTATCCTGATGCTGAGTAACATCAGCAAGAGTGACAAGTGCTCCGAGTAGCAGAAGTACTCATATTTGAAAATAGTGTTCCTTCACTAAAACAAAGTGACAGGAATTAATTTGACAGGAAAATAATTTATCTTTATATTTGCCTGTAGCCTTGTTCTAAGGAGCCAAGTGAAAGTGAAGAATGAGGTTAAACAATCAATTAAGTTTTCAAGGACTAAAGGTACAAGAGAAGAATGAAAGGAACAGAAAATTGGATTCTGATCTGGTTCTAAAACTTAAGTCACCATATTTTGCAATGCTTTCAAATATTTCTCTAGAATATTAGGAATGTTTTTACACAAGTATCCACAAACATCAGCAGATTAGATAGCTGAACATCTGGAAAGGGTTCTGAACACTATTAAGTACATAAAACTGCTATGCAGTACTAGGCAGAGAAAGACTGAAGTTCGTGTTGAAGATACATGTGACAAAAGAAGCTGGGACAGTCATTGCAAGGAGCCATGTACATTTCATTTTACTGCTTGAAGAAGTTGTTTTCACAACAAGATCATTCACCACCTCTTGGTGAAATAGAGTAGATTTTATTACAGTAGATTTTATCTAGATGCTCAATAGGATCTTTCATTTGGACAGCATTTTGGCTGACTCAATGTTTGTGAATAATATCCTGTAGGTAGATATGATTGATAATTTTTATTTGCTCAGGCACTATCTTAATAGTTTCTCATCATCTACATCTATAGGTTATAAGCATGTTCTTTCCTTCCCTCTCCTGTTGCTGAAACTATATAAAAGTAAAACCTCTTTATTCCTTTTCGGCCTTCATGAGAGCAAGTCTTTACCACAATTAAAGAATTCAAAGAAGCTTCCAAAAGAAACTCTTCCCAGTCCTTACATGATACAAAGTTTCACTTTTCAACAAGTCTGGGTGAAATATTGTGGGATTTCCTGCCATTACGATAAAATAGAAAAAGTTAATCTAATCAGACAAGATGTCAGCATGGATTAATTTAGACCAGTTGGTAAGGTACATTGGTGGCAATGCTTTACATTTTGGAAACTTTAAATTGGAAAACATCTGGTGGAAAGTGTCAGTTTGTGAAGTGACAAAATGTAACAAAACTGTGTAGTGTTTGCGGAAAGGATCAGCTTGCTCAGACAGGACAAAAGAATCTGCAGTGCAACACTCTGTGCCAGGTCCCCTGGCTTGGCCTCCTTTGGTAGAACTCACTGTCCTGCTCCCAGCCAGCTCCTGCTGAGCTGCTGCAGAAAGCTCTCCTTACACAAGCTCTGCTGTAGGCTGGTCGCCTCCCAGATGCTGGGCAGCACAGCTTGCCTAGAGAACTGTTCCAACAGATCAGGTTCACACCTAGCCAGACCCGGTCAGTACTTTGTGATTACCCTGATTTTCCAAGACTTGCCTGCTAATTCCTTGCTTTTGCTTCCAGAGCTGCCACACGCTTTCCTGGCTCTGCTGAGAACCACAGGGCTGCCTGGAGTGCATTGTGTGGGAGACTACCAAAGGGAATTTCTACAAGCAAGACAGAGAATTGAGTGAGACATGAGGGGCACCTTGCCTCATGGCCATCAACTCTGTCTCTCCTCAGGAGAAAAGGCAGACCTAGCAGATAGCTCAAGAAATTTGAGAGTCCTGGTTTAATTCAGCCTCTGTCTGAAGCACAAGAAGCTCTTAAAGCTCTTTCCATTTTGGATCCTCACATTATATGAAGAGCGGAAGGAGCTTCTTCAGAAGGAAAACATGTCTATTTGAACCCCTGCTATGATACAGAGGGTGCCTGAAAGCAAATTTGGTTTAATTTCATATGTACGTACATACCATTGTATTTTCTTTGGAGTAGACTTGCTGATGACATTGATAACCTCACAGACAGCTGCTTATAGCAGGAAGTATCTCTGGGATAAACATGTTTGCAAGAGTCAAAACAAACTGGCTTTCTGTAGGGAGCTGTTCTATAAACAGTGGCATGACCAAGCTGCAAACACTGCTGAGGTAGCTCTAGAGCATATAAGATGCTCATCAGCATCTTCCTGTTTTAGTGTTTCAGATTAATTTGGATGGGATTTATAGGTAACTCGGAGGCAGAACTTATGCTGCCTCTGCTACCTGGTGTCCTCAAGGTAAAATACTCAGGATACAGAAGAAATGCTGATCAAGAAAAGGTTCAGTTTACCTTACCCAGTGCTGAATTCAGTAAATCTGCCTCTCTGTGCAAGTGAAATGGAAATAAGAGATTTGAGTGCTGTGCTACAGTTTTTCGTTCACAGTTTATAAATTTTTAGGTCTGAATGTTTAGTCAGTTGAGCATTCATTCTAGACAATTAGTTAAAATTGTATGCCATCACTTCTCCCTGATATTTGTAATCTCTGTTTGACCTACTCATCTGAGTTAAAGCACTGTTATTTGGGCATTCTTATTTTTCTCACTCCATCAGTGCTTTCCTTCACCTTTTGTTTTTTTGGTGCATGAAATATTGATGATGTCAATGTAACATAGCTCTTTCTACAGCCCTGACATCTAGTTTTGATCCTATGCTGGCAAGTCAGTACAGTGAAATCCCTGAATTTACAAATGGATCTGATGCTGTCCATTCATGTTTCAAGCCAATTGATCCTGAATAAAGTTGTCTTGAAGTTAGATTAGGACACAAGGAATTCCTGATTCTGATTTTGATCTGCTAGGTAGTGTGAGTCTTGTGGTATGTCACCAGTGCTTTGTTTGCTTTTCTCATCAACGAGAACAGAAATCCTAATAGTGTGCTGAGGGTCACAGAGTAAAGACGTTTCATGAGCATTGAGACACAGATTCTTCTGCTTTCATTACACAGTATCTCGTCTTGCAGTGTAAAATAGATTCATTACTGCTTCAGCGAAACACTGGACTCAAACATAACCTGATGGCTAGGACAATAACTTAACCAACGTGAATTTGCTGCACCTTGCACATAAAACTATATTTCTGAGTAGCTGAAATACAGAATTGATTTGTTCTTTAAGCCAGCTGTAATTCAACAGATCATTAATGACGAATGGCAGAACGCCCCAGCCATCCTTCCAGGCACTACTCCAGATGGAAGTCATTGGATAAAGAACAGGAAGGTTTGGCAGAACGTGAAAAAAGAATAAATTCGCTACACATCATTCATTTTGCCTGACTGCAATAAAGTAATTGTAACGCAATGTTGTCACAGGATAGCAGTCTCCTGCTGCTTTAGAAATGCTTTGCAAAACAGATGTTTACTTTCTCTGTGGGGAGACATTGATCCCGTCACAACAATCTTTTCTATTAAAGAAAAATTAAGCACTTATAGGTTCAGCAGTACTATAAAATACTATTATAAAAAGCCATATGATGTAATAGGTGAAATTATACCAACTAGATATGTGATAGATGTGATATGTGCAACTAATGCCTAAGTGGGATTAGTTCAAATATGTTCTTTTAGTAGCTTTGCAACCAATATTTTCTCAACAAAGGCAGATAGGACAATGCAATGCACTATGATGAAGTTGTTTTTGTTATTTTATTCTTTCAAGGCTGTGTGAGCTGCAGAAAAACAGCATTTGTGAATAAAAATAATACCAAAACTTCAGCATATAATGTCTGATGAGAAATGGGTAGTTAATAGCTAATAAATAAAAATCATGAATAATTACCAATAAACTAACACATTGTAAATAATGGAAATTAAAGACCATGCATTTTCTGTCAGGACTGAACTCAGTTTTGTGAATCTTGCTCATTAGTACTAAGACAAAAATATGAAAATAGATAAAAAATGAGAAAACATTTGTGATTTTTCAAAATATTTTCCTCAGAATCGCAGAGACACAGAATCACTTAGGCTGGAAAAGACTTCTAAGATCATCAAGTCCAACCTTTGACTGACCATAACCTTGTCAACCAAACCAGAGCGCTAATCCATCACCTCCCTGCGCAGCCCAATCCAATGCTTCACCACCCTTTCTGTGAAAAAAATTCTCCCTGTATCTCCCCTGGCACAACTTTAGTCCTCTTGTCCTGTCACTTGTTACCTGGGAGAAGAAACTGACCCCCACCTGGCTACCCCCTCCTTTCAGGTGAGTGTAAAGAGGGATGAGGTCCCCTCTGAGCCTCCTTTTCTCCAGGCTAAACACCCCCAGCTCCCTCCGCTGCTCCTCACAGGACTTGTGCTCCAGACCCTTCCCCAGCTCTGTTGCCCTTCTCTGGACACGCTCCAGCCCCTCACTGTCTTGCTTGCAGTGAGGGGCCCAGAACTGAACACAGGATTCGAGGTGTGGCCTCAGCAGTGCCGAGTACAGGGGGACGGTCACTGCCCTGGTGCTGCTGGCCGCACCATTGCTGATCCAGGCCAGGAGCCATCGGCCTTCTTGGCCACTTGGGCACACACTGAATCATGTTCAGCCAGCTGTCTAATGAGAAGAGTAATCATGCATTAGAAATTGTAATAGAATTAAAAGTACTCAATTTTTTTTTCTGAAGTGTCTGCAATATATGTGGGACACATACATTGCACTCTGTTGTAGTATGAGAGAAAAGTTGCACTGGCACTGTTTTAGTGAACCTTGTCCATTTTATAGACATTCTGCTATTCATCCAATAATGTGCCAACTACAAGTTCCAGCTGATGAGACGTGTATAAAAGAAGAATATTTGTTCTTTTATATGCTGTAAATGTCTATGTCTATGGGCTCTCAGAGCCATTTGACTGTCAGATGAAGCAACTCCTGTGGTATTTAGCTTTTGCCAAGGTTATGTCTGGATCAGGAGAAATAAAATGAGAATAATTAGCTAGGGACTGAATGACTTGTTTGCTCACCAGACTCACCTCCAGGATCTGCATCATCTTGGATCTTCTGCTGTCCATTTCTATTTAGCTCAAGACAACTTATGATGGTGTTTGGTAGTTTTCCAGCTGGTTCCTCTATCCAGTTCTGTGCACTTCACATCATGAATCCCAAACAGAGCTGCAGTATGCAGACTACTGATATCTTTAGTAACTGGATTGGGCAGGTATCAGGCTTACTTTCGCAAACTTTAAAGGTTGTATCTAATCAGACTAGCCAATGAATAGCAACACTGTGTCCGGGTTTACTCCAAGCTCTGCTCCAGCTGAAGAAAAGAATACTTGAAGAACCTAATGGCATATTTTGCTGAGTTGTGAGCTTCACTATCTAGATGAAAGAAAATGTCTTTTGCATTCTTGAAAAGAGTTGGTTTGGTACACAAGCACATTTGGTTATAATGTCCTCACCTCAGGAAGAGTCACTGAGGCAAAGAATTTTCCTTTCCACTCCAGGATCACTACTTTATAGACATAAAAGGAATATGGCCATGAGGAGCATGAGGAAAGCAATTTTTAAAGCTGCAAGGGTAACTCAGAAGCACTCTCAAATGCTACCAATAAGTTGCATTCGGAAGTGCTACTTTAAACTTCAAGAAAAAGAGGAAACGGAAGACCTAAAAAATGTAATTTTTGTCATATTGAAACCCTTTTCCTTAGTGCTGAATAAAATGCAAATTGCCTCCAAGCAAGTTGCTTACCCTACAGTTGAAGAGCTGCACATGGAACCAGTTGACACTTTGGTATTTTAGCAGTTTAGAACTTATAAATATGTATTTGCATTTTCCACGCTAAACTATGTGGCTCTTACCCAGTTGTCGCTGTCACTGCATCAGCCAGGAAACCAGTTTGCTTCTCTGAGGACTGTATGAAATGGCCTATGAGAAGCAAGTAAATTTAATGGAAACTGGAGCATGTGAAGAACGTTAACATCTTAACAAAGAGTATCCAGTGCCAGGGATGATGTTTATCACCAAAGGGCACCTTCCAGACCCCTTAGTTCCTGAGTCCCTGCAATGGCAGGAGCTTGGCCTGACGGCCAGCAAGGGCTTGTGCAGCAGGTCTCAAAGAATCTGTGAAAATTAGGATTTCTTTGGAGAGAAGAAGAAAAAAAGCAGAGTGACTGTTTCACCTCCCTACACTCAGATACTGATGAATATTGTTAATCACTCAAGGAGGAAACACAGAGGACAACAGAGCTGAAGGTTTGTGTGTGAATTACTTGCATGTGAAGTCATGTCTGATTCATGAGCTAGGGCTGCTGAGGGCATTACCAGGACTGCAGAAAGAAAGTCTGTGCATCCCAGGTGTAATACTTCATATGGCAACAGAAGGTAGTATGGAACACTCTGGCTTTACTACACATCCTTTCAAGCCACAGGCTTCAATCATCAGACTCCATGTATATTCCTATTAGGAAAAAAAAAAGACAGTAAGTGAATCAAGGGAAACTGGGATGACAACACTGAAGGCAATGTCCTGGCAAAGATTGTTGTGCCCCAGTTAAAAGCAGCATGCTCAGTCATAGACCTGTGCCCGCTGTGAGAGCAGACACCAGCTTGTGCTGCCCGGGGCCATGCTCAAAAGCTCCTTCATCCCTGTGGAAATCTCCGTAGTTTCTTCAGTTAGTTCTTGTTTGGGCTGCATTCAGACATTTGAAAGGATAAGGTTTTAAAACATGTCATAATACAGCGAAAAGGTAGAGTAAAAACTATCTTAAAATCATTGCCTTTTCAAATAAGTTTTGTTTGAACAAAGGGAAAGTAATGACAAGCTGTCTTCCTTGATGGTAGGACGAACCACTTCAGCTGAGATCACATTTCCTTGGAGCATTTTTGCCGAGAAGAACTACATGGGATTATCACTATTGGCATGAATCTCTCAAGGTGTCTTTAAACTGACAGCATGGGTAGGGGACACCTTGCGTGTCACCTGGGATCGAAGATCCTCTGCTTTGGGTCCTCTAACCCAGTCCTTTCTCCTCTTGCCAGGGCTGTAGCAGGGGAATGAATTTAGTTTCTTTGCTGTTTTGGACATGACCTACAGTGTTAACGGGAGCAGTGCTTGCACAGACACGACAACTTTTGCTTCTGAAAGCTGATGGTCGGCATCCTGTTCCTCGGTTTTTAAAATGATTTATTTCCTAAGCTTCAGCTTTCCTAATGTCATTTCAAAAGTTCGCTGCCGGGGAGGGCTGGCAGGGAGCGCGGATCGGCTTCCCTGGACGCCGGAGCTGCCAGGGAGCTGTCCAGCACCGCGGCGGGACCGGCTGCGGCGGCGGCGGCAGCACCGGGAGGGCCCCGGGATCGTCCCCAGTCCCCGCGCGGGCACCGCGGCTCCCCGGGCGTACGGGGCCACCTCCCCGCTTCCCCTTAGCCCAGCTGCAAAGCGCCAGGCGGAGAGTGGAGCGCCCTTCCCGCCCTCCCGGCAGCCGGCAGCGGCGGGAGCGCGGGCTGCGCGCCGGCCCTGCCCTCG
>VWPU01004728.1:0-22898 GCA_013398955.1 Callaeas wilsoni | reverse complement strand
GGGCCGGGGCCGGGGCCGAGCGGTCCCGCAGGTGGGCGCGGTGCCTCATTAGCGGCGCCTCATTAGCGGCGGCCGCGCGCCCGGCGCCTCGCGCCTTGCCCGTGTCTCCGTGCCCGCCTCAGCCGCCCCAGCCGGGAAGATGCACAAAGGCTCCAAGAAGTACTTCGGGCAGAAGTCCTTCAGCGAGGTGGCCATGGACGAGTACCTGGGCAGCCTGGGGCTGTACCGCAAGATGACGGCCAAGGACGCCTCCTGCCTCTTCCGAGCCGTCTCGGAGCAGGTGCGCCGCCGGCCGGGCTGGGGGCAGCCGGGGCGCCTTAGGCCCGGGGTGGGCCGCGGGTGCTCACGGAGAGCTCCTGAAGACCGGGCCGGGTGCCCAGAGCGAGGTGCCGGCAGCGGGGATGGGTGGGAATGTGTGGGGATGGATGGGGATGTGTGTGGGAATGTGTGTGACGGGCTCCGGGCGCTTGGGCTTCCCTTAGCCTCAGGTGCCCCCGAGCCTCTGCACCGCCTCTCGTTGTGGCGGCGTTAGTCTGGAGAACTTATACGCGAGGCGTAAATTAAATTCTTGACGTTTTCTCCTTTATTACCGTTATTTTTCCAGCTGTTTTCATCTCAGATTCATCACGCAGAAGTTAGGAAAGCTTGCGTCTCGTTTATGAGGCAGCACCAGTCTAGGTTTGAATCCGTAAGTAGCGTGTGTTACACAGCTGGGTGCGGGTAGTTGGGGAGTGCTGCGGGAGGGGGTCAGTGGTTTAGCACTGGGAACACGATGCTTTGCCACCTTTGATGCTTGCAAGAGAGGAGAAATGACAGGTGACCGCTTCCTTAAGTTGAGTTGCAGTTGCACAAGTTTTATTTGACTTTGATTCTGAAGTTCCTGAAAACAAGCAGGTTACTAAAACTTAAGTAGTGAGCAGGGTGAGTTATTTGTGTAGTGTATTCTCTGTGGAGCAACCATTGCAGAATTTAGTAGGTGGGAAATGTGTAGGATTTTGGAGCAAGAAACAAATACGGAACGATGAAGGGAAATCCCAGAATAATTATATAAAGTCGTGAGGTTTTTGGGTTGGTTTTGTCTGTTGCAGTTTGTGTGAGCGCAGGTGTGTGTGCAGTGTGGGTTTGTAGAGTACTGATGTGGATTTTTGGGGTTATGTTTTTGGGTTTTTGTTTGTTTGTTTTCCCTGTAATCACATTTAAGTGCTTAATCTAGTCTAGGAGGGACTTGAGCATTACTTGGACTTATGGCCTTAATTTTTTTTTTAGCATGTCTTGGTATTCTCATACCCCAGCCCCAAATCATTCCTATGTTCTATGTGCCTTGCCCCCTCCAAATCAACAGCTGGTAGCTGTTAAGTAGTGTTTAGGTTTAATTTTAACTTTGCTTTCTAACTGCCTAAGTTTTTCTATTTGTTTTCTTCTCTGTTTTGTTAAAAGTATGTAGAAGGCTCGTTTGAGAAATACCTAGAACGACTAGGAGATCCAAAGGTAAGCCTGATTTAAAACGTATTAAGAGATGTAAATTTGAGGAGACTAGACCAGGAAGGTGTTTAGGTAATGATTTAAAATGTGGCTATTTGAGTTTGTGGGGTTTTTTAGATAGATCTAAATCTTGGAGTCTCATTTGTGTAAGTAATACTAAGGGTTTGTACTGAATAAAGGTGAGTAAACTCTATATGTATAAACAATACCAGTTTTAGTGGGGAATTTGTATCGGTGCAAGGGAGCAATCTCTGAAGACTGGACAGTAAAAGCTTATTCATAACTGTAGTTCTTCTTTAAGAAAGAAAAAGCAAAATACATGGAGTATAACTTAAATGAAGTTTATCAGGCTTTGCAATCCCCTGATTCTTCCTTTACTGTTCAAACTTCTATTTCTTTATTCTTTAACCAGTAACCTTGGTGAATGCAGCAGTCTCTAAATCAAATATGGGTTTTAAAAAAAAAATGTATCTTGAGTGATGTGTTGGAGCAGCTCTGACAGCAGCTCAGTCTTACTCTTTAGGGAATTGTGGCCATCCCATGTAGCAGACTGCTTTTACCTCACTCTCTCCCAAATCCGTATATCTCAACTTTCTATGCATTGATTGTTTTAACAAACTGATGAGTTTGAATAGGCATTTTAACAGTACAGAAATGTAGAATACAGTTGTTAATGTTTAGATGCCTCTGCTATCCCACATAATCTCATAATCTTGCACAGGAAAGCGCTGGCCAGATGGAAATAAGTGCTTTATCAATGATGTACAAGTAAGTACTTCTTTCTATAGGTTTACTTTATTTTGCACTTGGTGGAGAGGTTCTGCCCCAGAACTTTCTACGTGTTTGCCTCTGAAATGCAAATGTGTGAAACATTATAAGAAATGCTTCCCTAAAAACTTTACTTAACTGGCATGTTAATGGTGCCATTACAGCCTCTGTTCCCCTAATGGGGATTAAGGGCAGGGTCAGTTGCCAGAGATGCTTGTTTGTTATCTTTTTCCTGGTGTTAAACTTGAATGTCAAGTGTTTGCTTCTAGTGGCTGAAGGATGGAAAACAGGGAAAGCCAAGGAGCTGTGTGCAGTGGAATCACTGTGTGGTAGTTACAAGTGTGACTAAAACTCGTGTGGGTGTTCTTGAAAGCTCCAGAAGTGAGGCGTATCTGTCCTACCTGGTTTGTAAACAGTGATATTTATTTCAGAGGTAACACAGAACCATGCAGGTGCTGCTGTCTCGCTAAAAATGCTGCTCTCTGTAAAAAGCAGTCTGGCTCTCTAGTGGTAGAAATTAGAAGAATCTTCCTTTTGCAGGCTCTCTGCCCCAGCACTAAAGGAACAACTGAAGTTTGACAAGAATTACTAGCTCCCTGCACTGAGGTTCTAGTCACTTTGCAGGGTGCCTAAATCACTTAGAGTGGATTGTCTCAGAGTCTGAGCACCCCTCCGTAAGCATAAGTACTTGACTTAATCTGTGAATAAATATCGGAGTCTTTCACAGATAATTTTTATTTTCTTCTCAAATGGGTTTGCTTATCTGGCTATTGCTTTATGGTAGCATTCATTTATCAGGAAGAGTGCTTTGCTTCATTTTTCTGTAAGCCAACAGCCCTGAACTGCTCCTTGTAAACTTCTTCATAACATGATTTTACTGAAAGTCTGCTCTTGCGAGTCTTGTTTTCCTTCTGCTCACCTAGGCGAGACTTCATTGTGTACCGGTACCCCGGGAAGCCACCCACACGTGCTACAGACAATGGCTTTGAAGAGCAGGTCAGTAGAAGTGAGGGCAATTTCCTTCTGTTCTGCTGCCAGTCTGTTTTCTTACTTTTCCTGAAGCTGGGTGAGGTGTGCAGCTTTTTCCCTGAAAAGAGAGCGTTAATGGGAAGGGATAACGGTAACAAACGGATTGATTTTTGTGACCTACGATTGATCCCAGTTCAGAATGGGAGCTATTGGAACAGCTTATCTACATCAGAACTACTGCTGGGGGCAAAAGGAAGGGGCATAAAGGACAAATACTCTGTATCACCTTGCATCACACCTTGACCCCTCTGGTGTTTTCTGGAGCCATGTAGCTGTGTGTGCACAATTATGCGGCTACGTATGATGCCGGTGAAGCTGCTGCGGTGTGGATTTCAGTGTGGGCTGTTACATTTGCCAAGGTGGCCAGTCTGCTCTGAATCTGTGCTGCTGCAGCTGTTAATGATCTGTTGGTGAGCATTGTTGCCTTCATTTACATGCACTTCTTTCTTCATCTACAGTTTCCTGTGTAGCTTAATTTAATTCCAGAATGAGCTGGGTTTAAAAATCAAACAGCATGGCCTAAATGTGTGTTTGCCCTCCAAGGCTTTCGCAGCAGAGCTCTCATTAAGTGTTGGCTGCTGTCATTACACTGTGAGTGCAGGCAGCAGCTCCTTCTGGTGTTGCTCCTCCTCACCACGAGAGGAGAGCTTGTGTTGGCAGAATCCACAGAGCACAGAGAATTTAGAGTCCTGGCATCTCAGCTCCCTCTGGGAGCTGGTTTTCTGGGAAGCATCCTCGCTGGCAGTGTGCTGACAGCTGCCTGAGGGCTTCTGCCCGTTGCAGTTGGCTGTGGTTGTGTGCCAAGAAGTTTGGTGGCACATGTTTACATGGTGTGTCAATGCATATGTTGCAGAAAGCATCTCTTAGACTTCCTAAAAGCAAGGTTTTAAGGGCTAGAAAGTAAATGCTCTTCTAGTATTTCAGGGAGAGAAGGATGAAGTGTGCCTTTGACACACTGTCCCACGTGGCTCGGGGTGCTGCATTCAAGTGTTTGTGGTTTTTTTACCTCCTGAGCAACTGGTGGTCTTGGAAACAAGCTTTTATGCCGTGTTCAATACAGCAGGATGTACAGATGTTTTTTTCTTTGTATGATACAAACTTATGTAGAGACTTTACCTAAATTTCAGTTTTGAGCTGATGCTACAGCTTTTTCATATCTATATTGAAAATATTTACTGTTTTCTTGATGAGTTGATGTCAACTGTAGAATAAAGGATATCAGAATTTGGGGTTACATCATTCCAGTCTTAAAAAATATTTTTTTTTTTATTTTCCTAGATTTTACTGTGTTGTTCTGGTAACAGCCATTATGACTCTGTGTATACAAAACAATTTCAGGAAAATGCTGCCATTTGCCAGGGTAAACATCAAATCATTTTTCTATGGAAGGGAATTGTGTGTTTTCATATGTTCAGAGGCAGGGTTTGTTTCAGTTTTCAGGGGTGGGGAGAAGAGAGATGGAAGCTCACTTGTGGTATATGATTATGCATAATTTTTTTTTTTATCTGTTAAGTGGGGTATTGGACCAAATGATTTCCAGAGGGCCCTTATTCACAACTAAGTTACTTTATGATCCTATCCTTAACTGCATTTGATGTCACTGCTGCCTTGTAACAGTAGATAATATCTGAAGATCTGCCTGCCTTGAAAACTGCAGCAGTTCTTATGGGTCTCACATTATTGAGCTTGGTGTTGGTTTGTTCAGCTGTATTATATGAGATCCTCTACAAAGATGTGTTTGGCATGGATGAGGAAGAATTAAGGTCTGCAGTTGAGGTGTTTCGAAGTGGATCCAAGAAGAACAGAAACAGTGGTCCTGTAGGAAGTGAGGATGCAAACTTTGGTTGTCTCCAAGAAAAAGTGCCCAGAAATCCATCAGAAAAGAGGTAGTATACTGGGAAAGGGGATCTGCTAAGAGGGAAGGAAAAAAAAACTTTAAAACCTTGCAGAGGACAACTTTTCCAAGTTTCTATGATTTTTTTTGAAATATTGACTCTTTTCCTGTGTCATGACACAAACACAGAGCTCAAGTATATCGTGGAAGAGAGCGTGCTTTCCTTGGAGCTGGGAAGTGTCACGTAATTGAATATCCTCTGCTGCAGGCTGCGGTAAAATTGTTTGTTACTCTGTAAAATGACGGTTTATTTGTAAATAAAATTGCTCCTTATTTCATTAGAGCTTTTTCATAATTTTTTTTAAATGAGAGATTTATTACTCTTCTAAGCCTCCATAGCTCTGAAAGGCTTGAGAGCTGCCTCTGAATGCTTGCAGACAACATTGGTTTGAGACCTGGCACAGTGTCTTGTGCTTGACAGTGCAAGAATTCAATCAGTGGGATCACCTTCATCCTTTCCTAACACAAGCAGTAGCCCTTGTTAGGGATGGGCGTTGGAACAACCAAAGGTCACGTTGTTAAAGCTTGGAAAAGGCTTGTCCTGCACTGCACTGCACCTCGCTCGTGTTTGAGGCAAAATGTACCACTTGATGGCACCGTGGTGCTTTTTCAGGCTGTGTGAACAGTTGGTGGTATTAATCCTGGCTAGAAATCGTGTGTTGTATCTTTTGTAACCTTATTTTCAATTTTTTAGACTGGATGACTGGGAAGGCAACGATACTGACAATCCACAGGAAACCAAGTTCAAACAAGGCATTGAAGAACAAAAGGTTTTTCAGGGAAAATACCCTTATGGTTTGCTTTTGGGTGTTTTTCTGTTGTATGATGTTACCCTTGTTAGGACTAAATCCTCTTTACCACTTTCTAAAAATGGATTTTTTGGCAAGTGGGTGGCTTATTTCTTCCATCTACTTGTCTTTTGGTTTTGCCCTTGAGTTTCTCTTAAATTGGAAATGCTCTTTTCCTTTCTGAAATTCTCTAGTTCTTCTCTAGCTGATTTTTATTTCCCCCAAAAGATGGAGCTTAGTAGATGTTTCCTGATTTGCCATTTGTTTTTCCCAGAAGATGGTTTAAATTAGTTCACTTTTGTCTTGACCATAGTATAAATTGCTTCAGAATACTTTTGGAAACTCTACAGAAGTAGAGTTTTCAGATACAGTAACTGAAATTCTCACCAACTTCTGCAGCTGTGGCTTCATTGGTCTGACTGGCTTCCTTTGATTCTTTTTGAGTACAGAACATGCTAAGTTCTTGAGCCTGGTCTTGAGCCTGTTCTGCTTTCCAAAGTCTGTTTGCTCAGCACCTGAGTGCCTGAATCTGTTTTCATACTCCTGAGTTTTAGTTTTTAGGGAAATACAGTGGAAGTGAAAATTTTGGAAAACAGCATCTGTACATTTTTAAATGGTGCACAGATGCTGGCAGGATAGTGACTGTGCTGAACATATGAAATGCACTTTTTAATGCTCTGTTCCAATTCTGGTTTTAGCCTCCAGAAAATCCTCCAAAGATGCCTGTTCCTTATAAAGTGCTAAAGGCACTGGACTCTGCCATCTATCGAAATGTGGAGTTTGATGTTTGGCTGGACAGCAGAAAAGGTATCTTTGGAAAGGGGAAAGCCAAAAAACTCTTCCTGTAGTAGGCTTAGTGTTAAATTTATGAATCTGAGTCTTGTCACCTGTTTCTTCACAGCTGAAATGTGAAGGAGGCAGGTAGCTATAGGTGGAACATGTTCTTGGTTTCCTCTCTGCCATTCCAAGTACAAAATACCCAGCTTCTGATACTGTATAATGGTACAAGGTTGCTAAAAATCTGATCTCTGCTACTTATTGACTGTATACAGGAAATAGGATTCAAAGCAGAGCACAGAACTCTGTTACCATTCTGTTGTACTGGAAAGCATTCAAATGTGAGAGTTTTTTGTTACAGCATGTGTGCAAAGACTTCTTTTTAGAGCATGATTTTGGCCTCAGAATTGTATAATAATGAAGATCTCAAATTTAGCATTGAGATCTGTCAGATGAGTTTTTCTCCTGCTTCCCAGCCCTCCTGGGCTTGAGCATTGCAGAGATTTCATGGTTCTCATGGCTTGGGAAAGGCTGGCTGCTTTCTGGCGTTCACTATGGCTGATCTGTAAAGCAAGAAGTTACCAAGAAAGATAAGTTTTTAAGTGGTATTTGATGTCTGACCCAAAGTGCTTTGCATGCTGAAGAACTCCAGCATTCTACCACTGCATAATCAGTAATGAGGATCATTAAAATTCTTGGAACAGAGTGTGGTAACCAATTATCTGTGTAGAATACTGACGTGCAGAGAAGCCAGGCAAGGAACAGAGGTAAAAAAAGCTGAAATCTAGCAGCAAGGAGACTTCAGGCAATGTTAGCTTTTCCTGGATGACATTTCATGTTTGCCAAGTGCCACTGGGACTCTGGCAAGGTAAGAAGTGTCCAATATTCTCAGTTCCAGGATTTGTATTAAATGCAGGATTAACTCTGTACCAGCACAGAAGCTGCAGTGTTGAAGTGCTGCTTGCTGCATTATCTGGCTGTTACTGGTCTCGTGTGACCTGGCCTGGCTGTGGTCAGAACATCTAGAGTTACTCCACTGTTACTGTGGGGAATGGTCAGGTGTGCACAGGAAGTACTTAACTCAGCTGGCCTATAAATTATAGCTGGGTGCTGTCATGAAGTACTTGTAGGCTATGTGAAGAAAGAACAGTAGTTTAAAGGCTTTTTTTCCATTTTATTTGTTTATCCATTCATTTTTAGAGCTTCAAAAAACTGACTACATGGTGTTTGCTGGGAGACAGTACTATTTAGGAGACAAGTGTCAGGTTAGTACTCAAAGAAAACCCGGTTATGATGAACTGTTAAAACTACTTTAAATGGACTATGATAAACCATGAAATCATTTGATTTCATAGATTTTTTTTCTAAGGCTTTTCTCATTCTCTTCCTTGTAGATGTTCTTTTAAATGTAATTTCTTTCTGAAATCTACCTTTGAATT
Organism: Callaeas wilsoni; assembly: GCA_013398955.1. Taxonomy (NCBI): domain Eukaryota; kingdom Metazoa; phylum Chordata; class Aves; order Passeriformes; family Callaeidae; genus Callaeas; species Callaeas wilsoni. The sequence continues at coordinate 14,721 of VWPU01004728.1, read as the reverse complement.
TGGTGGCGTGATAGAAAAGCAGTTTGGAAATTCAGTGTAAACCAGTCATCCACATTCTCTGAGCGTGGAAGTTCCAGGCAGAGTTCAAAATGTGCAGGGGATACTTTTGATGTAGTTGTCTTTAGATTTTTTCACTTGGGCTAAGCAACAATTCTGGATAGTCTTAATCTTTCTCAACAGTGAAGTAGCAAAATATTTTTATAAAATAAAAAGAAGAGCTAAAAAGGGAGGAGTAAAATGATCTGGACAGGAGGTGCTGAAAGGAAGGTCAGTTTTCTTTGTATTCTGATGTCATATGTAGTGAGGGTGTATTTTTTTTTATCACTCTTTAAGGTAGTGCTGATGATTCACTCAGTGACTTGTTTCTCACTGAGCAGAGCTTTCTTTTTTTCCTACTTTATCTTCTGTTCTCCTCAAGTTCTTCAGCAGCAGTCTTCCTTGGTACTTACCTGCTCCCTAACTTATTTTTATCCCCTGTGCCCAGCAGGTATCTGTCTTCCTTGGTACTTACCTGCTGGGCACAGAGGATAAAAATAAGTTAGGTATCTTGCCTCTCAGTCACTCACAAGACTGATTTTATTTCTTTTTATCCTCCCTGAAGTTAGTACAGTGCTCTTTATTTTGGTTGCAATTTTGAAGAAATATTTGAGACTCCTGGGCCAACTCAGTGACATAGGACTGGCTAGGAGCAGCCTTTGCTATTAGTGGTTTGTAGACACTATTCTGATTGGGTTTTTTTAGACCTTCCCTTGTTCCCTCTCCAGGTATGTCTGGAACCAGGAGAGAAGTATTACAATGCTCATATCCAGGAAGTTGGACTGGATACCAACACATTGACTGTATTTGTTGAGGAGCTGGCAGAAAAGTAAGCGGTCTGGTGATGACTTCAAGTTTAAACTCTTTCTGGTTGAGGGGTTTGTGTTTCCTCTTGGATTTCTGCTGACCAAAATCATTTTTGTAATGCTTTCTGTGAAATCTTGCTGCTCTTCCTTCACTGGAATGTAAAAGTGATCTTTGCAGTTCGGGCTTAATTCACAGAGAGCAAATTGCCCTCTGCTGTTGTGTTTCTCTGGAGTTTTTATGTTGTACCCAAGCAACAAAATAATTGGCACTTCTGGTGAATCTAATCACTTTCTTTCCCTTGCTGTTCAGTCATTCACCCTCCTCCAAAGCTGGGATCAACAACATCCCGCAAAAATTCTGCGTTGTCCCCTGCTTTTAGGTGTACCTCTGGAGGCATGCAGATGAAGGCAGGGGAGAGAGACTTGACCTAGGAAGTAAATAGTGTTGAGATTAAAGCTTAGCTTGTCTTGTTTTTATTGAACAAGTACCAGTAATGTGTGCTTGGTGCCAGAGAAGCAGATTATTTTCTTCTGTCTTGGGGTTGCTTCAGCTTATGCTGTTGTGCAGAGTGTACCCCTGGGGCACTGCTAACGTGAGTGTCCTTCTGCAGGCACACAGTTCCTTTGGCAAACTTAAAGCCAGTGACACAAGTGGCTCCTGTCCTCGCTTGGAATATGGCTCACAACAGAAGAGGAGGAGCCTATCAGAAAGTAACAGGTGGACACTTCTCAGGAATAGGTTTGTACACGGCTTCCAGAAGCATTCTTTCCCTTGGGGGGTAGGGGAGGTGCTCATGACAGTTGTAACTATAGCACTCTTTGGATATTGGAAGGGACTTAATTCACCATGTCATATAAAACCTGGCGACTCTGTGGGGTTTGATGGAAAGTTATCTTTCAGACAGAGATGGATTGGCCTTTGCAGAAGAGCAAACCCATTGAAATACAGAGCAAATTTGGTATTGCTCAAAATTGCCCAGGACAAATTTGCCACTTGAGAACCACCTAAAAAGACATGGCAGTGAATCAGAGAGCTTGTCTGATCTGGCATTAGCAGAGATGCATGGACAGACTGGGCTTCCCCAGCCAATTACATACAGGTTCTATTTAGTTTAAAGGAGGAGTTGTGAGTTTTTTAACTTTTATTTTATAAATAAATGCAGCCTTCATAGAGAGATTTTAACACTGAGTACTGGTTGGATCAGCTGAAGCTGGGAAGGTACTCCTATGTCAGATGCCTGTATTCTCATCATGTAAAATGCCTGCTTGATCCTTTCAAAGAAGGGTCTGTAGTTTCCCTATTTGCAATGCACTTTCTCTGAAATAGGTCGCTGGCTTTCTTTTCTGTGAGTCCAAATATTAAGTCTTCTCTTTATCGTTTGAGACCATAGCTCAGGTTTGAGGTGTAAATCTTACCTTTTCTGTCCTCGATGGAAACTGCAGAAATGGATATGAAAACACGGAAGAGGATGCTCAAGAAGGTCCGTGGGAAGGAGGTGTTCATGGCTGTGGCGTACAGCAGGGGACAGCCAGTGCTGCCACCCCGGCTGCAGCACAGTGCTCCCTCAGGGCGCTTCCCTCCGGCTCACTGCTCCCAGGGAGGGGCCAGCGTGGCCCCCTACAAGCCCTATCACCAGCAGAATCCTCCCAGACACCACCGTGAATCCGGGATGCTGAGGTAGGAAGCTTGGAAAGCCTGAGTTGGCCACTTGTTTTCTGTTCACTCTTGCTGCAGACTGGTTAGGAGAGAGTTTGTGCTGTTAAATAGGGAAAAACTACAGCTGGGAGGCACTTCCTGGTAATTGCACCTTTTCCCCTTTAAACTCTGGGGATTTGCCTGATGTATAGACAGGCAGCACAACATGCTTGGCCCTCGAATAGCATTCTATCCCAGTCCAGGGAAGAGGCTGTCAGAGCTATGACAACTTCTCCTGCAGGTCCTGGTGAGTGACTCCAAACCTCTTCCACCAAAAATTGCCCTGCCAGGCACTGGGGAGGATGGTGGGGCATGAATTGCCCGTTTGCAGCACAGTGTGAAACAGAAGGTTTCTCGTGGCTCTGCAGAAAGAACTGAGCTAAAACTGAGCACCCAACCCCGGGTGGAAGTGCAGGTGGTGGTGGTTCCTCAGCTCCCCTCTTGTTCCCAAAGCTCGTACAGCCGCAGCCGCCGCCAGACGCAGTGTGTGAACAAGGAGTGCCAGTACGGGTTTGTGGCGCGGGCTGGAGAGGAGCCTCGAGGGCCAGAAGAAACTGTAACTTTGTGTGAGATTGAAGGCCATGATGATGCTGCTTTTCCTACTCTGCCTGTGAGTTATGAGCAAAGGGTAAGCTGAAGCCTCTCAGAGAGGAGGAGGAGGGGGAAAGTAAGTGCACAGCAATTCTTGACCTAAATGTACAGCAGCTTCTTTTGGTTTTCTTGGACTAAGGTTTGGCAGTGAGTGTGGTTTTGAGAATGGAAGACTGAAATTAGTCTAGTTCCTGTAAAACCTCTTTGAAACCTCAGTTTTTCTAGATATTCTCCTTCTTTCTTTGTATCTTCAGTAGCAACACTTGTTTTCTGTTTAGCATATTTTCATAAACATAGTCATGTTCCTTCTTTCTAATACAGTTTGAAAACAAAGCTCTTCCTCCTGTGCATGTCTGTCTAGCTCTAAATATTGTGGGAGAAAGCTTCTCACTTGTTTGCCACACTATAATTTATCATTTGGGTAGCAAGATTCTGAAACTGGATAGCGATAGCCTGGATTTTTTCCTATGAATTTGTAGTTGTGATGTTTTGGATTAACATGTTGTTCTGACAGTTTCTTCTGCTACAGAAACAGGAAAAATAAACCTAGTCTTTTCTTAAAGCAGTCTTTTTGTGGAGTTGTAGATAAAGTGGCAGAGCGTATTCTTAAAGTTTAAAATGCTTTTTTTTTTCTTTATTTGTAGTCTAAACCTAGTCCAAAACGGGGTGTGCTAAAAAAAAATCAGTTTATACATAGGTATCTGAATAGGAAAACAGATTAAGAAACAAACAAAAAAGCTGGTATGTTTGAATTTTTTTGCTGTGTCGAAGCAGGGAGCTTAACTAGTGTTAGACTTGTATTTAAATGGGGAGAGAGAATGTGCTTAGGGCTGTTTCAGGGCCAGTCATTTTTTCTTTGCTGTGATGTACTAGATCTGTAATCTTTGCTCTGATTTTTCCTCCAAGAGCGCCAAGGCACGAGGACGTATTATCCTGCGGTTTCTTTTTTCCAACGTGAAATCAATACAGCTCACTGGCTTTTTCTCCCTCTTGCTAGACTTGCCTGCAGCTCCTAATGAATAGGTTTTCATGTTCATTCAGTGACTTTGTTGTTGTCAATGCCAAAGCTTTTTCTCTGTCTCTTCCTTGTCTTGTTTAGTAAAGGAATATGACATTTCCTGGGGAAAGATGCATCTCACAGAGGACTCTGCCATGCTGCTAGAGGCCTGGTGGGAGAATCTTCTGACTTACCACCTCAGCTTCAACCTTGGAAATCTTTCAAGCCTCTCTGAGCACTTTATCGATCTCATAGTCACCAGTGTCTTCTGAGGAGAGTTTTGTGTCACCTTAGCCATCACAAAAGAGTGAATCAACTTCTTTTACTCAAGCATCTCAATCCTATATTCCTCCTTCAGAGAACTAGTCTTTTAAATTGAGGTGCAGCTAAAGACTGATTTCAGTGCAGAGACAAAGGGCATGTCAAACATTGAAGGAGTGCTGTGGGCAGCCTTGGGGTGTGCTGCCCTCTGAAGTAGTCAGGGTGGCATGTGTGGGTCAGCCTAGTGCAGACAGTGCTGTCTATGCCAGCAGCCACCTTTTGGTTCCACTAGTGACTAAGGATGATCTTTCTCCATGGTGATCAGTGTTTGGATCTGCTCTGCTGCTGGCATGGGGGAATGCTCTGGAATGAGGAATGCAGTAATACACAGTGGTAATGGTTAGCAGCTTTGTCTGGGATCTGCTCCCTCCTTTGCAGCTTTGCTAGAGCTTGGGATAAAGCTGGCTTGACTGCATGGCATAGGACAGTGGTAGATCTTCAAGATTAAATTGCCTTATGTAAGGCAGAACAAAAGGAAAAGGAAATAAATGTTTGTTGCATTGGAATGGACACACAGATGATGCTTCTAGTAAGCTTTGGCTGCAGCAAGCTGGGTCTTGCCAGCCTGTTTCTGTGTGTCTGTCTGTAGGGCATAGAAAGGTTTTGAGTTATTTTTAAATGTGTGCTTCTGACTATGCTTTTCAGAGCCACAGTAGCCCTGCTCCCATTGTCCATGGTCCAGGGACATTTTGGATAGCAAGGAGAAGTCCAAACTCTGTGCCATCTAACAAGCAGACTCTGAGTGCCTTAGAGGAGGAGGAAGCAAGTGAAAATGGTGAGTTCCTAAAGGATTAATAGGCAAAAAAAGAAATATTTAAGAGATTGTCCATGTGCTTTTCATTGTCAGAAGCAGGTTCCTTACATCTCCTAAAGCAGACAAAGTGAGATGATACTGAAAGCAGGTTATTAATGGCTGCACTGAAATGCAATTGCAGTAATTCCAGCTTTAAGCTTTTTTGCCTCCTCCCCTTTTTTTTCCCCCTGAATCAAAACTTCTGTTCTATCTCTCCATTGTAGGGAAATTTCATGAGGAATATATCTATGCTTCTCCAGGTGAGTAAAAGTTTAGGCTTTACTGATAGAACATTTGGTGAATGTAGTACACTCAATTATGACCTTTTTTGTAAGTTTCTGAAGGATTAGATTTGATGCAGCTGTTTTTACTCAATTTTGCCTATGCCCTCCAGATCCCAACTGTGAAACTGTAGCAGTATTTAGCTCAGCAGAACCTGCAGCAAACTTGGTAAGTTTTACTCACAGTCTGTTCAGATTTGAGATCCTTGAGGTGTGTGCCATTCTTCATGGAAACCGTGCTTGGATGCACAGTAGGCCAGAGACTTAATAAAAGAAGGGAAAGCTGATTTCATTTATATATTCACCTTCCTTTTCCTCCCTGAATGGTGAGGGTTTTATCTGAGTCTGCAAGTACAGTCTGAATTGCACTGGATACATTAATGATTTTCCACCTTTTCCTCTGCTAAGAGAGAATGTGTATTTGAGTGCTGTTTACTTTTCTTTCTCTGCTCCAGACAGCACTTGTTTTTATCAGGCCACCCTTTAGGTTATATTCCAGTTAATCTTAGTCCTCAACTGTGGGACTGGAGAGATCTCATCTGTGATAGAACTTACCTTGGAGTTTTTAATTTTTTTATTTGAAACTAAATCTTTGGTTACCCCGCTGCTCCACAGTGGGTATGAAAGTAGTCCTGAGCATGTCAGAATAAAACTGTCTAGTTGAGCTACAAAAGATACTCTGGATGTATAGTCCATAAATTTAAACATAAAAAATAACGGTGTGGAGTGTGTGCCTTGTGGCTTCTTTGCCGCTTAAATGGACCATGCTTTGCTTTGGAATCCCTTTAGGAAGAAGGGCCAGTCTCAGTGTCACCTCAAGATGAAGTGGCTTCCTATAGCTATCCCCAGAAGGTAGTGTCTGGTACTCTGAGTTGTATCTCACACTTCGTGGTGGTGGCCCTGTGGAGAGAGAAGCACTCTGCTCGGACTGTGTCGGTTTGTGGGGACCCCTCACAGCCTCTGGCAGCAGAGAATACAATTCCCTGCAAACACAAGCAAAACAGAAGCTGCCTTGCAGGTGTCTGCAGCTCTAAACTGGTACTTTGAAGCCAGTTTTTAGAGAGTTTGGATAGTTAGTGCCTTTACAGCTAGGATTTACAAGATGCATTTGTGTGAAGTGAGAATTTCTGAAGTATGTGGTATTTTCATAGTCTTTATCAAAGCCAGTTGCAGAGGCAGACTGTTGAATGCTCTTGACTCTTTTCCAGGTGCTGGTGAACTCTGCAACAGTTTCCACCTCCACAGATGTTTATACTGCTCCAGCTACAGGTCTCTCTTCAAATTCTGCTGCCTGCACTCCAGCCAGTGTCATAACAGCAGCTCCCCCACAAACAGCAGTGCAGCCTGTCATAGTATCTCCCTATTCTCTGGGGAGGCCAGGTAGAGTGTACAGACAGACTGCAGCTTGGACTTGGATTTCCAAGTTTCCAGTTCTGTTTTCCCCTCCCTTCCTCCCTCCATCCAAAACAAGTGTTAAAAGGCCTTTTAAAAAAAAGTGCCACTTGCTTTGGTTTAAAATTATGTAGTTGTAACTTGGCTGCTGACTTCTTGTTTTGAAGGGGCTATTGTCCTTGAATTTTTATGGGAATTGGAGGTCTCTGCTTTGGGTTCTCCCCTTGCCACCTTTAACCATTAATGCCAAGTGTTTGCTAAAAAACTCTTTTCAGAAAGCAGAAGTTCAGTGCAGCTCCCTTCACCTCCCCTTTCTTACAGCTAATTTTCCTCTTGAGTTGAGGTAGTAAGCCTCTAGAACACTATCACTTCCAGAAGAGTCACTGGCTCTGGTGTTTCAGGGTCCTGTTTATTTTTGTGACCCTTAGTTTCTTCTGTGCAAGGAGGTCAGGTTTGTGGTAGTCACAGGGTGCCACCTTAGGTGCTGTACCTGCTTTGCTCTTGGAAAACAGCTGTTATGAAAAAACTCTTTTCCTTCTTGCAAAGAGCACTTCTCCTGTCTTCTATAACTTATTTAGCATCTAAAAAATCTCCACCTTCTATTCTGCTCAGTTCTGTCTCACTTTTCTTATCTCTTCTTTTTTTTTCTACTCTGCCTGAGAGTTTAGTCAGCATGGTTCTCAAAGCTGTTTGCTCACTGGTGCCAACCTGCTGCTGTGTTAGAGGTGTGGGCCACCTAAATGAATATTTAACAGTTGTCTGTCCAGAAGATTTTTGTCCTGACGTGTCTTGAACCTTCCCTTGTTTTTGTGGGCCTCCTGTCACTCTTCTGAGGACTTGAAGTGATTAGTCTGTTCTCTGTTGTTCTCTTACATAACTATCTGTCCTAGAAGTCTGGCCTGCCTTCTAATATGAAGAAATTATTGAAAAAGACTTTTTTTTTCCCCCTTTAATTAGAGTATACAGCTTGCAGATAGAAATGCAGTTAAGGCTTGAGAGATTGAAACCTTCCTGTCTAGTTTTAAAATTTCTTCTGGACGTCTTTCAAAGTGATTGCTGAACAGAATTTTGTTAGAGCCTGTATTTGGGGGCACCGAGGTGTCAAAGTACTTGCTGAATTGTGTAACTTAGCACCTTACTCCTTTGACATACCATGGCAAAGTTGACTTTTGAGGTGACACTTGTTTCCTTCCAATTGTAGCAGTTTCTTCGGTGCCATTCCCAATTTATTCAGCTCCTCTTCCCCCAGTGAGTGAGGTGGGAGAAGCCAGTGCCGTTCTTCCAGCTTACTCTTGTGATCCCAGTGGCAGTGATCTGCCTCGAGGTAATGATGGTATTTTCTGCTTCTACTCCTGCTGCTCTCCAGCACACTTCTGACTTGTGTTCTCTTTGGAAGCTTAACAGAACACCAAGTGAGAATAGATAGTGAGAAAAAATGCCTCCTTGCAACTCGCAGGGAGCGAGAAATAATATTATAGATATTTATGCTAAAACATTTGCATTCCCAGTTTTGAACAGAAAGTTTGTATCTGACTGAAATATGTGATTATTGCAGCTCTAGACAGCACCTTAAATAAATGACAGCCCAGGGAGAGGGTGCCTGGCCTATATCATACTTGTTTGTGGCAGAGTAAGCACTCTTCTGATAACTGATTAGAATAAGAATTGTGTATTACAAGTCATGCTGATGCACACTTCAGTGGTATTTTGGTGGTTTTCCTTTATGGCTCTGAGATGTAATTCTGTGGTATCAGACCAGGGCTGAAGTGTAGGGTCAGCTTGTTCCTTGAGTGTGTGGCTGTGTCACACGCTGCCATCAGCTGGGGCAGTGTTGGAGGTCCACGTCAGCTGTTGAGCAGTGACCAAGCCTGCTGCTCTCACAGGCACTGCTGCCATGCTCTGCAGCGACTCTGCTGTCTCGCCTCAAATGTGCCCTCAAATCCAAGATTTGTTACTCTTGGCTGTTGTGTTTCCCCTTCCCTGCTGCGGTACCATCACTCTGAGTGATCCCATGCGCACATCAGACTTCCTGCTTTCCAGCTTTAGCTGAATGCCTGTAACTGAGGCTTTTCCCACTTGGGAGAATGGGGTGTTAAGTGTGCTGACAAGAATCTGGAGTGGATGTGGATTAATGACCTCTCCAGGCCTGGAGCTCTTCACCTGAGTCAGTCCACATCATACTGGCCCTGTCCTTCTTGGCACAGACTGTAGGAACTTTGTAGGCTGCTAGTTAATGAAGAATTGCATGTAGCATTGATGTTACCCTGCTGGAGTATAATCTATATGGCCTTTAAGTTAAAAAACCCAGCAGGTTTGGAGTAGGGCAGGGTGAAGTATGTGGGTGTGCTTGATCTGGAGTTCTGTGTGCTTTGCTAAAGACACCAGACCTGGTATGGATGGGGAGCAGGACTTGTGAGCAGAATCAAGTCCTGGACCTGGGAGGAAAATCTGCTGTGGGCTCTAGCATTACTTGTTGTATCTGCCTTTATTCCAGTTTTCATAGCATCTTGTATCTTGTTTTAATGGCATTTAGGACTCGTTGTTAATGGCATTAGAAAACCTGCTGTGGGCTCTAGCATTACTTGTTGTATCTGCCTTTATTCCAGTTTTCATAGCATCTTGTATCTTGTTTTAATGGCATTTAGGACTTGTCAATTGTGTTTATTAACACAGTGACCTCAGGTGTCCTGCCCTTGCCTGGTGCCTTGCATTTGAAGGAGCCGTTGATAAAAGCCTGTGTGAAATTACTGTGTTCCAGAAACACTGTGTTCAGCACTGGCCAGAGCTTCCCATCAGCACAGTAAAAACTATCAGGAGATAAGATGTTTATCAGGAGTCAACATGTCTTTAAATTTTCATGTCAGGATGGGGTTTTTTTGGCTTAGCTGTTGCTTCATAAGGTTGTCCCATTTTACTGAAGATGGACTTGATTTCCAGACATTTAAAAGAGGAATATAAACAAAAACTGGTCTCCTACTGTACTGACTTCTGTTCCAGCATTCCACAGATGTCAGTATTTCCAGTATCAGTTTGTCACTTCAGTCTCCCAGCAATTCCTTTGTACTGTTATCACTGCTATGGAAGCAGCTGTTTCATTCAGCTCTTATGCTTGCTTTGCATAGATTTGCATAAACAATTGAAGAACAAAATTGGATTTTTAAAAAAACACCAGCTTTTTCCAGATGTCGATGGAATTTCAGACAGATACTAAAAAGTTTGTGTTTGTGTAAGCCTTTGGGTTATTTTTAGTGTTTTACTGACTGTGGTCGGTGTTACAGCCAGACCACCAGCACTTCCAGGTCTGAGTAAGGAAGGATCTGGGTGCATTTCCTAAAACAGCTGCATGGATTGTTGCCCTGGTAGATGGGCTGAGCAGTAGAAGAATTGAGAATTGGCAGCAGCAACAGAGAAACAAATCTTTGTGCATTTTTAGGCTGGGGTTTGCTTTGCTGATGCTTTTGCCTTCCTGCAGCAAACACAAAGTGCCATAGGGAGGTGGATGGGCAGGGAAGCACTGTGGAGCCAAGGCCTGGTCCAGGGGAGGGTGGGTATTTGGGAAGGTGGAATGTGGTTAGTCTGGAGGTGCTGCTAGATTGAATCCCTTGGTGGTTCCTTCTGAGTTGTCTCCCTGCTCTCCCTTGGCTGTAGTACAGCTGGGAGCTCAAAGTCTGTGCTGTGGGATAGATCACTTGCTCTTCCTGAGCCTTTAAAGCAAATCCGTATTGGAATCTAAGAAATCAGTTTTTCTCATGCACAGTTCCAGCACTGCATTGTGGGATTAAACACACACTCTTTTTTTTTTTTGTCCTTTCAGTGGGTCAACTTTAAAGGTTTAAAACTGCTTCACAGTTTTTGGACAGTTGGAAATGTGTTTCCAAGTTCAAAACCCTGTTGCTTTTGGAGAAAGGTTTCAAAGTTCCTTCACACACCTGGGACTGTTTCTCAGCATATCATTTACTTGGCTGGGGACAAATTGTTCAGTGCAGGGAGGACAGAAGTAAAAAACTCTCCAAGAAAGCTGGGAACTCAGTACCCTTGTGAGGAAGGAATATATTCCTTATTCCTGCCTCCACTGACCTTGATACAACAGTTGAGGGGCCCCAAAATTCGGTGAGAAGGACTTAGGATTGCTCTGCGTTAAGTCCTAGTTGCTTGGACAGTGGAGACTTGTAACAACACTGACAGTTATCACCTGAGTAATCAAGATGAATAAACCAAAATTAAAGCATTGTAGTCATTGAATTAAATAATAAATTGGTCAGACAAATGCTCTGCCATAGCACAAACATCTAACTGGATTTAGTTAAAAAGATAAAATTAGTTTATCAACTGTTTATATTCAAGATATGTTCTTTACCCTTGAAATTTTAAAGAAAAATAGTGCTGAAATGCTGTTATTCATTAAGTAAGAATAACTTAAAATAAAATGTTCTCAATGTGTGTAAGTTGCTTTTGCTTCTTGGTTTATATTCCTCTGCTCTTTAATGTCATATCCTTTAATTTCAGATACAAAGGTCTTGCGGTATTATTTTAATATGGGATTGCAAGTAAGTGCTTTTAAAATGAGTATAGCAAATTGCCTGTAAAAACTGCTGGGTTTCTTGACAAATGTACTGATGTATTCAAAACTTCCAAGTGTCTTAAATGTGCATTCAGTGCATTGGACTATTAATATGGATAGATTTTCTTGGTGGAGGTTAAAGCATGGCTCAGGAAGTGAAGCTCTAACTCAGAATGGGAAGTACACCATATTAATTGTTTTACTGCAGGTTGTGGTGATGGGTTTTTACTTTTACTTTGGGGTTTTTTGCCTTTTTTCTTGTTTTTTGATGATGTATAAATACTCTTTCTGTGAAGAAAAGGGGAAGAACCTGAGCCATTCTTAAGAGAATTAGTGTACTTATCTAAGACATCAAAGGCCACTTGGAGATGTGTGGATTGAGTCTCCTAGGACTTGTGCAGCTGAGCTCAGAGTGGTTAGCATTATTTCTCTGTTCTGGAAACTCGCTCTGCTAAAGAGTTCTCTGTAGCAGTAGTTGAGTGCAGTATCAGTGCTGCTGCTCAGGGAACTAAAAAAAAGCAGCGTGAGCTCCTTCAACTGAAGAAACAGGAAAAATCTGAATATGACAAAGTTAATAAGTGGGAATCTTCTTTCTCTGTGAAGCCTTTTGACACAACAGCAGTGTGGCTCTTGCTGCAGGTATTGCAGTATCTTTTCTGGTAGGCTGGATTGGTTTGATGGTTTGTGTTTGTTTATTTATTTTTCTTAAAGGGCTAGGAAAGAAAAAAATGCACTTCTTCCTAACTTTAGATCTGATAGTAGTAGTGATTTGTAGGAGGGCTGGAGAGGATGTGGCTGTATGCATGACCACGTTTTTCCCTTTCCTCCAAGTATTGCCACCAGAGCTCTTGGCCTCCCATGATGTACGTGCAGCCAGTGCTGCCTCCATCTCCAGTAGAAGTGTACCCAGCCTATGCTGAGCCAGCTCCTGTCCTGGATCAGTCAGTGCCTCAGCTGTTCCCTGATGCTGGGCAAACTGAAATCCACCAGGTTCCCTTGGAGGCACCACCAAATGGTTTGTATTTGAGTAATGCTTGTCTGCATAAAACGGCCATCAGCGTGGCTAAAGTGTGTGAATGTGCTTTTTTTGTTCTGTTTTTTAAGGTAACTTCCAAAGCACAGAGCCTCCACCCCTGTCCTATGGGCCAGTGTATTACCCAGTGGTGTCAGACCCCTTCGGCCAGCAGCCTCTGCCTGGCTTCGACTCTGTGGTTCCTGCCTACCGTTACATTGGTGCCTGGCATCCAGTAAATCCTCCCCATGGAAACTCCCCACCAGTGGCTAAGGCTGGGAGCTCAGGAGCACCGCCCCAGGTTGGCTACGTGGCCTCCCCTAACCCTGCACCTCCGGATGCACCTCAGGGAATGTAAATCTGGGAGCTGGATGCTCCTTCTTGGGCTCTCGTTTCTCGTTTGCCAGCTCTTGTTAATATTGTGTGTTGTAAATGTTATCCCCTCTTAGGGGGTTGAGTCAGTTGGTCAAACAGTGTTGAAATTTCACGTTTCTCTTTAGGTTTATGCTACTGATAGATGACAAGATGTTGCTTTAGTTGATTAGGAAAGCATAGGAGAAAAGCACAGTTGTGCAGGGAACAGCTTGGATGTGAGTACAGGAAGTATGTGAAAAAGCATGCTGGCACTAAAGGCATGTTGTGTATCTCTGAGGGCTTACACTGAAACACCTGGTTCTTGCTGAAGCACTGAATCAGGCTGCCATCACAACTCAGGCAAACATTGGGCCTAGTGTCATTAGAGGGGGATAATAACGTTTAAAATAAGTTGACTTTCTCAGATTTCGTGAAACAAAGCTGCTTTGCCTCTAGTGGTCACATATTTGTAATAGCTGTTTCATAGTGCATAGGTTGGAATAATGTTTTGATCTGTTGTATATTGTTGTATATTTGTAAGATTTGTTTTGTGGAAGCTGTTGCATGTATGGTGGTGGTTAATTTGCACTGACAGCACAAAATAAAAGCATTGAACACATGAAAATGAGTGGTCACTTATCACTGGCGGGTCATGTTCCTGACAATTAGCTATCCCACAGCCTGGACTGAAGAAATGCAGTTTTGGGGGACGAGGCTGTTCCAGCCTTCTGTGAGAAAGCAGCAAAAGCTTTCAGCATGAAAATGGAAGTGGAATAATTCCTGGTAATTGCACCTTTTCCCCTCTAAGCTCAGGCACAACATGCTTGGCCCTCAAATCGCATTCTACACAAAATGTAAATCAATTCTATTGGCCCATTCTACTGTTCAGTGATTTATTTGTTTTTTTTAATAATTTTTCCTTTGTGTATAGCTAGGTGGTGGTGAAAAAGAGATTAACTGCAGAACTGGGAGGGGAAAAAATTGTATTTCCTCTGGTATTCCTTTCAAGTAACCCTGGAAGCAAAACCGTAGTAGGGAAAAACGGCTTGTTATATTTTTGTCTTAAATTCATGCAGCACTGTTGGTGTTGATAATGTAACTCTCTAGTGAGAGGGCTGCAAGCTCAGCTTTTAGTTTGTCTCCTCCAATTTCTAATTGCTGTACACTTAATTTGGCAATTTAATAAGGGCTTTTCAAGAGGGAGCAGCCAGGTAAAAAGTCAAAGCAAGATGAAAATGACCCCTGAATAGCTAATTTAATTTTGAGCTGCTGTGCTGTTTTTAAAACAAAACATTTACACAAAATTGTTTATGAAGTAATGGGTAGCCTTTGTGTTCCTGTCTCTGGAGGAGCACTTGACTTCCGCAGACTTTTTTTGGAGAAAATACCATGAGGGTTGTTTTTTCTTTTTCTCTGAAAAAGCATTCACGAGCCTAACCTCTTAAAGGAGCTAGTAAAGCCTGTGATTTATTTGATGGGCTTTAAAGTGGCCCTGACCTAAGAAGCAGAGTGTCCATGCTGGAGTCATGGTGTGTGTTCCCACCTCAGTCTCAGGTGCCATCTGTCGTGTCCCAGTTGCTGTCAAGCACCGAAGGCAATGGAATACCTTCCCCTCCCAGGCTCCTCTTGGTTTTGCATGGCCTGGATTTTGGTAGCAGGGGGGCCACAGAGGTGGCTCCTGTGAGAAGCTGCTGGAAGCTTCCACCATGTCCAGCAGAGCCACTTCCTGATGGCTCTGAAGATGGACATGCTGCTGGCCCAGGCTGGGCCAGTCACAGAGGTACACCTCTGGTAACGTGTTTAAGAAGAAAATCAAAACCAAGTGCACACAGTTATTCTTCTAATGAGAGAAGAGGAGGAGGGAAACAACATGGAGATACC
>VWPU01004727.1:0-370935 GCA_013398955.1 Callaeas wilsoni | reverse complement strand
AAAAAAAAAAAAAAAAAAGGAATTTCAAGCATATTGCCCTGAATGAGTTTGGGTATGATCTCCCCTGTTGCAGTGCTTCAAAAGTGAAGCACTTAATAAATTCCATGAAACTGCAGTGCAACGTAATTTTAAAACTACTTTATTTTGTACTGGACATGGAAAATTACCTTATTTGATTGTTTACAAAGTATTTGGTTTTTATTTTGAAAACATGGAAGCATGAATCTAAAGGAATTGCAAAAAACAATTTTCTACAAAAAAGCTGACTGAATTTAGTAAATGAGGATGAAATAAGCTAAAATCATTAAGGATTTTATCTCTAAGTTGTGTTGTGGAGTCCTTTTCCTGTCAAGGTATGATTAAAAAACAACATGACCACTAGAGGGCAGAGACGGATAACTTTTTAAATACATTAAACAACTCCTTCTAGCAGTACTATTTTTGTAACAACTTAGTAATTTTGGACTGCAAATGAATTCCTGAGCTAGTTACTGAATAGAAAGGAATGAAAGACAGATTCAAATTCAAACATTCATTTGAATACCATTAATTAAGGTATGTGAGTAAAAATAATTTTTAAAAATTACTAGGGACATAATTTAAGATAATTACAAAATTACTGATGAGACATGCAATCAGTAATGGAACAAGAAGATGGCAAGAAAATATGAGCATGATAAAGCAATTTTGAATGGAAAAAGTGATGCTAACTGAGGAAAAGAGAAAGTAGTATTTCCATATGTCCTGGGAGTGGGGAAAAAAAAATTGATACAGATTGCTATGCTTACAGAAATAAAATAGAGTATTGAAAATTTATATATGGCGTATTTAATGGCTTGTTAACAGAACATATTCATACTAACTACTTTTATATAGCATATACTTCCAAATGACTTATATGCATACAAATATATAAATAAATGTGTAAATGCTTAACACTGTGTCTTGTTGACTTCAGAAATTTTTCTCACATGCTAAATTGGAAAGAATGTAACCTTTTAATCACATTTAAACATGCAGTTAATTATCTTATATTAGCTTATTGATGTCTATAAAATGTCTATAAAAACTAATTGACAATGCTAAAATGCATTTTGTAATTGTAAAAGTAAATAAGAAAAGTAAAAGTGTGAATTTTCTGTGTTGCCATAATACTCAGTTACACATAGCTAAGCAGTCTTTTTCCCAGCTGAAATTCGACTCAGGGTTTAAAACATTAAAATGTATTTTCTTGACCCATTTCAATAGTCAGTGGAGAGCTGGGATTCAATTTAGTTAACTGAGCACAAACTGTTAATGTTTTATGAGACAACTTAGCCTGCTGGAATAATTCAGAAGGATTTTTAAAGCTGTGATGGTCAAACTATAGGATAGTTGTAACTTTTGGAACAAATCTGGACCCCAAAAAGGATATACTGGGTAAACATGTGCATTTATGCAAACAACAGGACCAGCTCTGGTGTTACACTCAAAATCTGGTTTATAGAGAAAGAGGAAGCACACCTTTCAGATATGTACAATCAAGCATTTTTTGTTAATATATATAAGATTTTAAGAGTCTAATCAGTTTTAATCTGCATCTAATTGTTGTGGAAGGGTAAGAAATAATAATGCAGTTAAACTGTTGTACATGCACTTCTTTTATACCCCTCTTCCTGCTCTTATGCTCACCTTCCTGGGTTCCTTAGAGTCCTAAAGCTGGTGGCTTCATTTAGGTTGCATTTGGGAGGGCATTGCTATTTTCAGCCTCTGGAGTTCTTTGTCAAGAAAAATATGGCCTTCATGTTGATGGTTCCTTATTCCTATCTCTAGGATCCAGTTAGGATTATTCTTGCATGCTTGCAAATTCACTTGTATATCTTTGCTCCTTTCTCACTGGTTTGCACTTCTGTATTGCGACCGGTACTACAGACAGTGCCTTTTACTTATCTTTGATATTATCGCTTTGTTCTCTTTGCTAGTTTCAAATCTAGTTTTTCCCAGCAGGCTATATGACCTGATGACATCTGGCAGGGAGCAGAAGTAATGTGTCTGCTTCCAAGAATGAGCATGGAGCCAAGAAAACCCCAGTGCAGACTCTGTCCTTACAGAGGGGTTGCAGCCCCCCAGTAGCAGAACAGAGTGACCAGTGCAGGCTTGGTGTCAGCAACAGGTCTCCCCAACAGTCCAAAGATCCTTAGACAAACACAAAGTGAAATTCACAGCTTAAGTCAACCCGAGACCTCCATCAACAAGTCAGGAACATCAGGAGACAGAGTTGGTCAGATACAATGGATACCCAGGCCTAAGCTGAAATGCAGCTTTTGGGTCCATTGTCAGGGTTTTTCAGGTAAGGCTTGCCCAACCCTCTGAAGCTTAACGGTGCCCTCAAAGCCTCGACACTATAATGAAATCTGTAAATCAATGCGAGAAGATAAATTATGATATCTGTAAGATTTTTAGGGGGAAAATATCTCTGAGATAAATATTTATATTTGCTTTTAGAATTTTAAAAAACAGACATAAGATAAATTTATGGATGCTGACCAATTTAAAGGATTCTTCTTCTATTTATCATTTCCCTGAAAAGCAATTTTTTTTCACGTATTGAGCAAATGGTTCTCAAGTTTAAAAGAAGTAAAAATAGGGTAAGAATGAAAGACACCATGTAGTCCTTAAGATCATCAGCTGGTAGCCATATTGTAGGATGTG
This sequence comes from Callaeas wilsoni, assembly GCA_013398955.1. Classification (NCBI taxonomy): domain Eukaryota; kingdom Metazoa; phylum Chordata; class Aves; order Passeriformes; family Callaeidae; genus Callaeas; species Callaeas wilsoni. Next base: position 368,244 of record VWPU01004727.1, on the reverse strand, counting down.
TAAATGGAGATTTCTGTTGTGCTTACTATGATTCTGAATGCTTTTCCAAGAAGTAGACGCACAGAAATAGAAAAATGTGTGGTCTGAATGTAGATACTCAGCTACTACATCATGGACAGGATCATGTTACTGTCAAGATAAAAAAGACAGTTCTTGACGACTCAAAGTTCTGAATCTCTAAAGAGGAAAAAAAAAGATAAAGTCATAAGGAAAACTAATTTGTTATGATAGACACCATTTGATTAAATATTTTCTGAGTGTTTTAGTCTGAGAACACCCAGCTCATCAAAAAAACCTACCAAAAGAACAAGAATTATATTCTGTTCACCCACATCATAAATTGGGTAAGCACGTGTTCATTAATGGAAGTAAAATAATTCTTTTTCATATGTGATGGCCTCTCTTTATGCAATGTTTCAGCTTTCAAGTACATTAATATGTGTACAGATTATTATAACAAATTAAAATATCTAATGTGCTTGATTAGTTTCTAGAAAATATAAGAAAACATACACAACAGTCAGCTAAAAAAAGGGAAAAGGAAGGAATATTCTTGTTGAATTACCCTGAACTCAGATTATTCAGTAATTTGTACAGCATCTGATTATAATAGGATATTTAATATAAAGAAGTAACACTTAAATTATAATTTGCATAATGTAGTCTACAGTTGTTTTTGCCTGGTACTGTTATTCATCATAGTAAAGAGAAGATCTAGCAGGTCATCAAAGGCTAATAACTCAATAAAGTTTTAAACCATTTAAAATATAATTAAATAGGAACAGTTTGAAAACCAGTAAATAACAAACAACATAAGACAAGCTTGTATTTCACAATGTCTTTCTTACTGGAGGGTAAAAAACAACATAATTGAAAAGTTATAACTCTTGACTTTATATCTAAACAGCCAAGTTGTATTTTATCATTTATTCTGTTGCAAGATTACAACATGTCATTTGTCAGCTTTTCACAACACTTCAATGATTTAAGACTTCATAGGTATTTAAAAGTAGATAATGATAGTTTATCTTTCAAGGCCAGGTCGGATGGGACATTAAACAACCAGTTCTATTGGAAGGTGTCCCTGCTCACGGCAGGGGGTGGAACTAGATGATCTTTAATGTCCCTTCCAACCCAAACCATTCTATGATTCTATGAGGCTTTCCCATAACCAGTGGTTTACCGTGTTTCATATATTATTGTTATATTGGAAGTATGAAATATGTTCATTTGCAAGATATGGTTTAGGATGAAGCAGTGTTTAAAGATGCAAATTTCCCATTCTTAGACATAGGTTGAGCTTATAAATCAATCAAAACCCAATTAGTCGTTTGGGTTGTTTTTCACTGTAGTATGTAGGAATTTCCTCAGAAGTTTCATGGGGACCTTATGTACAAAATGGACCTTATTAAAAAGTACAGGGCCAGAAAAGACATGTGTTTGTCCTTGCCTATCTTCTCTTCTTTTGTTTTTCAAGAAAATAAAACTCACTATCTAATCAGTGGTTTACATTAGGTATCCTTTTCTTCAGTGCTGAAAACCTCCTTTACAGTGCAAGAACTTGAAGGTTCTTAGATGGAAGACTCAGTGGAAAAAGGAAAGCAAATCATACATTGTTGTATCACTAGGAACAAAGAACTGCAAACGCAGATGCAAATCTTTCTTTAAACTAAGAGTGTTATTTTAAAATCAAAGTTTAAGAAAATGTTGTCCTAATATTTACTAGGAGTAACATCCTCCTTCTTTTGTAGCCTAGTATCATAATTTGTCTACATGAGGTGCTTTTCATTAAAACAATTACCACCTTGCAGATAATCTTACTCCCTAATAAGCCAACAATTCTAATAGATGCAAGAAGAGAACTTTCCAATTGAGGTAGACAAAGCCTTGCTCCATTTCATGAATTCAAGCAATTTGAGTTTTATTATATATGGTCAGGAAAACTATAAATTGGTAGTTTAACAAAATTTAGAGGGAAGGTTTCATTCTAAGGCTACAGGGAATGCAGAAAATAAATTCATGGTCTTGTTTGAAAGCTGTCTTTTCAGATTAGTCACATGATCTTATTTGTAAATGATCTTATTTATATCAGCATTTATGTCTTTGGGTAATCAACTTTTGTGAACATAATTAACTATTGATAACATGTGAATCCCTTTTTCCCATGCCACTATTGATGTACAAGGCAAAACCACACTTCCATACCTCTGTTCTCTTAGCGTAAAAATAAATACAGAGAATAATCAGAGATATTGATTTAATTTAAATCTACTCCAATTTTCATCATCGTCACACTCCTTCCTAGGTGGTTGATTTTAATATTTTGGTTTGGCTTTTTAATCTGCAGGAATACAAGTTAAAAATAAAACAAAACAAACAAACAAAAAAAAAACCCGACAAAATAAAATAAAAAAAAAGAATAGTTTGTAATTGAGTCAAGTATTTATAGCAAACACTGCCAGACAAATACATCATTGCATTACTGTAGCTATTGCCAAATATAAAAGTAAAAATAAAAATTATGAACTTGAAAAAGATCACTCAAATTCATATATGGAAGAGATAAGTAGAAGCCTGCATATTTGTATTTTCTTGTTGACTTCAGAAGAATCTTGTTGATTTCAGAATGAAACTGCTGATTCAGTGAAGTGAATGGCAGAATTTTCAATTATGTAATTAGGGCCAAAATGTGAAGATGTTGTGATCTCTGCTAGATAGTTCCACAGAGATATGCATATATATTTCAACAAATACATTATTTCATGAAATAAAATTGTTATTTGTATTGTAGAGAGGATGACAATAATTTCTGATGCTAATACCAAGCTCAGATTCAGTTGAAGGCTTGTCATTTGGTTAGTGTGAAAAAGGTTTTGACCCCTGAAAACAAGTTCATGCCAGGAGTCATTAGTTTTCAATTTACACACTCATATGGTTATTATTTTTGGGATCACTAATAATTAAGATGTTAACAGGAATTGATTCCAGATGACTTTTACAACATCTTTTCTCTTGGGTTTTGCGTGACAGGATAGACTATTGCTTTTACAGTAGCAATACACTTCTTCAGATAGCTGTTGATATTTTGCCAGACACAGTCAGGATTTGAAACTGATTGTGATAGGAAACATATAAATGCAAAAGAAGCCGTTCCAAAGAGCTTGCAGGTAAATAGAGGGAAAGAAAAGCTTCTATACCTCAGCAACATATAAACCGAATAGGTAAGGTCAGTAAGTTGCTTCATTACTTATTGCTCTTCCCAATATCTCAAGTGGTATTCTCTTCAATTTTTTCATATTATATTTGAACTCTAATAAATTTATAATTTTTTTTGATGCTACTTTTTCCCTAATCTTTTTTAATCTAAGATTAATCAATAGAAAGTATAAATAACAGCTTTCTAAGTGATTAAAATATAACAGTGTTAATTATATATGGGCTGTGAACAGCCAGTAGGCTGGAGAAGTTTGCACATACTTTTAAATGTATCTAAAATAAAATACCTTAGATTCATAGTGGTAAAACTAGAAAACCAGTAAAACCAGGTGATTTTAGTTTAGTGGAGTACAGTTCTCAACAGGAAGAAAAAATTTCTTCTTCTCCAGTAAGTTAAAAATACTGTTTGAGTTAGTAAAAATGATGTCAATATTTTAAAATCAATACAAAAAGTCCACTAAAATTTTTAGAACCGTTCACTGATGGTATTTGAATTGAGAGGTACTACCAGGAGAGGGTGGTGTTGAACTATAAATTCAAGGCAATCTTGCCTGCCTTCACTGAAAGTTCAGTTTTCACTTGAATCTAGGTACATTATTTTGCATAAGAAAGACTGCGAAACTTTCCATTTTGACAAATACTTAGTTCAGAGAAGACCAAGGTATTGTAAGGCTTTCAACAATACTCTGTGCAAATTTTCAGAATGAATAGAGAAAGAAAATATTTCTCTGTTGAATTTTGACCCTTCCAACCCCAAAGACAAACATTTGAAAATGAGTCATAATAATATGATTCTATATTATCAGTGCATATGTATATTAGAAAAGGAAATATAATTAGCACCATCATTCAAAAAATTCATTTAAGTTCTTGTTATAATCTGTTTTCTCTTCCTGTTGAATCATTTTCTTTTCACGTAAGTTCTTATTCATTTACAAAAGAATTATAGATTATAAATGACAAGTGCTGTTTGCTGTGGTGGTGTGCAAAATATGGAGCAAAAAGTAATTATAACATTTTTCATATAAACTGGAAAATATGAAAGCAGTATTATTGCTGTAGTTCCTAACAGCTCCCCATCCTTTACTTGTTGGGACTGTCTGTAACATGGAATCGTGTTTACAACCAGGAGACACATTTGCTCTGTGCCACCACCTGACGCTCAAATCAACCACACTGCCACTTAGATCCAGCAACTTCATGCTGAGGATCTGCCATCAGATCCGCAGCTTGATCAGTGTCCTTTCTGCTAATAAACATATTTTTGCAGAATTTACATTTGTATCTCACTGATCTGTACTTAGAAACTGCTCCTCCCTATGTTATCTCTGTGACGCAGGGTAATAACTAGAAATGGATGAAGAAAACAAGTTTTACATACTGTGAGTATCTCTTAATATTCAGAACATTGGGTATCAATGTTTTGCTGTTTGGTTTTTTTTTTCCTCACTTTGTAGGCCAAGTGTCAGATAATAAAAGATGAAAAAGAAATTAATATTGCAAGCTAGTACTGGGAGAGGTGTGAGCATGTTTAATGGTAGCATATTACTTAACATTATTTTGTCAATTTCTTGGTTATAAACTAGTAACTATCCAAAAATCTCAATATACGGATTTATTTCCAATAACTCTGTACGGTCAGCAAAAGCTTTGGTAGAAATCAATAGATGTTTTTCCTGTTTACTTCAGCATTAGTCTTAATGAGATTTCAGCAGTTGAATCTCAGTCAACCTCACCTGGGTAAAAGTGACACAACTGGACAGCAACAAGATAACACATAGTTAACGCACTCTTTATCTTTGCAATCATATGGACATGGCTATGTAGACAATACTCTCTCTATATAAATATAATTTTAATTACTCACATTACATGATTTTGATCTGCAGTCAAAAGTTCAAATTCATTCACTGTTATTTATTATAATTTATTTGCTACCTGTATAAATAATAAATGAGTACACTAATGTTCAGGGTCTCGAACAGTTGATACTTTCACAATTAAAAAAAGATGCAGTTAAAAGCTTGCAGCTATGAAATGCAATTCATATTTATAGGAAATGAAAGAATTAGCATAATGCTGACAGTGTCAAAAGAATAAAAAAGTTAACTGAAACATAAAAATAGTTACTGTAAAAGTTTGAAAACAAAATGCAGCAGCATTGCTAGGATGGAAAAATACACTGTATTTTTTCCTACTTGCATCCACCGAGCCAATAGAGATTTACTGATTCTAACCGTGTTGTTTTAATAGACTAGAGTAGTGCATTTTAGTTAACGTATATTTGTTTGAGCTTCAGATTAGTGACTATTCAAGGAATATATGTGTTTATGCTGACTGGTTATAAAAGATGATTGATACTTTGATAATCAATGTACTGACATCAGTCTCTTGAATTTCAATGCTTGCTTGTTTTGTGCTTTATCCAATACAATTACTTGAGTATTTTAGAATGACGACTGAATTTTAGGCAGAAGACCTGTGATCTTCAAATTAGGTTCTATAGATATTTATTCTTTGGTCCATGTTTTAGCTGAAAGTTCACTCAAATTATCCAGTGCTTTGAAAGTTATATCCTTGTTAATCAGAATATTTTCTGTAAAATAGCCTTAAGAATAAATCACATTTCCAAAATGATATACTAAATGTCACAGAAGTGCAGGCAATTTTTTTTTAAGAGCATAAACTGATGTCTCAGTGGATTTGATTATCTGTTTTGCATACTATTTTACGGGTTTTGACTGGGATGGACATAATTTTCTTCACAGTAGCTAGTACAGGCCTGTGTTTTGGATTTGTGCTGGAAACAGTGCTGATAACATAGGCATGTTCTCATTATTGCTGGGCAGTATGCACACAGCCAAGGCCTTTTCTGCTTCTCACATCACTGCAACAGCAAGGAGTCTGGGGGTGCACACGAAGCTGGGAGGGAGCACAGCCAGCAAAGCTTGCCCAAAATGTCCAAAGGCATATTCCATACCGTACAGTGCCAAGCTGGAAGATATAACCCAGGGCAAGGTTGGCCAGGGGGGCCACTGCTCAGGGACCAGCTGGGCATCTGTTGGTTGGTGAGTGGTTGTTTCCATTAGCATCACTTGTCTTCCTTGAGGTTTGTTTGTTTCCCTTTTTTATTTTTGTTTTCATTAAAATGTACTATTGTTATCATTATTATCATCATTATCATTATTATTATTGTTGTTCTTACTATTAATAACTATATCTTCTCTTTAATTTCAATAATGAAACCGTTCTCTCAGCCCACAATTTTTCTCACTTTTATCTTTCCAATTTTCTCCCCCCCATCCTATTGGGACAAGGAATGAGCAAGTGGCTGTATGGTGCTTATTTGCTGGCTGGAGTTAAACCACAACAGACTGGAACAACAAATATCAAGTAAAATAGAATTCATGGCCCAAATTTTTGTCCTAAAAATGTATCTTTCAAAACTGGATTAGGTAATTATTTTAAATTGTGACAGAATCACTGTCTGTTTTGCTCCAGACAATGCATAAATATTACAAATTCATCAAAGATTGGTCTAGAGGCCTGTAAGATTGAATAATAATACTTTTAAAAAGAACATGTAGTTATAATAGTTGTCATTAAATGAGCTTCTTAATATATTGAGATTTCTTTAAGCTAATATCACATGGCTTGTTTAGTATGAATCGTGTTACTTTAACATGGTATCGAAGAGATTTTACACTACGTTTTGAGATAATAAAAGTATTATTTACATTTCTCACCATGGTAAAAAACAATACCATGGTACATGACTTTGAATAAGACCAATTACATATTAATTATTATGTTTTGAGCTATAATAATCCAATTCTGAGAATCATTTTAAAGTGATGTACCTTAAATTTCTGAACCCAACAGAATTTGGATTCTGAAAGCATTTCATAGGATGACAGAACCACTGAAGCTGGAAGGGATCTGCTTAGATAATCTAGTCCACCCTCTGTGGCTCAGGCAGGGTCAGCTACAGCAGTGTGACCAGGAACAGGTCCAAGCAGGATTTGTGTATCTCTAAAGATGGAGACCCTACAACCTCTCTCTGCAACCTGCTTCATGATTTGAACTCATTGCAACATGAAGATGTCAATTTTGTGCATAGTAGGCCTCTGAAAGATGTAAAATTTCAGTGAAAAATAGAATTTCAGTTTTGGCAAAAATATGGTCGTCATTCATACAGAAAAAAACTTTAAAAAGGAAAAATATTTTCAGTACTAAAGATAGATATTTATTTTCCTAATTAAGACAGATTATATGCAATAAAGACCATTTCAGTCTCTAAACTGAAAAATATGGTTCATTCTGAAACCCTTTTTCTTACTGTTTCAAGACAAATCCAACTACAATCTGAAAACAGAAGGGGATAAATAATTCAGATTTATTCAGTCAGGTTACACTGTGCATTGTATTGATTCACTATTCACATTCTTAGTTATTAATTGGACCGAGATAGTGACTACCATGCTGTAAGTTATGGTGGTGAAAAAATCTATCCCTGATGTCATGCAGAATACCAGTCCCAGCTACTGACTCAGTAGCTGTCCTACAGAGAAGTTCACACCTGCTGATGGTCTGTGACTCAGTGAAATCCATATGGCTTTTCACAGGTGCCAGTAGATGGTCAGTTGTTGTTACATCTTTCAGTCAGATAAGGATTTATGGAAAACTCAGAAAATTTATTCAGAAATTGTCCTTACTAAGGGTTCTAGACAAAGCTGCTTTGTCTATAAAATTCCACATAAAAATGAGGCCAATTTGTTGCAAAGGTTAAGTATTCAAAAAAGACTTTATTCATAGGAAAGCTACATAGCAGGCAGAGTGTAGGGCAATAGATTTTTGGAAACAGAAGTAATGTATATAGTCCTGCCTTTTCTATCTGTTAGTGTCACTGAGAAAAAGTAAGGGTGTGCAACAAGATGATCACAGCTGGTGAGATGAACTCGCTCAATACAGTCACTACTTTACCCTATTCTCATCTTTTTTAATAGAAGAAAGAACTGAAAGTTCACTTTTCCTGACCTACTTTCTGCATCTTTTTTCAGTGGAAATATTCCTGTTCCTGTCCTTATCCCTCACCCCTGAGGACACTAAATTGAATTTTTCTTTCTTCAGCCTAAAGAGGATTTTCTTCCCTTTTACAGAAGAAAAATGTATAATTCTGCTGTACTAATGTTCTTCCTGGTCCATATAAGATATCCCAATATCTGAACCAAAAACAACAGTCCAAGGTAAGATGCAGTCTTATATGAATAAAAATTCCTATTCTTACCTAAAAAGTGCAAACAAAGGTTCATTTGGACTGCATTATCTGACTGCATAAAAGCAAAGTAGAAGTCCACATCTGTCTAATAAAAAGTAATGCTAAATAAAGTTGTATAAGCCCATTCATCTTTTTGAAATAGAACCATGTGAGTCTGAAGTCATGCCATCAAAATTACAAGGTAAGCTATTGATATAACATGCTGAAGTGATTAAAAAACACCTCTAAGTGCATTTCAGCATTTTAATGCACCTTATGTATACATTTTTTAAGAGAATTCTGACATATCTTCTGAAAAAATGAGCTTAGATATAACAATATACTTTCTTCAATAAAGGGAAATTTGCTGTAAACTCATAAAATATTTTTTTTTAATTCAGGAAATGGTATACTCCTTATCCTGTTTGTTGTATTTTTTTTCCTACATAATGTGTTTGTTTTTATAGTGACTAACATGAACCTTACATTTTTTAAAGTTGCTTTCTAAAAATAAATGTCTGTTTAAGAATAGAAGCCAAAAATTAGATCATTGGCAGATGTGGATTTGTGTCTTCTTCTCACTTTGACAGAAAGTCTGAAGTGGATTCTATATCTAATAGATTGAATTTCTTTAATGTGCTATATTTGCTCTGTGATAACAGTGTGAGTGGAGATGAGGAGTATGGCTACGTGGCAGAATACTAAGCAAAGAAAGTATACTCAAGGAGATAACTGCATGTAACAGCACAGATCTGCCACAGCTTTCCTGAGTTTTATCTGTGCTCAGGTGTATTTAGATTTTTACAGCTTGTGTAATTCCAGTTGGAGCCAAATACTCTTGCAGTCTTTACTCATCCATGCAGCAACTGCACCAGGGATCAGGGAATTTGCCTACAGATTTTCAGGAAGTAAAATTAAAATAATGAGTTTAGGTTTGTTTCCCAGTTCTACCACTTCCTGAAAAGTCTGGCTACATGGATATTGTGCACAAGAGGAGCATGGGCATGATGAATTTAGAGACAGAGAGCTTTATCATATCTCTGTGTTGTGGGTTAGCCACCTAGGCAGTTAAGCACCACACAGCCACTTGCTCACTTCCAATCCCTAGTGGGATGGGGAAGAGAACACAGAGCAAAAGAGAAAAAGGCACATGGGTTGAGACACTCACATTTCAATAAATGAATGAAAGAGAGGAAAAAAAAAAAGTGAATGTGGTCACTCATCACCTCGCACGAGTAGGCCAATGCCCATTTTCTCTCTGGGCAAAGGGTACTTTCCCGAAAATGGCCCTCCCCTCACTTTTTCTTGCAGAGCATCACACTACATGGTACAGTATATCCTTTTGGTCAGTTTGGGTCAGCTATCTTGGCTGTGCCCCTTCTCAGTTTCTTGCCTACTCCCAACCTACCCATAGTGGGGCGGAGTTGGAAAAACAGGAAGCCTTTGCATGGCACAAGTACTTCTGAGAAATAGTAAAAGCACTGTCATGTTATCAAGACTGGTTTACTTCAAACTTACAATGCAGCACTGTACACACTGCTGTGAGCATCAACTCCACCCCAGACAGATCTGGCATACACTGGTACCTGCCATCTTAGGATAGTTCAGTTCTAGATATCCCAGTGAATTACAGTGACTTCCAGAGAAGTGTGAGTTACAAAGATTGGCATCTTAAGGTAGACAAGAGAAATTAACCCAGATACACATAGATATTTTAAAAAAAAGGACAATAGATAGATGAAATTTGGCTTAATTAATGAACTTTTACACTGAAAATCAGCTCACATCAATCCTGTATTGCGAAGTCAGAATGGTGAGAAGTATGCTTCCAGGCATCAGGCTACTCTCTTGAACACTACCTATGACTTTACAGATCCAAACTGTGTTCTATGACATGTGAGCTCACTTGCTTTGGTTCCTGTATGATGTACTCAAAGCTGGAGCTCAGAACCCAGTGCCTTTGTAAAGGGCATGCATTCTCAGTAAAAAAGAGAAAATCTTTTTCAAAGCAGAGCTTAAATACTAATTCACTACTTCATTACGCTGGTGCTGAGTCTGTGAATCTTACTGAGTGTGTATATAATACCCTCAAGAGAAAGAAATTGAATGCTATGGCTATTTGCAATCTATCAAAATACTAAACTTGATTGACTACTGCAGATTTTACTCTTCAGATATTTTTCCAACTTGCCTGTTATAATCTCTTTCAGCTGGATTTTTTGTAATAGCAGTAGCATGTAATGTACAATTAGGTTAGGCACAGGCACACATTATCATGAATAGGCTTGGCATAGTCAGCATGTAGAAACTCATTCATGTTTTACAGGATACTAATGTTAAATAGAAATGCATTATTCATAGACAAAGGGAAAGAAAATAATTTTACGCAGCAGTTTCAATATTTCATGATTTATTATTCATGCTTATTGAAAAAGAATAAGAATAATAATTTTGTAACACAAAAAAAAAAAGTAAACATATGCAAGTCATGTCACATCTTCTGTTCAGATTATTGATTACTGCACACCCAGTGGTTATTTCTACTTCTTTTGCAGTACAGAAGAAGAAAATATTCCATTACTAATTTCAAAAGATTTACACAATTCTTATAAATTTGGGCTGCATTGACTATTGGTACTGAAATGATTTTTCTTTTTAAGTTTTATGAGAGCTAGGCAGTCAGCTGTTCTCAAGCATAAAAGTCAAGAAATCTGACTATACTTCAAATGGAATATTTGTAACTATAATTTGAAGCTGACTACTCAGAGGTGCAGTTGGTAATTAATTGGCTGATTGTAACATACAGTTTAAAAAAAAAAAAGTAAAATATAACTAGCATATATCGACTTACAAGTATTTTTTAAATGGATACTGACTGGAAGCCCAAAGTAATCAGAAAAGAAGTCAAAGTCCATAGAAGTCCAGGCAAATTCTATAGGTTTCACTCTAGGTTTTCTTTTCTACATGGACAAAAGGCACTTTATCCCATTCAGCTTCAAAAAAAGTTTTGAATGGCTATGTGGTAGTCGAAAGGATCACTTCAGTCTAAACCTACAGTAATTAAGGTCAATGGACAATAATACCTCTGGAGTTGCAAAAATTAGTACCGATTAGTGGAGATATTTTTGCACTATTAGTGTGCTGCACAATGCCAAACAATGACTCATTTTTTTTGTGTATATGTTCTTGGGTCATTGGCAAGCAAGATACATTTTGAAAAATATGCAACTGATTCATCATAACTGAAGACTGAAAGTACCCAGGTGACTTTTGTTCTCTACAGACCAGTCACCTCTAGGCATTTTTTTTTAATTGACATTCAAACATTGCCAAGTTCAGGAGTGGCAAGGAGAATCTATCTGTTAAAAGAGGTTGATTCAGATCAAGAAATATTTGTCACTCCAATACCAAAATTTATGAACAAGATGAACAATCTCTGAATAGAAAAGGAGATTTTAACTTTGATATTATATTCTTCCTGTATTATGTAGAACTGGAAGTTCTCTATAAATTGGTTAAACAGGGAAAAAAAAAAGGACACAGAAAAGCAATAAAAAAGATTTAAGACCTAATGTACAGATACTGAAGAGGGAAACAGTACAAATTTCAGAAATGTTTACACATTTTTAGTGAGCTGACTAATACAACGAAACAGGATTACTAAAGAAGAAGTATGCAAGGGAAGATACCTCGGTTTCATCTGTTTCCATTGCATCATATTTTATTAAATGGCTAAGAATCCAATATTCTGTAAGGAATCGTGCTCTTAAGTATCGTGGAATAGAATGCATTTTCACTCAAGCAGAACATTTAAAGGACCATATGACTTATTTAACTTGAAAAATGAAATAAAGAATATTAACTTCAACATGCCTTTCTTTGAAATCATTTATTTCAGGGAATGTGATTTTTGCATGATGGTAAATACCAAGGCATACAATGTCACATATATGCAGGTGCAGCCTAGAAAGCCAACCTGGCTGCATCAGATGTGTGGCCAGCAGGATGAGGGAAGTGATTCCCTAGATCATATTTAAGGTTCCTTCCAACATAAACCATTCTGTGAATCTATGATTTTATGATTTGTGTACATATATGTTAGATATACAAATATGAGTCTAAGTTACTTAGAAAATGCCTTAGGGTGATAGAAATTTGTTCCTTTAACCTGATTGTTTTCTTAAAAGTTGAAGATTTTTTTTCAGCAGATTTTTCAGAGAATTGCCTCTCAAAAAGGGTCATGTAAAAATGAATCTAAATGCTTAGAGAATAGCTGCTAGGTCTGTGTATCTCTTTTAGAGGGGAATCCTGACCTTTATTTACACAATCGCAATGTATTCATGACTGCAAAAAGTGTGTTCAGAGCAGAAAGTTTTGAGTAGGACCTATCCCAATACATAAAAAGGGGCAATAGTTCTGTGAGGGAAATAGGTGTTCTGCATCTGAATTAAATAATACAATAGGCACTGGTAGCTTCCATAATTATAATATGTTACATTATGGAGGTTTTTTTGTTTTGTTTCCTGTGTGTGTATGTGCATGTGCCATGTTTTCTGATACTACTTAGTTATGTCTTAGCCTTGGTGACAGGTCTTCCATATACAATTTTAATTTATAATATATGTATGAGTTTTGAGTTCCTCAGCAGGCTCTCTCACATGTAAATTGTCAGATGTTACTTATGGTTCCAGGAAAATGCTTCCTTTCAATATGGTGTATTAAGCTGTCAGACCTGTACTCAGAATTCAAAAGGTTCACGTTGCAAGAAATAGAGGTGAAGAGTTGTTGATACAAACTTGAAGCTTCTCGCAGGCAGGGAAAGGTATATTATTTACCTCCTAGATCTTGTGTGGAATCAATGGCTCCTTGTGTGCATTCTGAGAAGTGAGGATGAGTTGTGAATGATGGGGAAAAATATTTTATATCCACTGAAATATAAAATGCAGATGCTTATTCCTCCTGTTATTTTTAAACAATGAAGTTACGAATTAACAAGTCACCATGATAACTAACACTTTGGAGACTAATCTGTAAATCATAAGCCTGCAGTACACATAAGCCTGACAGGTTTAGATTTTATTTATACAAGGTTAACAAAATTTAAAATTGTCAGAGCAATTGATAAAGATGAATATTTGAAGTACAGGGTACAAACTCTGTCTCAGTTCAACTGATATGCAGATGCACTTGCAGAATCACATTCTTTATAATAATCTGCTTAATGATTCATAAAATTATGGTAGAAAAGCAATCATTAGCCATTTTTATAAACTTGGTAAAGATGCAGTTTTTGAATGACAAGTATTATTGATAAACATTCTCAGTGGTTTTTAATTCTGTATGATTAGGTTAGGAAACTGTCCTATTTTTAGCAATTGATTTCAGGAAATATTTTTGTGATCATATTTTACTTCTGTGGATGTCAACTCAAAAGCAAAGAATGATGTTGTTTTCACTTTTAATGTGAATAGCTACAGTTAGAGATAGTCTCTATCTCAAACAGCCAACCACAAGTGTTAACACTTGAAAAATGTTCAGTAAAAAGTAGAAATAATATAACTTAAAATTCATACATTCGAAACTAATAAAGAAAATAATGATTTATTTGGCTGGTCACAGATAGCTGAGAACCTTTGAGCCTCAACAGTAAAATGCCTGCAAGTCTAGACTGATTGACAAGGTTCATTAAAAGTAGCAAACTGCAAAAACATAAGTGATGTGTTGGAAAGACTGGAAATCAAATTGCTGCTATTCCTCAGGAATGTTTCTCTTTCTTTTTTTAATTATTTCTCTAAATTATACCTTTTATTATCAGAAAATTAAGCACTGCAGAACTTACTCTAATAAAATAAGACACATATATATATGAATATGTATAAAAGTTTATGTATATGCATGTGAGTATAAATATAGGACAAGGTCTTGATAGCCTTCATCACAATGAACAGTACATTGCAATAGCCCTTTAAAGGTCAGCGAGGCCATCTAGAGAGCTATCAGTGCAAAAAAAGTTACTGTAATCTGACTGGTTGGTGGCTGTAGTAAACAGTCTCTGTAGTCATCCAAGGCACAATAAGAGCAAAACAGAAATGTTGTGCTCTAGAGGTCAGATACACTGGAGCACCACATCTATTGCTGCTCACCGAAAAGGTTTTGTTGCTCTGTGGGAGTGGGATGAGCAAGGAAGTAGCATTTACAGCTTATGAAACCATCCTATACAGTGCAGGAGTGATAAGGAAAATCCTCCTTGCATGGAATAAACATTTTCCTGTAGCCGTACTGCACCTGCTAATTACTTGTTTATGAGCACAAAAAAAAGGAATACGTTAAGCATGATACATGCCTTTAAAAATGCCCTCCCCAAACCAGACTGTTTTTTTAATCAAAGCAGTGTTTCATGCAAATACAGTGCAATCTCACACGGACAGATATCAACACTGTGGTAACATCTGTAAAACAGACAATTACAATCAACCCAGTCTTCTTCCTACAGAACAAGATGGGCAGTTTTAAAAGAGCTGACGGCAGTCATTGTGCAAGCATAAGCACTAATATTCTGTAATTTTATTTTTCCAAGATAAAGTGTGTACAACTGTGCATACTCACCCCTACCCCAGTCACACGGAGTGGACTGGATTGAGAGCTTTACAGTCTCATTTATATATTTGAATAATTCTGCAGTTCAACGTGATAGACGTATTTTCCAGAGGACAAAGTTTCCCTTGTGGTGTATTTTGTGGAATCTATTTGGACTGGAATGCTTTCAGGTTTCTAAAGCAAGCATTTGCAGATACAAACTAAATGCAAGGTCTGCCCAAGAGAGCAAACTGCAAGAGCTGCAGTGGATGTTTACTCTTTTGCAAAATCCGGCACTAACAATCCTTAAGCAATCTAGAAGATATTTAGCTGAGTTTTACTTTCTGAGGCTCACTTAGATAAGGGGAAAAGGAGGTGAGAGAAATTGCAGGAGGTGGAGCTGATCTGTCTCAAGGTGGAGCTGTATCTTGTATTAAATGACATTGGCAGATTAAAGCTCTCTGGTGGGGAAGGGCTTAAAGGCTGAGTCAAAAGCCAAGAAGTCTCTTTATTTACGCCTACCTCCCAGCCCCTGGCAATCTGACTAATAACAAACTGAGCTAACAAGAAAGACTAGAAAGAACAGAGAGAACACAGGAGCAGCTTGCATCTAAAAATCTGACAAACCAAGTGATCAAGTCAAGCTCTGCTGAGCATCTTGTTTGTTTACTGCATCCAAATGCTTGCAAACAGTTAACTATATGCAGAAAAGTCAGCCTAGCTGTGAAGTATGCTGTGAATTTTAATTGAGGAAAAAGGACAACTGCTTACAGGATGGTCTGATGTGCACGGCTGCCTGGAAGATTTTTTCAATCGAACGCTTTGTACTTTGTCTTCTGAACAAGGATTTTAACTTTATGGAGCTGTAGTATTACCAGACCTTGCAGCGAAGGGAAACTCAGAAGAAAGTGTGCATTTTTCAGAGGGAAAAATTACATTACATGGAAACAGCTGCTCCAACTGTGCATTATTGAGTGTATCAGGGAGTGTTGCTGCTGTACAGGTAAGAAAGTCTCCAGTTAGTTAATTAGCTGAGCACATGAGAATTTAATTTCTCGGTACAACTTACATTTATTTTTCTGCATGATTTTGTATAAATTTTATGTTAAATGGTGGCAGTTTATATTGTATTTTTAACAGTTTGCAGGCACATTTATTCAAACTGATTACTGTGTAGAATATGTGTATTAAGGGAACACTGTTTTTAAATCCCTCGGGGGAGATGAATGGGTGTGTGGTTTTATTTCCTCAAGTACAAAAGTGGTCTTAAATGCATCATCTGACTGCGATTCTCTTAAGAATTTGATAAAAAATCCCGAAGGCTTTTAGAAATTGCTAATTCTTAGCTTGGGGCTTTGAAAATCCTCAAAATATTTTTTTTTTTAAATAGCTGAATTAAAACAACCAAACAAAAACCCCTCAAGCATAATGAAACAAACTATTTAAATGTTTTAAAACCAAATCAATTTTTACTTAGCAAGCATGTGATGTCTTTGCTGTAAGGTGACTACTTCTGGAAGTATTCAACTTTGCCTTATAGAAAGAACTGTGACATTTTTTAGTCTTTTAGAATTCCTACAGAGTTTAGTTACAGTATGCAGTCAGCAGTGACTTACATGAAAGCAGATAAAAAGAATAAAAACCTTAAGTTACCATGTGGAATTTGCTGAAAAACCTTACCACATGAAAAGATCAATTTTTCAACTCATTCAAATTACATTTTGTTGTACTGTGAATTCTTTCAGTTAAATGTTAATCATCTGTTACATGAGAGCAGTTTTTATTTTACAATTGTAGCCCACTGAGAACTTCATTACATGTTTCTGAGTGTTTAGAAAAAGAGAAAAAGAAAAAAAGAAACAAACCTGCAGAAAGGAAAAAAGAATGCAACTCTCCTATTAATTTTTATTGTATGTGTATATATATATGTGTGAGAGAGTTCTGGCAGTGCTGCTTACAGAAGTATGACGATGATTAAAATGTGAATGTTTTCCAATTGGTTACAAATGTTGTTACTTTCATCTCTGAGAGGAGAGCTTTCATTTTTATAACCTAATTTCTCAATATGCAATAGAATGCAACATGCCTTACAGATTTTTTTTTTTTTTTTCATTTAATTTTGCTCAGGGACTTTATAAGTGCTGTTTGAATTTGATGCGGATTGACGCTGGAATGTCTAATGAGAAAAAGTGTACAGAGATAAAATTGAATTAGTCATAGAGTAGGTTTGAAACCGGCATCTGTGTTGAGAGCTTGCATTTTTTACCTTGGGTCACTGGAAATGATAGTGATGCATGTAAAGCAAGAATAAGTCTCTAGCATAATATGATCTTAGAATTATTCTGCATACTTCAAAATAGCTTCTTGACATGGTTTGTCTTATCCAATACTTCTTGGAAAAGCAGACTTAAAGGCATATATATTAAACATAGGCAGCTGGAGTTCAAGGAGGGTTATATGAGACAACAAAATTATATTGCATCTACTAAAACAAAGATAAAAGATCATATTTTAAGGACACTTTTTCTCATGCTGTGAGTTGCACCTACTACTTCTAAACTCATATTTCTACTCTCACTTATCAGAAGGTACTAATGGAGAAAACCAAAATTCACTGTGTACACATTTGCTGTTTTTGCTTTTGTGTGTGTGTGTGTAATACTCATGCCACAGCATTTAAGTGCCTGCATGTGTAAATCTTTGCAATCTGTTCTGAGGGAAGCCTTGAGAAATAATGTTTCTAGTAACCAAGGTGCATGATATTTAAAATATGCATTGAGGAGATGCCAAATCATATGGCCATGCTATAAAAATGTTCGTGCATGCAGTTGGATTGATCCTTGTAAAAGGTTCTAATCTTTCAGAAACGAACACAGATGGTTGTGTAGTGACATTCTGTACTTCATGTTTCAATAGCTTAGTTTGAGAGATTCTGACCTTTATTAGATGGATTACTTAAGAATCTTGCTTAGTTCAGTCCTCAAATAAATAGCACACCCCATAAACATTACTGGTTTTTAAATCATCCATTGCATTTTAAGGGGTTTTTTTGTTATTATTTACTTTTTGGAAATGTGGAAATACTTAATTAAAGATTATAAACAGTGATTTCACTCTACCTTATATATCAAGAGTTACCATTGGTCTTGCTAATTAGGCAGCCTTGACAGAAAGAAACACACAAACTTCTAATAGAGTGCAGGACAAATTAATTCAAACCAATAATAAATGACTGATTTAGACATGTAAATTTTGCTTGAAACTCCATAGGTGTATTGTAACGATGCATTTCTCAAGTGTTTCGAAGTTTAAGATCAGCTTGAAAGATGATAATTATATTGCATAACATATGGTTGATACTGGTGATAATTTTTAATTTGTAAAGCACAGTCAGTTCCACATACATTTCACTGTGGAAATTGATGATTATAATCATTGGGAGGAGTCTAATATTAATCTCAAAAAAAGTTTGCCCTTGCTTGCTTGTTTCTTCTGACATGTACTGCATTGTCAGTTCTCTCTTTTAAACATTGTGTACACAAATTTTTTATATGTATATTATATGCAAATGTTACACTACAGTGTGCTGTGGCCCCACTTTCACTAAATATCCACAAACAATAACATACACATTAAGATTTAAGTAAAGAGAGATGATTATTTTGTCTACTTCCTTTTCAGTTTGTGAGTGCAAGTATTTCAGAGGAAATACCCTTTGATTTCCATGCATAATGCAGAACCATAGAGAGATTCTCTGTATCAGGACAGAATGGGTTTTGCTCACAACACATTACTGATCCAAACCAAATCTTATTTCTTCTCTTCAGCAGCTGGATAACATTAAGTTAATCTTAGCAAGGTATTCTTAAAATTTGAAGTGCTATGTAGTGACATAAAGCCATGATTCAAAATATTATATTAACTTCGATATAAGTTGCTTGGGACAGTAACTTATTACTGCTGTCCACTGGCAGTCTATACAGTACATAAATAAAACCAACACACTCCTGATTTTTTCCTACTTTGGATATCAGCATGAAAGTACTGAAGATTTCCCGTTATGACTCTGTTTATTCATTCAGTACATTAAACTAAATAGATATTCTTTGATTAGAAAATAATTCAAGTGTTTTGCATGATATGATATTGTTTGGAAGGTGAAGTAGCTCAATGACAAGCATTAGGAATGTTTTTTTCTCGCTGTTGCCCCCGGGGAAATATAAACCAAAAATCAACCCAACTCCTGTTCAATCATGACTATTTTTTTTTTCTTTTTCTTTTTTTTTTTTTTTTTAATAGAATCTGCTGGACAAGATGAAGCTTTGGATTTTTGTTCTATGCTCGATTGTGGTTGCATCTGATCCTTTCCAGTCACAGCCTTCTTTTTCTTCAGTCAGAGGATCTTGTCAGAGTCTGTGTTCCTGTGAAGAAAAGGATGATACCATGATTATCAACTGTGACAAAAGAGACATCAAGATGATATCAGAAATAAATGTCCCACCATCACGGCCTTTCCATCTTAATCTCTTAAACAATGGTCTGAGTATGTTACGCGTGAATGATTTTGCTGGCCTTGTTAATGCTATTTCTCTGCATCTTGGTTTTAACAATATAGCAGATATTGAGCCTGGGGCTTTCAATGGTCTCAGCCTTCTTAAGCAACTTCATATCAATCACAATTCTTTGGAAACACTTAAAGAAGATACATTTAATGGATTGGAAAATTTGGAGTTTCTTCAAGCAGACAACAATTTCATCACAGTGATTGAAGCAAGTGCCTTTAGCAAGCTCAACAGGCTTAAAGTGCTTATTTTGAATGATAATGCCATTGAGTATCTTCCTCCAAACATATTTCGTTTTGTGCCATTGACCCATTTAGATCTGCGTGGAAACCAGTTACAGACACTGCCCTATGTTGGCTTTTTGGAACACATTGGAAGAATACTAGACCTTCAGTTGGAAGACAATAAATGGGCCTGTAACTGTGATTTGTTGCAGTTGAAGATATGGCTAGAAAACATGCCTCCTCAGTCCATAATAGGTGATGTTGTATGCAATAGTCCTTCAGTTATCAAAGGCAGCATATTAAGCCGGCTGAAAAAAGAATCACTTTGTCCCACTCATCCTGTTAATGAACTTGAAGATCCTTCAGGGTCACTGCCCTTGGTTGTAACCACCTCTATCAGTGATAGTCACCTGTTGACTAAGGTGATTCCTCTCCTGAAAGCTCCTACTAAAGAACCAAGTTTAGTGCTTCATACTTCCAAGCCTACTACGTTTCCAGGAATCTCTTGTCCTGTCCCTTGTCACTGCACCAGCCATATGCTCTCAGGAGTTCTTATGCACTGCCAGGAGCGAAATATTGAAAGCTTGTCTGATTTAGGGCCCCCTCCTCCAAACCCTAAAAAGCTTATCCTAGCTGGAAACATTATTCAGACATTGTTGAAATCAGATCTTGTGGACTATGCCAGTCTGGAAATGCTTCACCTGGGGAACAATCGCATTGAGATCGTTGAGGAAGGTTCCTTTATGAATCTGACTAGACTACAGAAGTTATATCTTAATGGCAATCATCTTACAAAGCTAAGTCAGAATCTCTTCCTTGGCCTTCAGCACCTTGAGTACTTGTACCTTGAATATAATGCCATCAAAGAGGTTTTGCCAGGGACATTTAATGTAATGCCAAAACTGAAAGTCCTCTACCTAAATAACAACCTTCTGCAGGCTTTGCCACCCCATATCTTTTCAGGTGTTCCCCTCACCAGATTAAATCTGAAAACAAACCAATTTGCTCATTTGCCTGTGAGCAATGTCTTGGATGAACTGGATATGCTGGTACAAATTGAACTTGAAGACAACCCTTGGGACTGTACTTGCGATTCAGTTGGCCTGCAAAAATGGATACAAAAATTGAGTAAGAATACCATGATGGGTGATATTTTTTGTAAATCTCCCGGGCACCTAGCAAAAAAGGAATTGAAATCCCTAAACAGTGAAGTCTTGTGTCCAGGTTTAATAAACAGCCCTGCCCTACCAACTCATGCCAGTTTTGTAGTCGTGACAACTTCTTCTCCTACTGCCAACACCGCAGACACTATCCTGAGATCCCTTACAGATGCTGTCCCACTTTCTGTTCTAATATTAGGACTGCTCATTGTGTTTATAACTATTGTATTTTGTGCAGCAGGAATAGTTGTTCTTGTTCTGCATCGTCGCCGAAGATGCAAAAAGAAACAAGTGGATGAACAAGTGAGGGACAGCAGCCCTGTTCACCTTCAGTACAGTATGTACGGGCATAAGACAACACACCACACCACGGAGCGCCCAGCTGCGACTCTCTATGAGCAACGAATAGTCACCCCCATGGTTCAGGTGTACCACAGCCCATCCTTCAGCCCCAAGCATACTGAGCAGCAACAGGAGGAGGGAAGTGAGAAGGAAGCTAATGATTCCAAATATCTTTGCCGAAGTCTCCTGGAAAGAGAGAACAGTTCACCACTTACAGGTCCAAATGTCAAATACAAGGCTACAGATCAATCTGCTGAATTTCTGTCTTTTCAGGATGCTAGCTGTTTGTACAGAAACATTCTTGAAAAAGAGAGAGAACTGCAACAACTAGGTATCACAGAGTACTTAAGAAAAAATATTGTCCAGCTCCAGCCTGACATGGAAGTTCGTTATCCTGGGACGCATGAAGAGCTGAAGCTAATGGAGACACTCATGTACTCCAGGCCAAGAAAGGTTTTTCTAGAACAAACTAAAAATGAGTATTTTGAACTCAAGGCTAATTTACATGCTGAGCCTGACTATCTGGAAGTCCTGGAGCAGCAAACGTGAAGTGATAATACATTGGGCTGGGGCAGAATTTCTGTAATTTTACTTTAAGGTGGAATCATTGTAAATAAAAGTGCCTTATAATAACATGTCAACAGTCAGAACTTAAGCACAGCAGTAATCCTAGCAAAGAAAAACTCAGGGATCACTGTGGGAAGCCATGGGGTAGTGTGCAGGCAATATGTCGCACCCAAAGTTAAACAAGAATTTTGTGTGGTTGAACTCTGGGAGGAAGATTGCTTATTGCACTATTCCTCATCATTTTGAAAAGGTGTGTATGGCACTCTCCGTTCTGTTCTCTGTTTCTCAACCTATGAAAACAACGTTCATTACCTTTACCATTTCTTTTTTCCCTCCATTTAATTAGATTCCTTTAAAAAAACATAAAGACCAAAAAAAGAAAACCCCAACACCTGTGTTTGTATTTATAACCTTAGAGTGTATTTGTTAGGTTAGTACATGCACTGCATACATGACCACTGTCTACAATTACACCTAACCTACCTTTATAATAAATATGAAAGGAGTTGAAATGTTGTCATAGTAAATGTCAGCTAAAAAGAAAAAAAGATAAAATATTTTTGTGTATTCATCCAGAGCCTGCAAATATTTAAGTGTTTTACACGGAACTTCATGTGCATTCTGTATCAGTATGTGGAAGGAAAAATATGTAACTATGTTTACCCAACATCTTCAACAAAGAAAACTGCAAGCCTTTTGCTACTTTCCCTATCTGATAGCTTTACCTAAGTTTGGACAATCTTTTCTTGAGCTGCTGCTATAAAATATTGTGCATCACTGGTGTTTCAACTTGTAATCCTGGGCAATTTGAAAAGCTACTGAGAATCAGCTGTAAATATGTTACTGTGTTTAATAATTTTGATTTATATATATATATATATATATACATATGTATATAAATAACTTCTGTGCTGGCTTTAAATATTATTGAAGGAAATGAGTTTGCTGTGGCTAGGAATTTCCAAGTGCAAATACAGGTCCTTTCCCACCCTAACCAAAAGCAACACTCAGAAAGAATAACTGCAACAATACACACATGAGGAAGAATAATAGTATTTAGCTATTTGTACAAAAATATATTTTCTGAAATTAGAAGAAAATAAAGTGTTGTGAGAAAAATAGGTTACAAACACGTAGAACACTGCAGGTTTATTTTTGCAATGAATTCTCGCTAGATTTATATTTACTATTTATTCTGTATAATTTTGTATTTTTTTCTTTCCAACTCACAAGAACAGAAAAAGCTTATTCCTGGCTGATTTTCAAGCTAATCAAGGAACTGCTCTCTATTAATGAAAAAGAAATAAAGAGTTTTTTAAATGTCTTTTTCTTAAAGGTCACTTTTTAAAGAAGGCAGCAACTTCTGCATGCACAAGATTAAAACTATTTGGGAATTAAACACAATGATTCTCACTCTTGTCATGTGGACAGAAGCATCTCATCCTGAGTGCAGTAAGGCCACCCAATTTCTGTGCATGACTGACATGGTGCCAAAACACAATTTCTGACCTGCATTTATCTTCCTCTAAGCAAATCTTTTGTAAACTGACTATGCATGAGGTTTTTTTTCTAATTCCTCTTTGTAAAGTGAAAAATCAGCTTAATTACTACATGTATACATATGTATGCTAAATTTAGCATTGAGGTCTTGATAAACTCAAAGTAAAGAGATATATTCTTTAGTTCAAAATATTGTCCATGTCTTACCTATTTGTATATAGAAATGAGAGTTCTTCATATTCTTCTACATAAGTTTCTGACAGAAAAATTTCCTATGTTATATATGAAAGTCAGATTCTCAGTTCTTTCAAATTTGCATAGACATAACAACTTTTATGGTGCTATACTAATTTCTGTAGTTTGAGGATATGATTACATTTTGTGTCTGTTAACAAACCAACTTCCTTGTTAATATTTTTGAGGTGTTACCAGTTTGTTATGGAAGTAAATCTTGCTGGCTTACAAAAATCAAAATTTCAGCTATTAGGGAAGAAGTACTAGTTCTTCTTTCTATACTTGAGAATAATTTATTCAGAAAACCTGTCTATTTTGGAAGGTTATGAAGAGTAAATGTGGTGACAACATATTTGTTTCGTTGCTATCTTTATTCCAGACAAGGAAAGAAAATACTGAGTATTGCTTGTGCAGGTAAGAGTGAGATGAAAGCAAAAATGTAGGTGCAATAACTTTGCATTAAATTAGTTATATGATGTTATTTTAGATGTACTTTCATATTCAAGCACATGTGAATGTGCTTCATGGACATGCCCTAGAACCTATGGAAACCCATGCCTGGATCTGGAGGAGCAACTGGAGGGCAGGTGGGATGGCTTAGAGAATCAAAATGACACTAGATGTCTCCATTTAAAGAATTTAGTTTCACATAGGTAAAAATTCAAATAAATTTGTTATATTACAGTATTAAATGCAGTTAAGAATTGAATTTATTCAATGGAAATAGCACTAGAAAACTTTGAATACTGAATCAGACCCATTAAATTGTTCTTTTTTAAATTCTCAGAGATCTCAAATTAGTGTAGAGAAAAAAAATCAGAATAAAAATGTAAATGGTACTTGATAACAGAGTTTATTATTTCAGTGTCTTTGATTTCAGTAGTTATTTCCAAATAAAAAATGTGTGTAAAAATAACATCCTGCAATTGGCAAGATACAGGGAAATGGTGATTCAGGCCCTCAGGCATAGATTTAAGAGAAATAGCTTCAGACTAAAGACAATTGCCACATGCACAGATGTCACTTTGCTTAGCTGCTAACAGTTACTTGGCAGAATGTTGAGGACAACTGTGTGGCAAACATTCTTTTCCCTTGCAGTCTCAAAGCATCAGAAAGAAGAGTGAGCTAAAATGATGTCAAAGCAAGTCAGTTACACAGCTGTATCGGAGCCTTGCTCAGCAGGATTAAAGAGACCTTTACCACTTAGTTCTCCTTCAGAAGGGAGATTCATGCCTTTCACTTTGTAATGACAACTGTGCTCTGTGGCAGTCTGTAACACCACAAGTGGTTTGGCAGCATCCAGGAATCACTAGGATGTGGCTCGCTGTCCACTTTCCTGTCATCATGTTGCCTACTGGACTGCCATGTAGTGAGAGTTTGTACGAGAAGAGAGGACTCTGCCTATTGCCTTCCATTCAGATAGCGATTTTTCCAGCTACGAGGAAAATTTACTCTGCCATAACAAAAAAGGACAAATGTTTGACCTTATATGATCATTCTTCAGCTAAAGAAAATCATTGCTGATAAAAATAAAATCATGACAGCAAAAAGGCATCACATAAGAAAGAAGGATGCAATATCTATTTCTAGAAGTTCCTTGAAATGCTAGAAAAATTGTAAATGTGTCATTAGTATTACTGATGTTTGCAGAAAGTTGGGAAGGGTATTCATAAATTTTCTTGTTAAAACTCTACTGTCATATTTTATTTTGGTGGGTTTTTTGTTTTTTTTTTTGTTTTTTGGGTTTTTTTCCCTGTTTTTGTTTTTTTTTTGTATGTTTTGGTTTTTTTTCCGGTGACAGTCAGAGTTAAGTGGTTTGATACATTTTTACTTAGCTAGAATAATGGAGGTTGGAAGGCAAAGCATGTTTGACAGTGTGCAACAAAGTGGATCCATTTTTCTCCTGTCAGCATGATAGTTTAATTGAGTGCGAGAGCAGTGCTTTGTCAAGCACACTAGTGTAAGTGGCAGCTATGTTATTGTTGCTAGGGTACTTCAAGATACCCAACACTACCATTTTTCCCCTCACATTTGAGTGAAGAAAATATATTAAGTAACACCACAGACCTGTTCCCTAAATAAACATATTAAAACAATTTGTTGCACTTTTTTATTTTAAAGTGTTCTTATATTTTCAACTTCATAGAAGACCAATGTGTTTCTCTTTCTTTTTCTTCGTGGTACAGGTAATTTTCCCACAGACTTTTAGTACTGGTACCTGATTATGTTGCCTGCAGTGATGCCTCTCCAAGCTTTTTAAAAGAAACAAAACCCAACCTAACACTTAAAAAACCCTATCCAACAAAGACAATAAATGTACACATCAATTAGGGTATTTGCCTATTCAGAAATGGCCCAGTATTTTTACACATTCTTTTCCCATTTGAATGACAGATCAACCTTTCCGTCATCTATTCCAGACTGAAAATTGATTTGTACTTCTTTTCAGTGATGTGTCAAGCCTATCAGATTCAAATATAATCATTTTTAACTTGCAGTCATTGTTTCTCTGATTGAAATCTGAGGATCAGTTTTCAGCCCCTCTTTGCATGACAAAAATGTTCACTGCATGGCTCCAAATGGAAGATGTTTGCCATGTATCACTTACCTAAAAAGAGATTACTAATTGTATTGTATGCTAAACTGAAGAAATAAGTTTGACCAGGATGGCAAACCACACCACCTTAGAAAGATCAATTTCTTGTGTGTTGATAAAAAATGGTATTTACCACAAAGACATTATTTCACAGGATAAAAGCAAAAGTATACAGGATAAAATAATTGAGGCAAGAGGAAAATGGAGACTGAATCTCAAAGTCATCACCAGAAGGAATTCTGGATTATCATTCTGAGGATGTCAATGTCTACACCAATATACTTTATCAATCACACCAAAACAATCTGCAATTTTCGTGTAGATGTAATGAAATCATAATGACACTAAAGACCAATCAAACGTTTAATTCAAAAGATCAGAAACTTTCTTAAGACTGGCACATTTGTCTTCTGTCGTACTCCCTAACACAGAATACTTGCATTTCCATTAAGGAATTTCACGCTCAGCCATAGGCTGCCCTCTGGCATTACAATCTGTTGCAATTGAAGTCTACTCCTTGGAGAGTTTTTTCAGTGTATACATTGCCTTCAGTGGTGAGTTCCTCTGGGAACTGATGATTGGTGCACTACTGGGGATTTGAGACAGGGAAGATAATCTTATATTATAAGTCAAAAACTGTCCTTTTTTTGAAAATTCTGAAGTTTATGATATTCTTGATGTTGTTCGAGGAGCTGATATCAAATCCTTTTGTTCCTTAAAACAGAAGTGAACTGTAGCTGGAATCAATATGAAGCTAATCTCCATACTGAAAAGATAAGCATGGTGTTTTCCTTCCTGCACATCTCCTAACAGTCAGCCTTGGCTTTTTGACACAACAGAACAAATTCTAAAGAGCCACAGTCTAATGGAAAGCAGCTAAACTCGAGGAAGAACATAAAAGGCCAGATGCTGTTCAGCTCTATGAAAGCAAGATGCGATGAAGAATTTTTATTTTATTTATTCAGCCTCACCAAGACGGAGTGCAAATACATGCGCATAGCACATTTCATAAAACATTTACCAAAGTTTCATGTTCTAAGACATTAACTTCAGAACATTCACAGTATGTGAATATTACTACTGGAAGGACTACTTCTACTTGATTTTTACTTATAGTTGATGGACTGGATTGTTGGAATACAGAAAAGAAGAAACAATATGGTTTCAAGGAGAAATGTTATTTATTGTAACTTCAGCTGTTTGTTTTTGTAGAAAAAATCATCCAGATTTTTTCATTTTCAGTTTTTTTTTTGCAAGTTGAGAATTCTTAAAATTCTTCTAGTTGTGTTTATTTACCAAATAAACTACAGAAGAGTAACTGATTTTTTCAAATAGAAAGAAATCTGAAACCTTTTATATGTGAAGAAATCCTATAGCATGCTAGCATAAACTAGCTTTTTAAAAGAAACTATGAAATTTATTTTGTCAACTCATAAAACTCATTTTTAGTTTTAAATTAAGAGAAAGTTCAGCATTTCTCCATTTTTCAAAATTCAAAGCCAACATAACATGTCCATAATGACACATATTTGGGTTAAATGCATACTAAATGTTCCATTCTAAGACATAGTAACAAAAAAAAAAAAAAAAGCTTTCAAATATAATCTGCTACTTTCCCTCATTTTCCCTAGTGAAATGGTGTTGTGTACTGTGAAAAAAAAAAAGAAAAAAGAAAAGAAAAAAAAGAAAAGAAAAGAAAAAAAAGGGAAAAAAAAGAAAAAAAAAGAAAAGAAAAATAAAAGTTACATTTCCTGGGCAAGGAGACCAAACTAGATGAATTCTTTTGTATCTTTGTTAGATATCCTTTTTGGAGAGTAGAATATCATGGATTCCCATCCCTATAGGACAGTATGTTTACACAGTTCACATAGCATGCAAAACAGAAGGATTTGGCTTAATTAGTAGTCTATGCAAGCATGCTCTTTTGTACGTGAAAGATTGTTGCCATAGCACTTTTAAAAAGATCTTGTGGGTCAAATATCCTTTAGATATACCTTTTAGATCAGACCCCATAGATCTCAGATATTTATGGAACTTGATACAAGAAGTTTCAAACTTGATACAAACAAGATTGCAGGCTGCCAATTCTGGGCTAGTTTATTGGAATCCACACACTCTGGAATTTTGGGTAGCTGGAGGAGAGTGATAAACGTCCATCATTTTTTACAGAGAAAAGGTTCTTGAGCAACAGTTGAAGACTTAGATTGCTTTTCTCATCTTCCTCGAGGTGTTCCATGTTCCACAGTGTTGTATCACATTACTTAAGGATGAATGTAAGACATCACTAAATTGGAAATGTAGCATTTAGATGTCGTTATTCACAAAAGGTAAATGTTTCCATGAAATAATAATGAAATGAAGATTAATATTTGGAGTTTTTAATTGACTCATGTGTTACAAAAGTTTCTTTAAGTAATATATCCCTTCAGGAGAGATGGAGGGGAGGTGGCATTGCCTTCTATTGACCATTCACACATTTGGATTTCCTGAAGGGAAATGTTGTGCTGAGGATAGCTATCTTTATGCTGCCATACATTATATTATGAAGACTGAATCATATTCTATAGATTCTAAAATAATTGTTTATTATAGGCTCTAAGGAGTGAAATGTCAGCTGAAGTTGGACTTCTTGCAGGCTCAGATTCCACAATTATTTTTATTCATAAAAATGACCACAAAATATATAGAAGCTTTATTGCTTTATTGTTTTCCCATATAAGAGCATGTAAAGAAAATAATTCCCTCTGAATTTTTGATTAATGCCCTGATCCAAGGGCCATTAAAGCTAAGGAATTATGTTTTTCGGATACAGAGCGATGCAGAAGCATCTTAGAAGTCTATGGTTTTGTCTGCACAGATACATAAGAAAAAAAAGTACTTACAAAAGCTCCAGGGTGTTGCTGCACCCCATCATTTTCCAAACAACATAAGCTGGAACTAGACAAGACCAGTGCCTGTTCTTAACTATAAGCCCTGACCATGTGTCAAAAAATACCTCACAAAATATATTCTGAAGAGTCCAATGGCACAGTCTCCTGAAAAACTAAAAGGTATGTGTCTGGTTTTTCTCCTCATTTTTCCTAACACCTAAATATGTGAAGAAGATTACAGTGTGGGTTATAAAGGTAAATGTGAACGGTAAACTCCTAAAAGACATTTGGATAATAAGAAAACCTTAATCACTACTGCAGCACTGAGATACAGTATCTAAAGTATCCATGCAACCTCTGTCTCCTGAAAGAGGAGGCTGGACTAGACAGCCTCCAGACGTCCCTTCCAGGGAAAATATCTGTGTTTCTAATATGTTTCTGCAAAAGGTTTTTTAGGGCAAATTAGTCTACAGTCTTTCTTTTCTATACACAGGCTTCCTGAATATGAAGTTAAGGAAAAAGACAATATTCACTAAACACTGTCATGAAATAAAAGCTTTTCACGTAACTCTTGTAAGATACAGAGATGCAGTAATACGAACACTCTATCAAATTAAACAGTACTTCTCCAATAGTGGTATGATGGTGATGGTGAACTGTGGCTATCAAAGTTTATTATTGAAAGCACTTTCTTCTAGAATAGATGACTTCAGATTTCTAAATAAAATGCTGAAACTATCTGAAACACTTGAAGAGTGATCCAGTTCTGTACTGGTTGGATGAATGATCCTTGTTTTCTTGACATACTGCTGTTGTAATTCTTCACACGTGTCAAAGGTAACAATCTCAGTTTTTCAAAGGTTCTTTCAGGTTTTAAAAGTATTTCATATATTCTGTTTGTCAAATGGACAAATTTTTAAGCAGTATATGAGTAATGTATGTTTTAAATTAAAAATATTTTTGCACAAAAATTCTGCTTTGAATCTTTCAAATTATGAAGCAGAACTTGGAATTCTTTGGTCTAAGTGCAGTTCTTCATGCTAATTAGTAATCAGCCTTTTCATAATCCTTCTATAGTATGTTGTCTGTTACCTGAAACCTGATACTTCCATACAGATTTAGGGCAAATATTTATGCAATTATATTTCCATGTTTCTCAGAGTTTTTAGGTATATAATTTAGCTATTTTCGAAGACTGGATGCTAAATAGATCATTGATTTGTCCTAGGATGGCTGTTAGTAAGTTCATTATATGTACTTGTATACATATAACATGCTTGTATACCTTTGTGGAAACCAAATTTATCAGACCTATCTAGACCTATGTCTGGAAGTGATTTCCTAACTTTGCTAAAAGAGTCTTTTTTAATAGAAATACCTATAATTTGTATGCTTTTGATTGTCTGTTGTATATTCATCTTTTAAATTAAACCTCTTGAAGGTAGTACAAACATGGATTCATTGTTACCAGACCAATTATTTAGCCACATGTGGAGGAAGTGAAGGATCGAAATAACCAAATAGTCATCCATAAAAATTAAATTGAAAAAATGCTAGCTTGAGATTAAATATGAACATAAGTGTTCAAAATTCTTTAGAAATAGACACAAAAATGCTTTTGATTCCTACAATTTAAAAGCAGATGATTAGACACCAATCATGAAATTCTTTGACAATGCACATCAATAAGAAATATGGTTGTTTTCTACCGAAATATGAAAATACTCTGCCACAAAGATTTGAAAATTTTATTCCTACATAAAATGCTTTTTTCAAACAAGAAATGCCCATAAAGGCTATGGAATATAGCTATATTTCAAGTATATATCCATTGTTCTCTGCATAATCTATATACATTTCTCATTAGCATCCATGTCCTTTACTTCATTTTTTTTTTTTTTTTCACTTTCTCTTTTTCTTGTATGTAAAATTTCATAGCCTGAATAAATGTAAATTGTGGGGTTTTAGGTAGCAGCTAAGTGTTTGTTGTTCACCACCAGCCAATGGTGTCTATAGTGGGCTTTTAAAACAGCACAGATACTTAAGGTTCTAATAAAGTTACTGATGTATAACTCATTATTTTTGTTCCTTTCTCTTTTGGGGTAAAAAAATCACAATGCAAACAAAGAAATATTTATATGAGGAGGGGAAGAAAAAGAATTACATCTCCAGTTGACTTGGAATTTTCCATCAAAATACAGCTTGATGGAAAAATATACCATCAAAACCCTTTGTATATCACACAGGAAGACTTTTTACTGGAACTAACACCTTCTTTTTCAGTTGAACACAGTTGTCAATAATTAAATATTTCAGTTTGTCAGAGTGTTATGTTTTGATATTGATGACTTCTAATCTTTCCTGGAACCCTACAGAAATTTTACAAGGTAAGCCTATATTTTTTTTTCCCCCTTGGAAAGGTTTATTCAACACCTTCTATTATATCTTTAAAATATTCCATCTAGCTTGATTGCTGGAAGGCCTGGTTGCATAGAAGTTATAAGAAAATGGGAAATACAGATTGCACGATAGCAGATTATTATGGAAGATCTAATATGTGTTTCAGTATCTCTTACAGAATAAATTTGGTCAGGCAAAATTAAATTGAATGTTTTGCTTTTGGAATTATATGCTTTTCTATTCCTTAAATTTGAACATATTTATGAACAACTTTTATTAAATATTTTGCTATTTCACTTCTTGTTTTCTTGCAATCCTTAGCAAATTTGAAGATTCGACTTTCTCATTTGACCTAATGTGTGTAAAATACAACAGCTTATTTGCATAGCATGCTAAGATTATCAGTTCTTATTAACTTAGTATAAGAATATAAATTGCTAGGTTTGTGTGCCAGACACTTAAAATGCATTCCTGGATATGATCTCTCATACCAACTGACTGCCAGCACTGCAAGTCTCTGTGGGAGCTGCTTTTGGATTTGTTGCTGATGATTATTCCAACCTTCTAAAGAAGATTGTGAAAGAGATAAATTGCACCATGTACTTAATGTCCACACGGTAGATGAAAGAGCTAAGGAAATTATTACCACAGCCTGGAATAGCTTCTAGTGGCAGATCAAAATCTTTTGATATAATTCCCTTCTAACTAGTTTAGAGACATGAGATGGTAACTACTGAGAAATGTCTTTTTTTTCATTATAACATATTTAGGAAAATATAAAGTCATCCTCTGTGTAAGATCTTGTCTTATTTCCTCAGGTTTTTATGTTTGTTTTTTTTTTCCTGAATTTTTATTTTTTTTTTCTTCTTTTTAAATATCTAAGTCATAAAAAACTCATTAATTTTCCTTGATATGCAGGAATAAGTATAATGTTTTTTCAAGACAAACTGCTGTGGAGCAAGAGGAAGCTGTGTAATATATTAATGTTACATAATTATTTCTTCTTTTCTATTTAAACATCATCTTCTGTCCAAGTCTTCAGCTTTACCTGTGAGACTTCTTAAAGAGAATATTTTTCCTGTTTCCACCAGCAAAACAGAAGCAAAAAATTGAGAGGAAAAGAAATGGTTTGCTGCTAACATACCTGTGGCAGAGGTTTGTGTGTTTTTCTACCCAATTACCTACTAATCTTTGTTAAGCTGTTGGTGTAGTGATGGATCAGTTTTTCCACTCCAGCAGCCATTATGTGTGTTTGTCAATCATTCCTATTAAATGTGCATTGGAATACACAACTCGACTGGCCCATCGATGGATTAAGCTTCAGATTCAGGAAGTTCAGTAAGTAATTCCATATTTAGTAAGAGGTTTCCTTTATGGTTTGTAGTGCGTATTAGGTGTATTATCAAAGAAGAAATCCCAGCACTACATAAAAAAATTACAAGGTCCAATGAACCCTCACTAGATCCAGAGAGCTATGGTCCCTCCAACTACTGATGCTGGGACCTCTACCTGCTTTGAAAATAAACCTCTCCTATTAGCAAGGATTTTCTGTATTAGTTGATTTGGACAGCTAAAACATTTATTGAAATAACAATAAATTTTTGGCTTTGTGTTTATGATGTGCTCCTTTTTGCCTATAACAAAGTTTGAGTAGACACTTTCACAAAATGTTTCGGTGAAGTAGACAGTCAGGTATGGCATCAATAGAATTGAGTAATAAATATAAAGCAGAAAAAAAAGGCAAGGTGTAAGCACCAACACAATATTTAGGCAGACTGACTTTTATATTATACCTTTAACAGCCTCTCATCAGCAGAAATGCATGAGGGTTGAACGTGTCATATTCTGCACCATTTTAATTCAAAGAGCACAATTTACTATAATTTTTCTGAAAGAACATTAGTTCATAAGGCATACAGCTTTTTCTTTTGCATTTTCATTAATTGTTTCATTTCATTTAAAATGTAGATTTTCTATGGTGGTATTTCTTTGTGAACTTAATGGTTTCCAACTTGTTTCCAGAGCAAGAATATTTTTCCTACTACACATTCTGATTTTTAAATTATCAAGATTATTTTTTAAGAAATAAAAGATCTGTATTTCCCTATAGTTTTTACTGTTTATCTAGATTAAATACAGCTCCTTGAACTGTATTTTCCAAACAAGACAGTGCTTTGTGTTGTTCAAAAGAAGAGCTACTTCTTTCCATATATATGTGATGGAGTATAGTGAAAAGAAAGGTAATCCTTCTTAGTGGAGGCTGTGCAAGTGTTAAAACACAAGAAAGAAAAAAAAAAGTTTCCTAAAGGACCTCTGTTCTGAAATTTCAAACTTCTAAAGAGTTTTATCAAAGCTTAAAAATTAAATAGGGCACAGAACTTGAGAAAGTGCAGGACCAGGACACATAATTTTTTGTTATAAAGGAAGTATTAAAGATTTGATATTTCTGAACTAGTCACTGAGAGTTAAGTAGTAAATTTAATAAATTTCCATAATTAGTAATATTTTGCTCTAACACTAGTCATATTCTTATTCATACTAGCAAAGGCATTGTAGAGACTGGATATCCCTCTAAGAAATATTTTATCAAAGACTGACCTAATGTAAAATGGGCTTTTTAAAATATGTGGAATAAAAAAGGTCCCTGGAATGATAGGATAAATCCTTTGTTTACCTTCCTCTCTGTATAGTGGTTGTGTTCACATGAACATGGTAGAAAGAAATAAAAACGGTATTTATCTTCGGTGCTTCTCCCTTTTGACTTGCAGAGCTGAAGAGCATAAGAAAAAAGCATCTGTAAACTTACGTTGCTTTCTTCTTTATTTTCCAAGACCCTTTCATAAAACTTACCTAAATGACCAAAGCTGCAAATGCACTGTTCATTCATTTTTCTAAATGTCTCCAGAGAGATTTCCTTACAATTTATAGCAAATAGCTTAACTGTCATTCTTGTTAGCTTACTGTGGGATCCAACAGCAAATTACATTTTCTCTGGTTTATGGAAAAAATCCCATTGTAAGGTTTGAATTCAGAATTCTAATAACAGGAATTTAACTCAGTCTCCCAGAGACATGTCAACTGTGCAGTTTCCATGAAAAAACTGTAGCTTCATGGTATTCAGAAGTGATAAGTCATTATATAACATAAAGATATATTTGTAGACAGAAAATTCAATTAAACAGATTAACTCCAGGATGTGTTAATTTGTTTATTTCAGTAAAAAATCAAGAATTCCAAAACTTCACTTTCATTGCATAAAAGTTTATGTTTATATTTGCCCATATATATTTGCACATAACATATTATTTGTGTTAACATATCCTTTGCAGACATGAAAGAGAATGAGGTTCATTCCCTGTGATAGAATCTGGATTCTTCAGCAATAAATCAAAGGTCTTTTTCACCGTCATTTAAGAGAGGTTAAGGTAGGACAAAGCAGGTGTACAGTGCTGAACCATTTCTTTGAGTGTGATCACATGTGCTTTCTAGTAACAATGAGGAAAACATTTTTGCCAATACAAAGGGTAAAACAACCAGATATTTGAAAGAAATAAAACATCATAGTCAAAATCACAGTCTATAATATTCGTATATGTATATATAAAATATCCATGTTCTAAAGCATGCATATATGGACATGCAGAAGCCTGTACGTGTGCATAAACCTCACATCTAAATAAAAAAAAATCTTTTGAACCCCTTGGTGCAATATTAGAGGTGATCTGACTATGATTAAAGACTTTTGCAAAGAAAACAGATGTGCAACAAATAGCAATATTTCCTGTTTATTCAAAACCACGAAGGGCTCAGCTGTCAGATTTGTGCCCTACTGAAAGAACTATTTGGGACAGCTGGAAAAAAGCAAGACATCAGAATGATTATCAGTGTCTAGGAAATATGATTTCTGTGAAAAGATTGAATGAACTGGAACTGGTCATCCTAAGGAAAACCATGAAAGAAGCAAGATGACAATCTTTTAAATACCTAAAATTATGGTATAAAGATAAAAGGAATACAAAAATAATAATGGTTCTAAAATTTAACGGGGGAAAATTAGATTAGATGAAGCTAAAAAACCCCCATGAAACTTTATCAGAAATGTAGCAGAGCATTAAATACGCTAAGATGCTGCTAAGTTTCTGTTATGAGTGTTTTTAAATGTAGCTAGACAATAATCTGAAGAATATTGTGGGTACAATTAGTCCATCCTCAGAGCATGAACTTTAGGCTGAAGATTCTAAGATCAATGGTGAGATTTTCGGTTTTGCATAGCTCACAATTATAATCATTGCTGCATTCCAAGACACAAAAGACCAGGAAAAAAGGGTGAGTCTTTTTTTCTTACAATCATTGTGACTAAATGTATGTACATAATACAACTTGAATTCTGTAGACTGGACAGAGAGACACAGTATCATGGGTCAAGTACTATAAATTATAGAATCATAGAATGGTTTGGGTTGGAAGGAAACTTAAAGACCATCTACTTCCAACCCTCTGCCATGGGTAGGGACACCTTCCACTAGACCAGGTTAATCAGAGCCCTATCCAGCCTGGCCTTGAACACCTCCAGAGATGGAGCAGCCAGAGCTTCTCTGGGCAACCTGTTCCAGTGTCTCATCACACTCACAATAAAGATTTTTTTTCCTAATGCTTATCTAAACTTAGTCTCTTCCAGTTTTAATATATTCCCCTTTGCTCTTTCACTACACGCTCTTATAAAAAGTCCCTCTTCATCTATCTTGTAGGCTCCTTTCAGGTCCTGGAAGGAGTTAGGTCATGTCTAATTTGTCTCTTTTTCAGGCTGAACAAACCCGATTCTCTGAGTCTTTCCTAGTAGGAAATAAAAAAGTGTACATGTTACGTTATTATCACTATTGCAGGAGGAGAAAATTCACATCTTTCTCTTGGGAGTAGACTTTTAATCTGCAGCTCAGGACGTTGTTGACTCTTTGAGTCACTTCCAAAAACATGAGATAAAATTAATTGGGATGTGGTTTTTATTCCATTTAACATTATATTTTCATGGAGTTGTTAAACAATTTGTTCAGTGCTAATTGTGAGGTTTTAATAAGGTTCATATACTGACAGATAAGAAGTTGGAGCTAGAATCTGTGCTGCTTAGAAACGTGTTCGTGTACACAGAAACATGTTTGTACTATAATGACCATCTCTTCTGTATTTAAAACACATTTGCTTCAGAAGTTCTGTCTTTTTATATATGACGACATTGCCTTTCCACTTCTACTCAGAGGAGCACTCACTAATTTCTTGTCAGATCAGGCATCATGTTCATTTGTGATTCATAAACAATTGATTGAAATAATCTATAATAGAAATGGAAATATCAAGGGTGAATATGAAAAGGTCTAAATCCATTTTTAAAAGTAACTGAAATGTCTTTCTTTGAGGACTTTTTGAGTACTGGGATTTATCCTTTGGGCATGTAAGTTCTTTTCTTACTTCAGTTACAGTCATTCCTTGACTCTTTTGAAAACATTTTAGAAACCACAAATGTCAAGTTCAAATTGTCCCATACTCATTTTTCTGTCAGAGTTTATAAAATTTGTATTATTTGACTATAATCATTAGATACTTGTGCCATCATATTAGGAGTTCTCCTGTAAATTTACATCTGTGTAAATGGTTTGGTTTCTGTTGCACATAAATATAAAGGAGTGGTTAATCATCGTTAAGAATGCTTGGACTTTGTCTCATTAACATATACTCCTTTTAAAGGAAATATATTAGAAGTGATGGATGCTACAGGTTATGTATTCATCTTAGAATAAATTTTGTGATAATCAGCATTATTTTGTCCCAAGAAACCCCCCTTTTAGAGAGCGTATTTATTGGAATGGAAATATAAAGCTTTGATGTAAGTTTCTTTAGAAAGTGAAAAAGAAGCTAAACCAGACACGGTGGTTTGTACAGACTGTGTGTTTCCAAATCTTTTTGACATGCTGTCCAGAAGAATCAACCAGACTACCAAGGGGTTTGAGAGGAGACTTCCTAAGTGATTTTAAAAAGTAATACAGTTTCTTAATTCATCAACTGTTATTAAATTAGTGTGTTCCCTTAACTGTCACCTTGGGTTTCATCCAAACACAATTCTGCAGTTATGTCTAACCACAGGGCATGTATTCACAAAACCATTTAAAATGCATCTTTTTTTTACAGATGTTCTCTGTGTATTGTTCCACACTACAATTTCTTTGTAATGATTGCAGAACAGCAATACTTTTAAGAAGATAAAGTTTAATAGCATGTAACATCTCCAGCTTAGAAATCATTTAGTGTATCAAATAGATGGATGTCTTTCTCCTTCAAAGCAAGTGTTGTTGTAAAAACTTTCTCTCTGAATGAAAATGAGTGAACAGCACATTTAAAGAAATTGTTTGTATGTAAAATGTGTAAAATATGCACAAGTATTCATGTGTATATGCTTCCACCCACTGATTTTTCCCTGATGTCTTTAAAAAAAACCAAACAACAAACAAACATAATGCAGTCTTAATCTCTGTTCTTCAGGTCACATCTGAAAATCCATTTTCCATTATGTCTCAAAAAGGTTTTAAATGTTTTGGTTCTGTTTTTGGTGAATAAGCAACCCATGTTTTTGTGGACTTGAACATTTTGAAAGAAATTGATCCGCATACAGGCCAGTGGACAAACACTTTCTCTGCCTGTTTTTCACTCAATAAGCCACTTCACCTGCTCACCATTAAGAGCAGATTGATCTTCACTAGTGCTCACACATTCATTCACACACCTAAACTCACTCCAGTTACTGACACCACAGACACCAATCTTTATAGGTCAGTCATCATCTTCAAAAGAAATAGTCATTCAGTAAAAAATAAAATAGGCACTCAGAGGCTAGAGAAGCTCAGGTTTGTGAGCAGCTGTGGAACCTGACCATACATTAGTCTATGGGACCTTATGAGATGCATCCCAGAGTCCTGAGGAAATTAGCTGATGCAGTTGCCGAGACACTCTCCATCATGCTTCAAAACTCATGGCAGTCAGGTGAAGTTCCTGGTGATTGGAAAAACGGAAAGAATGCACTCATTTTTAAAAGGGACAGAACAGAGAAGACTCTGGGAGGATCTGTAATAGATTCTTAATATATTCTCTTAGAAGCTGTGCTAAGGTGAATGAAGCATAGGGAAATGATTTGAAACAGGCAACCTGCCTTCACCAAGGGCAAGTGCAGCTTGACCAAACCATTGGCCTATGATGGAATGATTATATCAGTGGACAAGGGAAGAGCTATGGATGTCATCTATCTGAACTTCCGTCAGGCCTTTGACATCGTCTCCCACAACATCCTTCCATCTAAATTGGAGAGAGATGGATTTTATGGATGGACTGTTTGGTGGATGAGGAATTGGTTGGATAGTCACATCCAGAAGGTAGTGGTCAATGGCTCAATGTTCAGATGGAGATCAGTGGCAGGTGGTGTCCCTCACATGTCCATATTTGGATCAGTATTCTTTCACGTCTTCATGAGTGACATAAAGAGTTGAATCGAGCACACCTTCAGCCTGTTTGCAGATGACATCAAGTTTAGTGGTTCAGATGACACACCTGAAGGAAGAGATGCCATTCAAGAGGGGACAAGGGCACTCAGGTGAACCATGTGGTGCAAGGTGCTGCATCTAGGTGAGTACAACCCTCGGCGGCAATACAAGCTTGAGGTTGAAGGGGCTGGGAGCAGCCCTACCAAGAAGGACTTAAGGATGCTGATTGTTTCAGTATGACCATACTGTATTCCCCATCGCCTACTTGATTTCTAGTGTACCTTTAAATTGCAAAGGGGGGAGAGAGAACCCGAGAGAACTCTTCAAAGCAGCTAGCTTGACCTTGTAACTAGAATGTTTTGCATTCTTTTCTCTCCTGATTCTGACAACATTTTGTTGGTTAGAGAACTTTTGCTCTCTAGTCTCTTCGGCTTTCAGCAGAGAAGGGACTGTGATCTGCCTCAGCGGCTTCTTTTCCTTTTTGGACTGTTTTTGGCTTGCTTTTCATCTGAGACCAGCTGTCATCTCCGGACCTGCTCGCCGGGACCCTCCAAGGGGGATCATCGGACCCTGCCTGCCCGGCCTGGTGCAGCTCAGGACTGCAGGTTTTACCTACAGAAAGAACTCTAAGATCCATAGTCCTCTTTTAGGGGTCAGGGGAGGGGGTTTCAATATCCTTTTTTCTCCGTGACAGGGGGGGTCCCTGTTTGTTAAATAAATAGGTTTTTTTCACTTTCACTTGAGAAATTATTTTCCCGAACCCGTGGGGGTGGCGCTCCCCGGGCCTGCTTGCCTGGACGGCAGGAGAGAGAGAGAGAGAGACGCCCCTCTCGGGTTGTGTCCTCCTGGCTTTGTGTCCAAACCGACACACTGATGAATGGAAATTGGACAGAAAGCCAGGGAACCGTGGCCAGCAAGTTGATGCAGGTGATCCTCCCCCTGTACTCTGCTCTTTTGAAACACCACTTGCACTGCATCAAGCTCTGAGTTCCTCAGCACAGGAAAGAGGTGGACCTGTTGGAGTGGGTCCAGAGGAAAGTAACAGAAATGATCAGAGGCCTGGAGCATCACTCTTATGAGGAAAGTCTGAAACAGCTTGGGTTGATCAACCCGGAGAAGAGAGAACTCCAGGAAGGCCTCATTGGGGCCTTGCAGTACATAAAGGGAGCTTGTAAGAAACACGCGGACAAACCTCTTAGCAGGACCTGTTGAGATAGGACAAGGGGTTTCAACTCAAAAAGGGTAGATTTAGACTAGATAGAAGGAAGAATTTTTTGACAATGAAGGTGGTGAAACATCAAAAGAGTGTCCCATCCCAGGAACGATTCAAAGTCAGGTTGAGTGGGGCTCGGAGCAACCTAATCTAGTCGAAGATGTCTCTGCTTATTATAGGAAGGTTTGACTAGATGTTCTTTGAGGCCCCTTCTACCTCAAACTATTCTATGATTCTGTGATCTTGAGAACTTTACTAGTTTCCTGACATAGGTTTCACAACAAATAGTAAATGTCTTCGTGAAGATGATCCCTGAGGTAGGTAAACTGAGGAATTCCAGCATATTCATTTATTTTGCTTCCTATAAATATTGTTGGTGGTTTTCAGGGAATATAAATTTCAATGAAAGAGCACTATGACTTATTTCTCAGAAGAAAGCTAAGAAGCTTCTTGTAACTTACAACACTGTACTTCCTTTTACAGGTAAATCCATTCATGCTATAAACTGTGGGGAGAAATACAGTGCTGAAATTAACTTTTTGTCTTCTAGCACAGATAGAAAGACTAAATTCCACTGTCTTTTACAAAGTAAAAATATTCATGCTTGTAATCTTTTAGTGAAAATACATAAAATGAAGTAAGAAAGAACATGATGTTTTGGTAGTGAACATGAAGCCTATATTGACATGACTTGAAAAAAATGGAATAGACAAAATTCTATTTCAAGAACTTCAAAGCTGTGTTTTTAATATCTGAAACATAATTCAGCAGTTCTAGGTTAAAGTTGTATCATATATTGCATATTGCTGACACTGCAAATTCAAAATAGAAATAAAAAGAAAAAATAGTAGCAGTACTGCTGTTTGAGCTTGCTTTTTCATGCTTCCAGTCTTATTTTTTTCCTTAGGTCATGGTATTCTTATAAAATCTTAGGGTTTCTTATGCATTTTTACAAGTGGTGTGTCATTTGCAACAGTATCATGACATTGAAACCACAACTCCTAATCTTGTATATTTACTTTAAATTTATTTGTAGAAGAACAAGAACAGATCTGATCTCAGGACACACTTATTTCAGGACTGAGTTTCAGATTCCTTTTATGTATGGTCCTACAAATCTGACATTTCTGTCTGTCCTTTAAGTTTTATAAGTCATCATGTCATGGGTCATTCATTAGTGGGTTGATATATCAGAATTATTTGTTGATAATTGGATCTATCAATTCTATTTCAACATCCAGAGATTTATATTTATCTATAAACCCAGCGCAATTCACAGTGCTTTGGATTTAAAACTCATTATTCTTCTGAGGAGAAAGGCAGGACTGCATTCTTCATTTTACAGTTTTCAAAAGAAAGACATGGAAAATGACATTCATCCTAGGGTCTTTTTCTGTGGCTGAGAGAAAGACACATTGTCTCTTCACAATGTAGATATTTAAAGTAAATCAGATGAATCTGCTCTAAAAAAAAGGTTTTTCTCTAATGATTATAATGGGTGACCAGGTGATGTAGACACCTTTATCATAGCTCCCTAAAGCTGTATGAGACGGAATCCTCACAAAGAGCTGTCAGGACTTTTCCAAGTTCACAGGAAATGTCTTGCAAAGGCAATTCAGTGCAGGTCCCTTGGGTCTCATTTGTAGAAATTCTTTCCTGACTAAAAGTATTGTACTGA
This sequence comes from Callaeas wilsoni, assembly GCA_013398955.1. Taxonomy (NCBI): domain Eukaryota; kingdom Metazoa; phylum Chordata; class Aves; order Passeriformes; family Callaeidae; genus Callaeas; species Callaeas wilsoni. Next base: position 326,326 of record VWPU01004727.1, on the reverse strand, counting down.
CAGTCTATAAATATAGCATTTATGGGGTTTGGAGGGGAATTACTGAAGGTGTATTGCTGGGAGGTAAAAAGGCTTTCCATGATTTTATGGTCACTTCCATTTAATTCTTTCCCTCATGTAATTATTTTCACACCTCTAATTAGTCACTAAGTCATTGGTTTCCTGATTATTTGATCAAATTAATTTCCATACAAATTATCTATAATTTTTTAGCAGTTGCTCAAGTAATTTCCCTTTACTATGTTTCTAAACTATACTTGTAAAACACTGAATACAAATATCTCTGTTAAGTCTGCATTTGCCTCTTACCCTTTCAGTGTAAATAGAGTTGCTTATCAAAATACAAGTGTTACATTAGCTTAATTTTGTCGAGATTTTTGATCAAGAGTAATTATTTTTAAGTATGTACACAGTGTAGAAAATAATTTTGAACAAATATTTAATATCCAATTTGCATGATTGCCCAATGGCTTGACAAACAAAGAATTAGGACTGTAATTTTATGAGATGCCTTTTCAAATACAAAGAATTTTTGAAGACTGACTTTTCATATTACTGGGTGTTTGTTTTTCTTCATAGTACTTCATGTGCTGAACCAAAATTTTAAATATTGAGTATAATATATTGTAACTTTTGAAAAATAAAATCAGGCAAAATACCTTTTGAGAATACACTATAGCATGTATTGCTTCAGTATTACAATCTGAGTTGAACAGCTAAAGCTGGTTTGATGTGTAAAGCTCAACTATGTTATTAAGCTTGTCTTAAATCATGAGACTATTAAGGATAATGACACCTAATACTTAAATATTAAAACTTTAAGTGTCTTAATATCTTCATCCAAAGCTGACTGCACTTTGAAGGGAAGGAATATATATTTCTATACATACACAGACACACTCACACACAACATGTGCATGTATAAAAATATATGTATCTCCAAGCTTTTATAGATAAATATTATAGCTATCTCCAAATTTATCTTCTGTCTCTTCATATATTAGATCACTGCATTTCATATAATTGATGAATGGCTATATAATATATTGGCTAATATAATATTGATAATGGCTATATAATTGATAACATTTGATTTTAGTTTAAATATTATGAAAAATGGAAAATAGAAAACAGATATTTCTATAGGAGAAAAAAAAAATCAATGACAAGGAAAAAAAACCTGTGGCACAGAAACAGGATAAATAATAGCAATGCTATTAAAAAGCCTTGGAGCCTAGGACCATATATTTAAGGGAATTTGCCATAGCAGCAGCACATAAATAGCAAATTATTAAAACATATATATTTATTAGAAATGGTGTACTCTTTTGTCCTTTTCACATATTATTATCCAAGCTACCTTTGCAGTTAATATGTAATCTATCACATTTGCCTAACAGGCAAATCATGCATCTATTCTTACAATTTTGTAATTGTTTTGACTAATTCAGGCAAGATTAAGAGGCAAAACCACACATAGAAATAAGATGAGGCCACACAGAGAAGAAAAGTGTGTAATGGATCTGTTTCCCTCTCCTTGTGAAGGAGTACATTTCTCACTTCTCAAAACTGTTCCCTGGCAAAGGACAGGTGAGGAAAAGTGAGCCAGCCAAAGCTGAAAGGAACAAACTACACCAAATGAATGCACATTCTTTTAAAGCCATGACTGATCCATGGGCAAGTCATCACATAGTAATTGAGACATGAAGCTTTTTGCATTTCTATTAAATTATGTGAAATTCTCCTCTAAGTGAAAACACAGATCAAAAACTAGAGTTTGTGAGCCAATAATTGCAAAGTTACTAATGCTTTGGTGGCTGAATATGGGCAGCAGTGGACAATACAGGGGTGTTCACACCACATGTCAGAGCATTGTCTATGCTTCAGTAGGCAGGGCATGTGTAACTCTGAAAAGCAGTTTGAGATATTTTATAATATTATGCAATGTTATTTAATCTAGATGCATTCAGCCTTAAAATCTTTCATTGTTTTTGCTTTTTTCATATCTATCAAAATTCCAAGCTTCTTTATTTGGACTTCACCAGACGTATGACTTATAGAAACAAAATCTTTTTTTTAAAGCTTTCTTTTTAAAAGAAAATATCATAATAAGGTGTATTTATTTTATCTTTTTACCCAGATCAGATGACTTGAAGTCAAAATAAGAGCAAAAAGACATGAACAATAATGGGTGTATAAAATATTTGTTAAAAATCTCTATATGCAAGCACTAGATGTATCTATTACCGACAATATAAAATTTGACCTGAAAACCTCTGGTCTTTAAAATCTTTTTATTCTGTGCAAATGTGTCAGTTGATAAAGGAAACATTTATTTTTTATCCAGAGGAATTTCCAAATACATCCAGTTCTGAATGTGTTGCAACATAGTGACAGTGGAGATGACTTCAAACTTTGAAAGAAAACATGTATGATATTCCATTCTATGGACATACACTCCCACTATATAAAGGGTCACACAAGGAGAGTGATATTTCTGGTAAATTCACTTGGTGTTGATGCTACTATAAGGGAAATATTGCAATTATTCTCTACCATAATAAGTATGTTAAATATTCAGAAATAGCATGTATGTTTTGTTCTTCAATTTTCTATAATTTAAAAATTGTAAAAATGGAAAACTCCTAATGGTTTTATGGCCACAGAGTATCCTAAAAAATTAAGTTTAGGAGAGTGTTCCTTCTTCATCTGTTCCTCTAGTTCCCCATGGCTTAATAATTTTCATTTTTTTTAAACTTTTTTTATAATCAATGAAAATTGATGCAGCATTAGACTAAAGAGACACTAATTTAAGTGTCTAAATGTAGCTGTCTAACCATTTGTCAAGGTCAGTGAAGAGCTAGGTAAGAAAGCCCTCGGAGCCCAGAGACCAGTCTGTTGATCAAATGTAGGTGCTTACCTTAACGTGATACGTCCCTCTAGCCTCTCTTGCCTGAATTGTCTGATTATCCCCTGACCGTAAAGTAGCCTTTGACAGCTCTAAAGGCTGCACATCTTCACTGTTACAGACTTCCTCTCTCCCTGGTACAAAGAATTTCAATTTCTCTTCTGCCCATAGAACAAGCTCAGCAGCAAGTGTGGAGACGCTCACTATGTTATGAAGATGAGGAGTAATTGCAGAAAGCCTAAAGAACTGGTCCAGAAAGAAAGATGCAATGGCTTGTGCTTGCTTAAATTGAAGATTAATTGAAGATTATTCGAAGCTGTTGTGGATAAAGCAGGAAAGAATTGAGGTGAAGCAAGAATGACCAGTTGAGCTTTAAATTATTGCACCGGCCAGTGGCTTGAATAGTTCAAATTTAAGTTTAGTATTACATGTCTTTTGAATCAGCTGAATTTTTTTGGATGGGTTGAGTTTTAGTCTCTTCATTTTTTATTTTTACCTATTTTAATGACAGTATGTTCTTCAAACAACGCTATATTTTCATTAACATTTTAAAACTAACTAAAATGAGTATAAATGACGAACTACATGTGCTGCTTTCTCTCTTTCTGCATACTTCATCCTTCCTATATTCATAACCTCTGTAACAGGATATTCTAGTCAATACAGCTCCTAATGCAGCCAGGAAAAATAGCTTTCCACAGAATATGGGAATATATGCTAGGATCTCACCTGCTTGTATTGATGTGTTCTAGTTCATCACGTGTTTTACACGTTGCAGTTGTTCTGCCTGTACAGACACAATCTGTCTCTTGAATTACATAATTTAGAAACAGTTGTTCCATTATTTCAGAGACATTAGTATTGCTAAATAGGTTTTGTCATCTTATTTAAATCATTTTATATAAGCATTTGCTGTCAAATGCATGCTTAAGATTTTCTGAATGATTCTAGCCTACAGAACAACTGTCAGCATCAACAAAGTTATCTGTGCTAAGACATAGATGCCCATATTAAGTGTCTTTCTTATTTTGTGGAATATGCAAAAAAATGTAACCACGTCCCACCTTATTAACTGAAGAAAAGTGATGCATTTTTCTCCCCAGGATTCACTGGAATACTGCTTCTGGTTTAGAAGTAAAAATTGTATTTTAGTTATGGAAAGAATCTATTCATTACAGCTTTACATATGCAGGCGCAGTAATGACATTTGCAATAGTTTTGCTACAGACATTAGGAATTACTATGGACATTGCACCACAATACAGTTAACTTAAAAGTCTAAATTTTACATATATATGTTTCATATAACATTGAATTAGCATGTATTCCATGACGTATATAAATGAATCTTTTAAACGTTATAAGTTTTGTAAGCAGCTGTATTTAAAGTTCTGGAATCCTCAGCAAAGTTACTAGCAAAAACTTCCTTTTTGATCCTTGTTAATGTTAAAATTGAAAACAGAATAGAGCGAAAGGGAGCTAAATGAGAAAGTTTTCTGATTGTCTTCATACTGGCTAAAATTACATAACACATATTTCAGAAAAAGCCATCTCAATTTAAACTAAATTTCTGAATCTTTACAATAACCTGAATTTGCATTCAAATGACTGAACAAAGGTAAAATATATATGGATTTTGGTAGTTAATGATGGTCATTATGAGCATTTAATTTTCTCTTAAATATCATATATTTTTATTCTATGCAGCATTTAACAGAATTCCCTCACAGGAGTCTTTTTCTAATAATTTCCAGACTTTCATGCTGTATCTTTAACTGGGGAGCTTGAAGAAAATGCATAACACATTATATCAAATATCTCTTTAGTGGAAGGCATGACTAGACCATTTTTATTTTATAGCTACACAATGTGATTTGCCTAAGGGGCCTCAAAAAGCCAGAGGCCATTCTGCTCTAACAATCACTGGATGATTGAATAAAATAGAAAAATGACTAATTATGGGTTGAAGTTGTGTATTTGAAATTGAATTAATGTATTCAGAAACTTTCTGCTCTGGACTCAGTTTTAAAAGATTAAAAGGCCAAACCATGACAAGGTTGAGTACTTTGAAGGCTGATTTAAATGGTAAGGCTTAATCATCTTGTGGGTATGGCAGCATAATTCGAAATGGATTAACAGTTTACAACTTAGCTTTTTAGCCTACATAAACTTTGCTGGATATTTTTCAAAGTCAATGAAGAGTGATGAGCCCTCTAGCACATTCTTTAACAGTGAAATGAGTTACGCCTACATATTATGCCTGTCTTTTGAAGGCTTATATCTGGGAAAATGAAGTTTACCTTTTTTGACCCACCACTCAACTGTATCCAGCTCCTAAGCATACACTGTGACAATTATGTGTGTTTGTACAGCACATGTAAACTAGTAGATGTAAAAAGGAGCATGGGTGCCTCTGTGCTCAAAGTTATCCATGCACAGGGGTTGAGAACCCTCTGTTATAAACCAAAGGCTCCTACACAGTGCACAAGAAAAGTCCTGAAAATGGGACCCAGACTTACCAGCACACTGATGTAGCAAGGTGCCGAGGAGCCCTGTGTCTTACATCTGATGCCACATTGGAGATTGCCAGTGAAAACAGATATGTGAAGCCACTCTTTCAAAAACGACCGCTTTGATTTGAAAACAACTTGTTCTCTTATGTCTCATCTGTGTCACAGAAAAACAATGCTAAATATGTCTTACTTGCTTTACACACATTTTCTATCTTTGTAGAAGTGTCATAGCTCCAAATTCAGAAAGCTTTTATAATTCTAGCACAATTTATTCTCTTCCTGCTCTTAAGGAGTACATAATTTTAAATTATCTGATTAAGAAGATAAAATTCAGAATCCAGTAGGTGTTTTGGGAAAGGGGACCGAAGGAGATAGGTTTTATTTCTTTGCTTACAGTCTTGTTGTAAGTTGTTTATATTAAAATTCATTAGAAAATAGAACCGATACAATGAACTAATGGAAGAGGGATAGTAAATGAAGATTTTTCATTTCTGCTTAAATGTCACAACTCTAAGCTAAAAAGACATTGTATTTCCTTTTCTCAGCCCAGTAAATCTTGATATAATGTGCTAACACAACAAGTTTTTTAAAGAGAGAATTGGATTTGTTCAGTCTGGAAAAGAGAAGCCTTAAGTGCAACTTAATTCCAGCCATGATGTACCCAAAGGGAGCCTATAAGAAAGGTGGAGAGGTACTTTTTGCAAGTCGTGTAGTGATGGGACAAGGGTGAATGGATTCAAACTGAAAATATATTTAGGTTAGATATTAGGAAAGAATCTTTACTGTGAAGGTGGTGAGACAATGCAACAGGCTGCCCAGAGAAGTGATGCCCCATCCCTGGAGGTGTTCAAGGCCACACTGGGTGGAGCTCTGAGCAACCTGGTCTTATGAAAGGTCTCCCTGCCCCCAGCAGGGGGTTAGAACTGGATGGTCTTTAAGGCCCTTTCAACACAAACTATTCTATATGTCTATGAAAGTATTACTACCCTTTCTTTTACCTAACTGACAGCCTCCAGTTCAGTTCTTAGATGACTGTCATGGGGATGAGAAATGTACATTTGCAATCCTTCATGCATGTAGGGAAACTGAATCGCAGATTTTTGTTGTACAAAAAGATATTTCAGCCTGTCAGGTTTGTTCAAAGGCATTTTATAATCTTTCATCAAAAGCATTGTAGAAGTATACAGGTGGCTCAACTACATACTGTGTCATATTATTTCTTAAACTAGGGTTTTCAGGAACAATTGGGCAGATGCTATGATGTTCAGGATTTCAAACTTGGAAGTGTTTATTAACACTATCTGTAAAGTCTGCTTTAGTATAAACACCTTTCACTTCAGTGACAGACGAGTAGGCATTATAATTTTAGATTTAGGTACCTACTTCCTGTTTAATTTAAGTTCTTTGGTATTTTCTTTACTTTCTGTTATTTGAAAATACATGTATAAAACACAGAAATTGCCCCAAAACAGTAGCAAAGTTCCCTTCAAAGCTTTACTGACCTTTGGTTGAACCTGATCTATTAACAAGATTCTTAAACATCAAGTCCTGTATGATTTTTTTTTGACAATTTAGTAGTGTATGACTATACCACAATAAAAGTATTTGCTGTCAGATTGCTGTTATATTCATATCTTTGCTACTCTTTTTAATAATGGTACAAATTGCTAAGGTTTGTCAGTGTTAGAGAAGTCCACATTAAAAAAAAAAAAGGCATTTCAAATAAACCTGAAAAATGTGCAAATACAATTTTGACGTAAATACCTTAAAATAGCATCCAGCACAGTCTTTCTCCTGCACGTACTCTAAATGAACGTCTCTTTTTCTGATCCATGAGAAATAGGGAAGATTCAATTGTACTTCTTTCTAACCACTGCTCAGCTACAGCCTTGAGCTGCTTTAACTTCTTCGCATGAGAGACTGATAGAGCTGTGCTGAGCTGCCTCAGGGCTTCCTGGGGATCAGAAGACATTTCTGCACCAGCCTGGGCTCCTCACAATTTGACCTCCTGCAGCCATCTCCTACACCACAGAACCACATGGGTTTCCTGCAAGCAAGGACTTGCTTGCCTAAGGAAAATGAAGATGGAAAAACATAGACATTTGAGCCTGATCCAAAGCCTGCTGAACTCAAGTTATGTCCATGTTTTTGGCATTGGCTGAGCTGTCAAAATTCGATCTTGATCTGTCCAGTGTCAGTGAAAGCTGTGTCTGGTTTGAAAGACAGGTATAGCTTTGTACTGTCAACACTGCATGTCCAGAAACTTACTTCTGGTAGCCACAACAGAGACAAAAAATAACAACAAAAAAAATAAATGATGTAAAATATAAATTTTGCAATTTTTGTTAACATGGACGTAAAAACTTTCCTGTTCTGGAAAAAAAATAGATTTTTTTAGTAGCAATAATAAAAATATTGACTACAAGATGTGAAAATAAGCAATACTTTTATATGTAAATGCAACAGAAAATCTGAAGCATTTAGCTAAAAGAGTATTTCATACACAACTATGAAAATTATTCCTGCTCAAAGTTTGGTGTAAATCTTTCTTGGTTTCTTCTATACTAACAGCTTCTTGAATAGTCTGTAATACGGCCAACAAAATAAATCAGATTGTGCACACATTAAAGTTAACCAGATCTGTTCCTTAACCTAGAAATATTTAATTTATACTGACAGTCTGGCCCTGAGTGGTTAGAGCTGGAAAAGTAAGGCAAATTACAGTCTGATCTTGGAGCATATCTGCTTTCTGTTTGCAACATGAGCGCATTTAGCTCAAAAAATTCTTATTTATTACACTGAATTTAAAAGTTGAAATTTGTTTGTAAAGAAGCTTTAATGAGAAGTCATTAATAAAGGTGATTTATTTAAACTCATATAAACATGTCCAAACCTTATGGAGACTTTACCTAGCTTACTTTACAACAGAAAATTTCATTTTTTGTTTAACAAAAAGTGGCAATCATTGTCTCATACACACAGAGACACTGGAGATTTGCATAAAATGAGGCAGATTTATTATAACTACCTGGAGACAGGAAAAAAAAGGCATTTTGGGCCAAGGCCATGATACTGACATTGTTTAATGAAAAATAATTAATTTTAGCTTTGGTGCAGTTACTGCACTTCCCAATTTCAGGGTGAGCAGAGAGCATCAAAGAGGAACTGTTATAGACTGACTACAACCCCCATTCCCATTCCCCTGCACCACACAAGCCATTTGTTTATCTTGATCCATGAGCTTTTTTGTCTTATTTTCTCTGCTTGTCCTGTTGGGGAGGGGGAGTAAGAGAACAGCTGAGTGGGTGTGAGGGGCTGGGTGAAGGTTTGGCATCCCTACAAGGTCAACCCACCACAGAGACCACAGCTTAAAACTAAAAAAACTCCCAAATTTAACTACGAGTTACACAAGTGCTAGATTCAAGCTTGTACTTGAATGTATCTCTGCATAAATTCTGCATGTATGACAGCTGAGCAAAGAATCTTGTTTTCCATGGGTATCTGTATAGCACTTTTAATTTCAAAATAGGCAAAAATAAAATCACACAATGGTGTTATAGGGATATATATCAGATTAAAACCTGCCTCTCTGGAGTGTCTGCTCTGAATGAGCATGTTTAAAACACAGGAACTACTAGCTTTAGCAGATTCAGAAGCTGAATTCAATTCTATTCCATTCCATGATGATTCACGACTTCAGGTTACACTGCTACAGAATAACAAAAAACAAAACAAAAGAAAAAAAAAAAAAAATAACCCTACAAACCAACAAATAAACGACACCAATACCATAAAATCATTAGATCACTGGTGGTTTTTAACTGTTACAACACTGAAACAATACTACATTTCTGAATTTCTGTTTCCTTTCTGAAGGAAAAAAAAAATCTTTGATTAGTTATCTAGTTGAACATTTAAAATACTAGAAAGCAGAACAGCCAGGCAGAGTGGTATTTTCTCTAATTTGGTAGCAAGTAGTTTACACAGAACTGATAAGAAACTCTTGGCCATTAGATAATAAAGCCGTTGGGTTTGGAGGTGGGTCTAAAAATGCCTGTGTGTGGAAATTTCTTGTTCTTTCATATATTTTGCCACAGAGTAGAATACATACTCTATTTTAAGTGCCCAAGCCCCTTCGAAGTGCTTGAGGACTGTTACAGACCTAGAGCAATCCATGAAGAAAGGCTGCTGAACTAAGCAGAAATAATTTGCTAGAAGAGAGTGCTGAGAAGAGCTGCAGGCCTTACGCTTCATTTCTTAAAGAGAGGCACTTTATTCTGGTCTGGAAAAAAGCTTCTCTCTCCATTTGGGATTCATGATCCATCTCCTGACATGCAGGGCCTTTATCACACACAGAGAAATTTCTCAGAAGTTGTGATATATTTGGTCTTCTTGTCCTTTCTAGTTTAATGGTTGAAGTGCATATTTTTATGCATATGTCGTTGAAATCCATCTTTTGCCTGAGGGTATTTAACGAGTACAATCTATGAAGCTCTAGATAAGATATTTTCTCTCTTTGCTGTTACTATGGTATAGCTAGGATAACACTCTCATTATTATTGACAATAGTTTGAAAGCAAACTATTGAGTGACTGTCTCTCATCTCAGAAGTCTAAAACAGGCTTCTGTTTCTGTTTCTAGTCTGGTATTCTCACCTTGAAGTATGTATCCAGTTTATTTCCTCCAGAAATGCATAGAAGGAAGAGTGGCTTTTTAATGTGACTGAGTTAAGCAGTAATTATAAACTGATTATGGCACATATTTTCGAGCTTTATATTTTAAAATGTTGAACACTTTTAAGTTTAATGTGATTTATATCAAGTCCAATACATCTGGTAATGACTAACTGAGGATAATGAGACTAGGAAATAAATGCATAAATGCTTTTTAGAATGCTTTTCAGAATGCTTTTCAATTTGCAGCATGAGGGCCCTGCAGTACCTAAAGACAACTGGCATCATGCTCACGCACTGGAGTGATAAGGGTAAAATTCCTAATAATCAGTGTTGTTAGATGCCAGTTCACCAAGATACTTTGTAATGCACACCGCTTTACCCTTTGCTTGTATACCATGCTGATTGGACGCTGCTATTAAAAAAAAAATCTTATTTTTAAAAAAATCTGTTTTAAGAGATACTTGTCTAGAAATATTGATAAAAGAAACATGTTTCATACACCAAAAGATTCTTAATGAAAGAAGACTTTCATTTAAAAGTGAAACAAAATATCTGTCTAATTAGATATAGTCTAGAACAATATTATATTATCAAAACAATTCCTTTTGGTTAAGTGATGTTTGTTTGTTTGCTTGCTTGTTTGTTTTGTTTACTTGTTATTTACTTGTTGTTTGTTTTTTACTTTTTTTTTTTTAGCAGAAAAGATCATTACTTACTGGCTAACTATTTTATCCAGTTAAATGCACAAAGTAAAAATTAGAATGAAAATAAGAGTGTATCTGAAGCAAATACAGGCATGTTATGAGATCCAGAAGTAACGTTTGATGTACTGTGTAAGAATGTAAACCAAAGGTTTGATGTCATTTGACTTCCAAGCCAGGCAGGACTAAGTCTATTCAACATCTAGTAAGGTGACCTCAGAAAGGTGCTTAAGGAAGGTTTCATCTGCCCTAATTTTAGAAAACTGAAAGCTGAATGTCTTCTTCTAAGATGATTGCAAGAGGCTTGTTTGCAGACAATGAAAAGAGAAAGATATATTTGGATGGCAGATTTTGTAGTAACAAAAAAAGGTGTGTAAATGTACCAGAATGATTTCAGTCTGTCTTCTTACATTAATGTAATAAAAGACAGAGATGGCTTGACTAGATTTGGTGCCAGATTTTGAGGTGTTCAATATGGCCAAAGAAATTTGATGAGGTAGTTATGGATTTTTTATTCCTGTTAAAATAAATGTTAGTAAATGCATACAAAGATACAATTTTTATTTGCATGAAATAAAATATCAAAATCAGTATGTAAGTCATCAAAGATATGATATTTCTTCAAATGCTACTTTTCTTGAAAAAATAATGAAAATTAATAATAAATAAATTAATGAAAATTAATAATAAATAAATTTAAATGTCAGTAAAAATCTGGTTTTAATTAAGAGGAAGGTTTCTTACACTTTGGTTTTCAAATTTAACTATGAAGCAGCAATGAATTTGTCATCCCAACTCTTTTTTCCTCTCATATATAGTTATGGCCTAGGTCTATGACATATTTCAGTGATTCTTAAGGAGATTCATGATCGTCACATCAAATGGTATCTATCGAGAGAAGTACCTGTCTATTCTAAGAGAATCTATTCTAAGAAAACTTAAGGAACACAAGTCAATATGGCCTAATGAGAGAAGCTAATAACTAATTTTCAACCCCTATTTTCATAAAAAAGAAAAACATTCCTATATAAACGTTTTTTTTTCTCAAGAATTTTTTTTCATTTAAAGGAAACAAAAATTATGACCACAATTCTGTTTGACAATTCTTTCAAGGTTCCTCTATCTGCTAGAAATGTGTATGTGTTGTTATAACATCCTGTCAAAGGGATTTGTGTTTTATCTTTAGTGTGTTTGGAGTGATCATAGAATAAGAGAACATGCTGAGTTGGAAAAGACCCATCAGGATCATCGAATCCAACCCCTGGTTCTGCACAGGACACCCTTGTGCCTGACAGTGCTGTCCAGACGCTTCTTGAACTCGTTCAGGCTTTCTGCTTTGACCTCTTCCCTCAGGAGCCTGTCCAGCTCAATTACACTCTGGGTGAAAAACTTTCTCAGGATTCATTTTCATACTCTTAAAGATTACCTTCTGGATTAAAGATGATATAGGAAAAATCATTGCAGATATGTACTTTCCACTAAAGAAATTATCAGTGCAATTATGATTAGCATAGATTTGAAACATGATGTATTCAATATTCTATCTTATATTAGATGTGACTTCCTGTATTTAGTTGACATTTGATTAAATTATCCTTACTGCAATCTTAAGCTTCAAAATTCAGCAAAATAGGGCTCATCTAAAATGCAATTTTCTATTAGCTTACAGCCAAAAAAGCATTTGTCTTTTAAATGTTTATAATGTGCTACTACTGAAAAATAGCTTTCTTTAGTTGCAACTTCACGTATTGCGATTCATATAATGCCTCTTGTAGTTCCATTCTGAAAAACAAGATGTGATCCAATCCTGGTTACTCCTATGGAGTACTGCACTTATCAGCATGCCTTTAAAGTTCAAGTGCAAAGTTTTTTATTCAGATGACAAATTTAAGAATAGCTTCTATTTATAGGCAGCATTTATGCTTGCAGCACTTGGATACAAGCACATAGAACAAAGGTACTTAATTTCTGACAAAAATGTCTACTTAAAAGTAAGCGATATATGTATAAAAATACCAGTATAATATGGAGTATACTATCAAGAATTAAATCTTAGAGGGTGTATATAGAGTTCTAGCTTTTGCCTTGAATATTTCCTCAAATAAGAACTTATTTATTCACTTATTTATTCATTTACAGGATATTGATTCTTATTTCTGCAGCACTTTCTTTTTTCATTCAGAAAGGAAGGTTACATGTATAAGCCTTTAGACTACTTTCAGAATTCCAGGAAAAAACTGGCCCTTCTGTTCTTAAAAGAGAGCCATGGAAATTTTGTCCTTATTCTTCACATTGACACAGATGTCAGCTTGTAACCACCTTTGTTTAATTTTAACAAGTTGTGTTGCTATTTGGGGGAGGGGTGTATTGGAAGAAACCATAAGCTGAATCACAGCCATTAAAAAAAATCTAGCACACAATAGAAATCAGTTATAAAAGATCTCACTGAGAGAAAAAAAGATTTTTTTCTCATGAAGGAAAGATAATGCAAAGCTTTAATCTTTATAAAGCTTTTCTACGGATATGAAAGTGTGTTACATTTTTGTGTTAGCTTTTGTACTGAGGCTGGCAGGTGGCTGGAAAAGGACTCAGGAGAGGTTAACACCTGTCTTTTCATAGCTTGAAAAATTCAGGTTTCATCTTTAACTCATTTGAAATCTCAGAATGCTGAAAGCATTGGCATTTTCCCATTTTCCTCATAACAGCACTATGATGGATTTATATGAACTATGGTCACTATCTGAGACCAATTTCTAATGAGAATTATATATGCACAATATGGTTTCTTCCATTGAATGTTCTCAATTCAAGTTAATAATTGACTTAAATGATATAAAAGCAGAACATCATTATCAGTTCATAGGGTAACATTTCCCTTATATCTGTAAATGTTTCTGATTTTTTTTTCCCTCTGTGAAGTATAAATGACACTGAGGTGAAAGCTCCAGACAAATGTCAAGCAACTTTTTCACATTCTTGTTAAGGCTATCCCAGAGCCTTAGAATGGTTCGGGTAGGAAGGGACCATTGAAGATTATCTAGTTCAACTGCATTGCCCTGGTGGTTTTCACTGGGTCAGATTGCTCAAACCAAGATGACTGTGAACATTTCCAGTGATGGAGTATCCACAGTTTCTTTGGACAACCTGTTCAAACGTATCACCACCTTCCTTGTAAAGCATTTCTTCCTTACATCCAATCAAAACCTACCCTCCTAAAGTTTAATAGCATTGGCCCTTCCACTGACGCTACTGGCCTTTCTGGAAAGTCTCTCTCCATCTTTTTTTGTAAGCCCCCTTTGACTATTGAAAGGCAGCAATCAGATCTTTCAGGAACCTTCTCTTCTTCTCTGTGCTAAACAGCCCCAACCCACTCAGCTTTTCTTCGTCAGAGAGGTGTTAAAGACTTTTGATCACTGTGGTGGCCTTTCTCTGGGCTGGTTACACTGTGTTTGCTGCATCTCAGGATGGCTGCCAGGACATGCAGCTGCCCCACATGGAACCTGCCACAGTCCTTTCTGCAGTGCTGCTCTCCAGCCATTCCGCTCCCAATTTGTACTTGTGCCTGGCATGAGTCCATCATTGGTGAATTTGGGTGGCATTTCAATTTGTTAGATTACTATTAATTGTCCAATGCTCCAATACACCTAAATCCCTTTGCAAGGCATTTTGTCCCACCTTTCGTAGGACTATAGAAAGGTTTGGGTTGGAAGGGACCACAAATACCACCCAGTCCTATGATCCCCACTATGTGCAGGTACAATACCCATTATCAGCAGTAAACTTTTTAATGGTGCATTCAACTCCTGCACCAGATCATTGATAAAAATCCTGACGAGAACCAGCCCTAGGACTGAACCCTGAGAAATGCTGCTGCAGATCAGTTGCCAGTGAGGTTTAGTCTCATTCCCTTAATTGTGATCCCTTACCATAAGCCAGTCCTTCACCCAGTGTGGCTTGCAGAACACTACATAGAGTAATGTGTTACTAGTATAGAGACAGTATGTACAGTATAGCTAAAAGTGGATATGATAGGTGTGTCCCGTAGAAACAGGATAAATATCCTATAATATCTATCTGTATGTGTAGCATATATTTATACCAGGGTGCATGAAACACAACATCGCCAGCCAATCAAAAGGTGATTATCCTGCTGCTTATAATGTTGCTGCAACCTCGCCTTGAGCGCTGTGTGCAGTGCTGGGACACACAGCTTGGGAAACTTCTTAAGGCACTCAAATGCATCCATAGGACGGCAACAAAGTTGTTGTTTTTGGCTGGAAGGAATGCCCTGTGACTAGCAGGCTGGAAGGAATATCCTGTGAGTAGCATCTGAGGACTTTGGGATTGTCTAATTTGGAGAAAAGCAGGCCAAGGGATGACTTCCTTGCTATCTACAGCTTCCTGGAAAAGGAGTGCAGAGGGGGAGGTGCTTTTCCCTGGTTTCTGATGTCAGGACATGAGAATGGTTTGTCATAGGTTGTTCATACAGACATTGTGAAACATTTCTTTGCCTCAAGGGTGGTGGTTAAACACTATAACAGGCTTCCTAGAGAAGTGGCCAATGCCTCAAGCCTGTCAGTATTTAAGAGGCATTTGGAAAATGCCCTTAATAACATGCTTTAACTTTTGGTCAGCTCTGAAATGTTCAGGAAATTGGATGGCATGATCATTGTAGATCACTTCCAACTGAATTTTCTATTTTATGCTATGCTATATGTGCACTACCCGCATCGTGTATTTACTATATACTATACTATTTATGTATATGTACTATAGTATAACGTGTGTTATATATTTGTACATCTGACTTTTAGAAGATGAAAAATATGCAGCAAACTGTGACGGAAGGCAATCCTTATAGGTTTAGACTGTATCAAATGATGGAAAGAGAAGTTCCTCCTAACTTACAATTTCCTGCTTTTTTGCATGGTATTTAAATCTTCGTTATGGAGTGGATAATATTGGCCATAAATAAATGTTAAAGGGAGCCAGAAGCAGTGTATGCTTTAATTTCCTCAGTCCAAGACTACATGGGTGGAAGAGAAAAGGACTGCAGAAGCAATACTCTTTCCTGTAGCCACTTGAACTGCAGCAACAGGAACCACAATGCTGAGCTGCATAGGCCACTGATTTAGGGCAATAGCGGTCATTTCTTGTGTTCTTCTGTCCTTCTTGCACTTCCTCCAAAGATGACTAATGAAGTCCATAAGTGAATGACTAAATTAAACTCTTTGATCATATTTTCAGGAAAGTATATCGTTATGTGGTTTCTCCTTTTCCCCACAAAATACATATATACCCAAATCTTATGATATATGGTCCTGTGAGGTATCACATGAGACTTACAATTAATCCTTCTCACTATAATTTTTAAGGATATGACAAATAAAAAAAAACACATTAAAATACTTATTTACATCTCCACATTGCAAAAAAAAGGATGATGAATGTGATTAATTTTCTGACTTTCACCTGAGCCCTGACTTTTTTTTTAAATTAATACTCTAATATGTACAAAACTAAGCATATGTGCAGTCTACCATGTAAAAAACAAGGAGAGACCTATCTGTGGTCAAATGACACCACAATCTCACACTTTTTCTCTCATATTCCTTAGAGAAAGTCTAAGCAGTATGACCTATAGCCATACCTTTCTTGTAAAATAGCTAGTCAGAGGGACTGGAAAACAGACAGTAAGTGGGCAATCCGCAAAGCAGTAAAAATGATCAGACTGCCAGTGTCTCAGCTTATTTTCTGGCTATGCATTAGTTTCTACTGCAGATGTAGACCAAGGGATTTGTTATTTCACAGTCCTTCAGGGATACAGGGAAGGAAGGTGTTCTATGAAACACCTCTTCTTTCTATGCCAGACACAGTGAGGTATTTGGGTATTGACACTGAAGCAGTGAATCCTAGACTCCCATCTTAGTCACCAGAGTATACATCATTCTTCCTGTATAAAATGTTCAAAATTTCCTGTCTCTTGTCTTTTGTTTTTTCTCACCCTCTATACAACAACACTATATCTTTACTTCAGTCTTAGCTTGTTTTCAATCCCTGTTTTATGACACATTGTATGCAAAATTGTGTAAAGAAACTTTGATCCTTTTAGATGTTGTGCAAGGCAAAGAAATTATAGGTAGATTTTAATATTCAATCACTTCCTAACTTCATTTCAAACAAGGTGGAAACTTACCACTGTAACTATTACATCTCTAAAACTCCCAACAATGGATGTCACAGAGAGGAAGATGGAGTTTCTGTGTAAGCGCAGAAATACTAATTAAAGACCATTCCATGGAAGCTTTTGTGTAAATGAAAAGAATACTTCTCCTCTATACCAGTGAGAATTGAGATCCTACTAGTTATGAATTCTCCCATCATTTAGATACAGATATTCTCTTCACCAGCACACAAAGGAAAGAAATATTCAATGTGAGTGTTTCCTTTCCAGAAGCTACAGTTTACACATAAAGACAGCATTAGGCTTTCATAGCTGTCCAGTAAATCCAATATAGCATCTCTTAGCACTTTTTCACATTTCACTTCAACTGGATGACAAGTGTGAACAGTCTTAGTCTAAATTTGTAAAACATAAAGCAGTTCTCTTGCCACAAGTGGAAGTGCTAATGAAAACATATAAACTGGGAATGTGAGATTGCCTGGAACTGTTTACACAGGAAAAGAGACATGGCTATTGTATCTGTTTTATATCTCTCTCCACCACATAAACACTCACAATCTGAGTATACACAGACATAAATAAAGGAAAAAAAAAAAGCCGACCTACATTTTCAAGCTCTACTAATAAGTGAATTTAATGTGAGCACCCTGAACAAAGCTTTTAGCAGCTGCTGGCAACATTATTAGACTAAGACTAGATTTATGACTCGGTATGTGGAAAAATCCTAATTGAGTTACAAAGGCAGAGAGAAATAAGATGATTTAAGGCTGAAATTAGTTAAGAAGAGTAAATTAGAACAGACTTATCTGAAGTAAACAGGAATTCAGTGAAAAATCGTCTCTCATAAGATATACCATTCCATTTGTATTTTACAGTTACTAACTACTAGCCAACATAAGAAATCTTATGCATGAAAAATGTATTCACCATCATCTATTTTACTTTCCTTAACTGCCAAGTCAAATTTATTTTTGTTTTCACTTTTCTTCCATTATTTTTTCTTCCAATAACAAATACTGAATTCTGTAAGTGTACAATGTCAAGTTTAAAGGGCTTGCACTACATAGCCCATATTTATTTCAGGCCAGCCCTTTGTAGTTCATCTACAGATTGCAGAATCATACTGCTTGTGTTACCTATGAAAACCACAATAAAGAAAATATTTCAGCTTGCAAAGCTATAGATATCTCTATATAAAAAGTATAAGATTCACCAGTAGAAGGAGGGGAAAACATGTGAAAACTCATGGGCTGACATAAAGACAATTTCACAGGTAGAGCAAGAACTGGCACATGCTAGAAAAAACATGAAATTAATCCACTGCTTCCTGTGGGCAGGTAGGTGTTCAGCCATCTCCAGGAAAGCAGGAGATGCTTTCCATCAAGCATAACACTGACTTGGAGAAAAAAACACCATGACTCTGAACATTGTCCCCTTCTCCTTATTTCCTCCAGCTTTTATTGCTGGGTCATTTGGGGTCAGCTGTGCCAGCTGTGTCCCCTCCCAACTTCTGCACCCTCAGCCTACTCATTAGCAGGATAAGAACCAGAATATGTCAACTAAGATGAAAATTAAATCTATTCCAACTCAAACCAACACAGTTGGACTTAAAGCCTCTTTGAAACAAAGAGACATATTTTGTTTTCCTTGAAATGAAAGAGGCATCTTATACATTTCCAAGCCAGTTCTACCTGACTGTACCCCAGCAGTACTGGTTTGAAGAGCATCAGTCAGATTTCAGTCCAAACACTGGTCCTAAGGAGTAAGAGAAGGAAGTCAGAAATTTTGGAGACCCATGCGTTGCTGTCATTTAGGTCAATGACAAATTAACAGTGAAATATGAAATCATGCCTCTGAGTTATAGCAACCTAATTTCACAATTCCATTCCTTAACCTTTTAGCAGTAAAGATCTCAAAAATTATAAAATGATTGTCCATTCTGTAAAATATCTTTAGATCTGTTGAAACATTTGGTTAGGTCTGTAAGAAAACCTGTCGAAAGAAGCAAAGCATGGGCATGTGACTGCTAGTTATTCTGTCTACCTAGCGTTAATGTTTCCATACAAACGTCAATGGAATGTAAAATATTGGTCATTACTGGCATATGGTGGGAATATAATTAGTGCATTTTTGGTTTCTTCCAGATGTGCAGCTTGTTAGAAAATTTTTAAAAAAAGTGAGTAACAAAGAAAGATACAAGTTCATTCTCTTATCTTAAAAGGAATCTTGTTCCTGTTTCAAATAACCAAATCTGTTGAAATTTTTAATTTTATTTTATTTCCAGTGGATTTGAGAAATCCAAATTACATACTACCATGTAGTATTGAGTACTTAGATAATATATTAAACAATGTAATATTGTAATAATAAGTCTTCATAGATATATGTGTCTGTTAACAATCTCCTCAAAAGAGAACCATGACACTATTGATTTTTCTGCACAGGTTTGTAAAAAAAAAAAGGTCATGTACTCAAGATTTTTGAGTACAACAGCAGCACTAAAGAAATGACAACAAGAAATAAAACCAAAGCCTTACATATATCTTTTCCATTAGCTTATTGAAATAAAGATCAATGACCCAGATCACGATGCAAGGAAAACCTGTGAATCCAGCCCTATTCTATGCCATCATAATCATCATAAAAACAAACAAACAAATAATCAGAGAGTTTTAAATTTTTTTCTTGACTTATCTCTTGCTGAATTAATTTTTCTACATTCCTCTTAAAACTTTGGTAACATAATTTCTGACAATTGTTATCAAAACAATTTGTCTGATGCCAAATGTTTCCTGTATACTTTTGCATTTTTGAACTGTTTTTGATTGTTCTACCCCATGATATATCCCTTAGTTTCTATTTTAGGTATGAATATGTAATTCTATAAGTCCTCATATCACAAAGTCTTCTATCAAAATCTAAATATATTCTAAAGCTTTGTCCAGTTATTTAAAGATTTCCTCCAGACAGACAATCTGATATTGCATTAGTTTCTATTCATCTCATAAGAAAATGTGTATTTGTTCCTAAAAAAGTTGATCATGTCTTCTTTCTCTGGAAATATTTGCTGCATTATTTTACTGCATGATTAGACATGATCTAGAAATTATAACTGTCAACACTTAAGAGAAACTTTTAGTGACTGATTAAATGTCATTTATTGACTGTAAGGCTAAAACTTTCTTTTAACTGTTCTATAAAAGATTGTGATCCTGTATTGGTCCTTGCTCACCCATGTACATGGGAGGCATGATCATAGAGAGGAATGTTTTAAAACTAGAATGATTTATATCTTAATCAGCAGAAAGTGAAGTGACATTTTTCTTTGTATGTTGTAAGGTTCTAAATAATTCATTCTGAACTACACCATATATGTTTTGAAGTACATTGTACACGTTACCTCTGAATTTTACTTCAAGAGGACAGAGTAGGTATTCGAGTTGCAATTCATAGAGTATCTTTTGTGTTGAATTCTATATATCATGATGGTCATGTCTGTTTTTATTTTATTTTTTTTGATCATGATATTAAAATCATGTCCAGAAGGATATTAGACCAGCAGTATGGGAAAAATGGGAGGGCAAGAAATACATAAAACAGATGTCACTTCTGAAATATTTCACTCTATCTTCTAAAACATGAAATAAAATTGAAGTACCAAATGCTTAAAAATGCTGCAGTTTCTTTATATGCTATTGTCTAAAATACGGTGGACTTCATGTCCACTGAGATTGGAAGAAGTGGTTGTGCAACATTTAATGAGTAATTGGAAACAAATGAAAAGGAATTAGACTGTAGTAATAAGTAGGAAGATACAAACAAACCCAAAGACAGTTAAAAAGGAGCCACCATCACAAATACTGCAAGTCCTGCAGGGAAGAACTTGAAACATTATCAATGTTTTGCACAACAGGCCACCTTTCTACTGAGGAACATGGCTGTCATCCTGTTACCAGGACCTCTGGTAACATTATAAGAATGAGTGCAGCACCAAAGAGAAGGGTAAATATTCATTTTACCTATTCCAGAATGACACTTTGTTTTAGAATATGAATTTTCTCTATAAAGTTATATTATTAAGTTATATTTTTGTAACTGGACTCCACTGTTTTAGTTACATTAGGTTTTTTAAATTTTAGCTGAACTAACAATAAATTGCATGTCCATGTACAAAGCATGTTAAATTTTTGCCTATATAAAATTGTAAGTATACAAGGGACAGTGACTTTCACTGTGAGAAGTCAAATAAAAGTAGATAGTTCCATGAACAACATCTCTTCCACCAAGGTCTAAAACATCTCAATTAAAAAATGTAAACTGTCTGGAACCAAGATTAGTCACTCTTTCTGTAAAGAGACTTCAAGAGTTTTCTTCCTCTGAGCTGTTCCTGATCTTTTTGTTTATTGTTTACTTCCTAGCAGATGTGGCAAATTTATTCTTTGGAAATGATAGGTTGCTGCAATCATAGTTAAATCAGAATCTTGGACTCTTTCTTTATTAATCTGGTTTCCTACAGAAACACAATTTATGACACGCTCCTGTTTGTATGTCATTGTGATCATTCCTCTCACCAGCAAAAGAAATGTTAAAACACATTTGTGAAATCAGTAAAGATCTCAAAGATATTAAATATAGTACAAGTTTCCTAAAACTGGATGGAATTTCACAAAATTTTGCTGCCTGCCCTAATCAACACTTTTTAATGTACAGTACTAAGCTGTAATTTTTTTTTTTCCAGTTTACGTATTTAATCAGAGATATCAAATTTACATCCTACTATGGTGGTATAACCACAGCAGACAAGGGGAATGGATTCAAAATGAAAGAGAGTAGGTTTAGATTAGATGTTTAAAGGAAGTTCTTTGCTGCCAGAGAGGTGAGGCACTGGAACATGTTGCCCAGAGAAGTTGTGGATGTCCCACCCCTGGAGGTGTTCAAGAAGGGGCGTTGGAACTAGATGATCTTTAAGGTCCCTTCTGATCCTGGACAGCCTATGATTCTATGATCTGCCTCTGATTCTGTGGGCTGCCTCTCAGAGCAAGCAAATTCTGAAGTTTGCTGCACTCAGAGGGCTGCTGCCAAAAGGTGACAACAGAGCCCGGGTTGATATTCCCAGTCCTTCAACCATTAAGAAGATGCAAAGACATCTGATGTGAGTACTTCAGTGAACTCAAGGGAAATTTTTTACAAGTATATACTTTGCACATGCCCCTTTGGGTCTGTATGGGTCCAAACGTGAATATACTGTAGAATATATACTATGAATGTTGCTGTCTTAGACTCTTAAATACCTTAGCTTTGTAAGTAAGTTAGGCCTATAAGTGAGTTACTGCTGTGCTACTGTAAATTTTGTAGAATTTTTTGCTAAATTTTTGTCTTAGGCTATGGATTAAGTGCTGTTAAGTTTAAGTACTTTTAAAACCTTTAGGCCTAAACCACTGATCAAGTCTATGGCTATGTTTGTCAAGGGGGTCCACTCTGAACCTGGTGACTCAACAGGGGGCCTCCCTTCTTTCTTTCTATACTTACCCTTTCCCATCTGTGCCCTTTTTCTATTCCCAGTGTCCACATAGATCATTTTATATTGATTTTAATTACATACTGATTTATTTCAGATTTTAGTCTGATTTTTTTCTGTTTGCTTTTACCATCTAGTAAGTATTAGAGTGGACCTTGTCAAAGAATTTTGTCACACTCTCACTTTTATATTAAAACTGCTTCTGCCAATACTTTTGCTTGTCATTCTTTGAATGACCTAAAATGTTCATTCACGACACCTATCTAAGTATCAAGGCTTCTCCAGTCTCTGTATCTAATCTTTGGTACCACTCCTGTTTAGAGTACTTCGGTTTTGCCTTGTTTGTTTTTTAACTTGATACTTTGGTGAAAAACTAGGATTTCTTAGAGGATTTAGTCTTATTATTACAAAGATACTCTGTGCCAGCTGACAGCCAGTGAATACCATAATTTTTTATTTTCCTTCTTGAGATGGGTCTGAACGAATAAAGCACTGCATCTTTGCATATATGTAACACAGCATTAACCAAAGGAATTGAATGTACTGCTAGAATGTATGTTAAGAAAATGCTAAATGTGTACTTAACATTAAAAAATCCATATGGAAATGTTATTATTATTTCTGACAAAAGTTAACTTTGCGGATAAGTGACAGAAAACAGACATTCAGCTTGGATTCTTTCCCCCTTGTTAATACCCAGCAATCACAGAGATATTTAACTCTGAGGATGGGAATATCTCAGTCTTTAAATGCTTTTATTTCATCTTACATCACTGAAGAAAATGCAAATCTTTGCTTTGGTTTTAATGAGCGCAGATGTGCACCAACTGCAGAGAAATAAATTAGTTGTTTTCCATCTAATGCAGATGTGTCACCTTCCTAATTCTGCCACCAAAACAGTTGTATGTATTAGAGGTAGCTAGAATGAGACTATAAAATCTGATTGTTTCAGAAGTGTTGACATGTAAAAAACCATCACTTATGGCTTATTCCCACTCTGTGACGGCAAAATTCTTTTTAGAAGTTTATCTATTTACATGATCTTTTTTTTTTGGCATAAGCTCCAAATAAGCAAAAGTATTAATAAAACTGAAATAATGCCTATATTTTTTTGTAACTGGATACATATATACCCTATGTAATTGAGAATTCATTACTACTGGTCATAAAACCATCAGAAGTTAGTCTTCTCCTCTAAAGCATGAGTCAATAAAATTATATTTTTATTACAAGCTCTTTTCTGACCCCTTAGGATAGTGCTGTCAACTATCTTATTCAGGCAATCATCTGAAGTTTTTCAACACAGATATTTCTGTTTCAAAAGGGATGATGAATTTAGAATTAATCCTGATCTCGTTGTTTCATATCAGAGTAGAAAATCCCCAAACCTTTGAAGCAAATGTCTAAAAAACCCATCACTGATTTATTTAGAAGCATTTATGATCAACTTTTGTCTCATCTGCCTGTCTTGTCTCATTTTTGCTTTGTATATTTTATGCAAAATATATTTTCATTATGTCCATTGCAAAAATATCAAGATTATTGACTAAGTTACAGTGAATTAATGTAAAAAAGGAAAGCCAGTTTTAGAACTGTTAGAGTAGTGAATAGCATGTGTCATTTGGTTATCATTTTTGTGTTGAGTGTATTTGTTTACAGCCATTTTACTACTTAGTATTCCTTCTTATTTCAGTGCTGACAGCCAGACACAGAATTTGTCCTCTCACTTCTGTCTTCTAATTAGATTAGCTAAATCTCTCAGAAAAACTGGCAGTGTGCCATACTCTGAGATTTTAATATTAATTCACTATAGGGTGTCCTGCTTTATCTTCAGCCCCACTGCTCAGTGCATCTCATCTCACCTTGGACCATCTCCGGAGGTAGCTAATGAAATTTCTTTAAGACTTTCCATCATACCAATGTCATTTTTACTTGTCATTTATTTGAAAACCGTTCAACAGTTTGATGCCTGATTGCTTCTCTGAATGTGAAGTCCTAGACTGCTGATATAATTAACTTTCTATAAGCCTCTTCAAAGAGATCTGCTTTTCTGGAAGTGCCTGTGTTTTACAAAACAGCCACAAATCTTAAGAGGTGACCCTTTCTTGAGAAACAAAAGTAGATAGTTATCATTCTACAGTCTTAGATTTTTATTGTCTTTTGTAAAATGTGGGACACATTTTGGTATAAGGTTAATATTACTCAAATATTGCTGTTACCTACAGATTTGAATTTCCATGAGATGCTGGAGCTATCATTCCATGTTTATTTGATGTGAGTAATTATTAGAAGCTGTATTGGAAACACTACTGTGTTGGGCTTGCATGTGTGTCAAGGCTGTCAGGGGTAGGAGGACCGTCTCTGGGCTGTGACAGTGAGAGCCAGTTCCAGCTGGCCCCAACTGAGCCACCACGGGGCATGGCTGAGCCCCTCAACCAAGATGGTGGCATCTCAGGGAAAGCATTTTTAAGAAAGGTCAGAAAATGCCACACAGACAGAAGAGGAGGGAAAACAAAAGTAAGAAACTGTTCTGGGAACACCAACGTCAGAAAATAAAGATTGGGAGCTGCAGTATATGGCAAAATCCCTGAGGGGGCGGGATACTCCGCTTTTACCTTGTGAAGGAGATGTTAGAGCTGGTATTCCCTTGGAAGAGCATGCAGAGGAGACAATCACTGCAGCCTGTGGAGGATTGCATGCAGGAGCAGTTGGATATTTCCCAAAAGAGATGATACCTTTGAAGACCTGACATGGGAGCAGATTTTTCTCCTGAAGAAACTCACTCAGTGGGAAGACCATGCACCAGAGTAGGATAGCAGAAAAGTGAAACTGATGTGTTCCAGCTATACCACTCCCTGTCCCGTCCTGTGCTGCTCAAGGTGGAGAGAGGATTTGGCAATAGCAGAGTGAAGTTTTGCCTGGAAGCATGTAGAGGAAAGGTGGCAGTTTGATGTTTGTCTTTATTTCTCACTACTCAAATCTATATTAACTGCCAAGAAATTGAACTAAGTGTGCAAAGTTGCGACTGTTAAGATATCTTGCTAACTTTATCTCAACCCATGAGCTTTCTCATCCTATTCTCTCCTCCTGTCCCACTAAGAGAGAGAATGAGCAAGCAGCTGGATGGGAGTCTGGCCCTTAGCTCTCCACAATTGTTTTTTGTTAACTGTATAATTACTTGAGTTAAATAGTAATGACATTAAAGAACAGAGCCTTGATATGTGATCTATCTGCACTGGCTAGTTCCAGATATTTACAATGCAGAAATATACATCTATGCAGGTAATCTTAGATGTCCTTCAAAATCCATAAAGAAAAGTGACCGTATTATGATGTGCTTGCTCTGATTTACTATAGTAATCGTCTTTATAGTATGATAAATCACACCATCCTTTCTATTGATTTGAAGAAATGTTTGCAAACTCTAATTCAAATTATAGAGATACTGCTGGACCTTACCTCTCTCAAAATGTGTTTCTTTTTTAATGTGATTACTTATTAAATATTGTCTGATTTGCCATAAGGTATTTTTAAGAAGCATAAAATAATTCTGAATTTTGAGAAAGTTCACCAGTTATAAATTTCAGCAGAGACTTGCACTCCTGGTTTACTAAAATCTGGATTTTCTCTTCTGTGACATGCCATAAAAGGCTGCTACATGAAACATGCCTGAAATATGTATGAAGCTAAAAGTGCTGACACTCTCCATTTGTGGAGATAAAATCATCTAAGTATTATAGGTGCCTTATGTTTGCTATGTATCAAAGCAGGTCTAGAGTAAAAGGAGGTTAGTGATTAAACACATTAGGTAACATAATGTGACAAATAGTTCTGACAACAGTGCAGATCTATGCAGACTTGACTCATTGGATTATCCCATTATTTGTTCTAATAATTATAGGGATATTATAGCTGAAAAAAACTCAAACAGTTATTTTTAATTTTGAGGAACTTTAAGATACAGCTCCATAGTCAACTAAATCCTTATGACAGAGGAGTTCATGCTAAGGTAGAGATACTGAGAAGGAGGTGATGCATGATATGACATATCCCCAGAGAAATGCAAGAGAAACAGAAACATCAGGCACATCTGTCCAGCCAGAAGCACACATCTGCAGACCCATGAACACCATGAGAGAGCATTCTGCAATTGAAGACAAACCTGGCGTCAAATTCCTGTATGTCTGTCATCCTGTATTTTCTGGAAAGGGCTTTCATGCTTTTCAAGGCAGATCTGTAATCAGACATGCTGTCATGCAGGACACAAGCCTAGTCCCTCACAGATGTTCCCGTGAACTGTCTTCCCTAAGATCATTTTTGTCAATGCAATAAATCCTGTTCCTTCTCTCTTAGTTGACAGCATTACCATCTCATAGTACTGGGGAGGTTTCTTTAAGGTGGTGGAATCTATTAAACGTAAATGGTAAAGATATTATGGCTACCTCTTATGTATGACAGCTGGAATTTTACCATCTAAAATGTTGAACCTCAGAAAATGCTATTTCAACCACTCTTTTTCAGAATTGAAACAATGTTTAGGATCTCATGTCTCTGATATCTCTTTTTTTAATTTTCAGGAGCATAAAGTAATGCCAGCATTTGCAAGCAATCTTTTGAAAATTTACTAAATACAGTGCTCTTAAATGAACATAAAAAATACACTCAACCAAACAAAATTATAAAATAGGTTCATCTCCCTCAAAATCTACTGCTGTCTGAAAACTAACTCAGGATTAATTAAATTAATTTTTATATGATCGTGAGCAACACAGTCGTTTCCCAAGAAATAAAAACGCCAAGTTGGTCTTTCCTTACTTTAAGGAAAATTTCATATCAGTTCAAAATGTTGGGGAAGGTAAAAAGCCAAACAAACAGCAAACCAAAGCAGGGGAAGGGGAAACCCAACTCCCAAAAAATTTGCAAAAGAAAGGTTTAGTTGCGAAAAAATTCAGCTCCTGAAATAAGAAGTAGGTCGAGGCTGAGGCTCTGAAGTTAAACATCTACTTCAGCATATGACAACAATAAATGGTAAAGAGGGTATAATTCTATAAACTCACTTCCAGAATTCCAGTTTATCCTACCTTGTGGGTGAAGGCTTAATCTATACAACTATAACAGCAATGATATATACACATATTCTGTGCCGTGTAGCAACCCCAAATTATACGAAGTTCAAATCAAAAGATAGCCTGAATGAAACATAACTCTGTACCTAGAATTAGTAGAGATCAATTATTACTATTTCTCTACAGTTAAGGGAAGAAATAAGCAAAAATGTAGAAAGTGCACTAGAGTAAGGTATCCAAGGACTATCACTGAGATTAAATAATTGCTGATAGTTAGATTAAAAAACCACAAACATCAAATTTCATTGAATTCAAATAACTTAAAATTTCATCAGTTCAGATGACAGCTTTCTTCAGCTGTATTCTTTGAATTACAATTCAAATTACTTAATTTAGTAATATAATTTACTGGTGATTAAACCTGTTTGCTTTAGAAAACTGTGTGATTTTGTGACTGAAGGACACGTCTTTACAATTTTGTGTTAATTCAATATAATAAAGATGATGAAACCTCTAATCATGAAGGAGGAAAAAAAAGAAAGAAGAGTTTATGATTGACATTGATAGTATTTGGAGATGGAATGGAAATATTTATATCTGGTATACTCTTGTGTTACAATTTCTGGCTAGGTTTTTGTCAGAAGAAAACAGCAGAATGCAAAATTTTAATCAATATGAGAAATGGTGCCAGAAATTGTAAAAATTAGGAACAGAGTAAATAATGTATTCTCTAAACTCTCTCTGGTCTGTTTTGCCACAATAAATTTCAGCAGTCACTTACATCTGTTGTCTTGTATTTCAGACCTCCTTATTTCCTGCTCTGGACATGAGAAGAAGTATGTATGCCTACAGAATGAATTCCTGTTTTCATAAATCTCTGTGCCCTCATGATGTATGACTGAGTTGTGATACTCCTCCTTACTGCTATAGCCAATACTAGCAAATGCATAGCTAGGCAAACTCGTTTTTCTATGTACTGAAAGTCTCAAAGGTAAAATAAGTACTTTCATTACCACACCCACATTGTGCAATTCACTTTGTATAGTTCCGGGGAACTATTGAAATTACAAACAGGACGTTCCGAACCTGGTTAGGAGTGCAGCTAAGTGAATTCCATTAGAAACCTCTTTAGCTGACTCACATCTTTAATGTACAATTCCCCTATTGCCCTGTATTTTAAAAAATTATCCCTGATGATCACTACTGGTGCTACCTAACTTTTGCTTGTAATGAAATGTTTAATCATTCGAGAAGCTGAAGAAATTAAGCAAATATTTTTCATAGCGTACTACTATTTTTTTTATTTTTGGTAGTGAAGACTGATATACATATCTATAGAGTTTCTATCTATTTATGTTTCAGCAGCGGATAAGGGCTGCATGTGTATGTAGCAAACAGCAGTAACCGAGCTGTGCTTTTGTTCTACAGACAGAAAACAGAAAACAGATGAGAAAATAAATACTACATAAATACAAATAAATGGAAAACACAGCAGTGGTGTATTTCTTGCCAAAACACAGTTCTTGCCACTTGGTTCTTTCTTTTGTGGAAATTACAGTCATTTGAATGAGCAAGATCAAAGCTTGTAGTAGGGCTTTGCTTCAATGTTTAAATGAAGTCTAATTATTTAAGACTTGAGCAATGATGATGAAAAGGAGACTTTCAGGGAGTTTCCTTTTAAGGAATTAAACTGCTAAAACTTTCAGATGAGAAATTTAAAGCACACAAAAATACAAAATCAGAATGACATATCTGCTGATCACTTCATTTCTAAAGAAGACCAGCAGCCATGGTTACCATGCTAAATGACGGCTTTTGGACTTTAATGCAGATATCTTAAAAATTATTTTCTAAATGTAAAGATTATTATTGTTACTTGTATAAGAAAAAGCCAGAAATTCTAATAGAACTACTGCTCGGAACTTTTTCTGGTCACATGAAAAATTCCTGGTTCTCTAAGACAGACACAGATCTGTGGTATCAATTTTTTCAAGCTGTATACCCCTTAGCAAGTTACCATTAGAGCAGAAAATAACATTTATCTGGGGGAAATGAATGTCCTGTCTTTTGGCCAATACTACAATGATAAGGAAATATAAAAGTTCTTCATCATCTTGTTTGTTCGGTAGCAGAGATTTTGCATTATATTACCACAGTTCCAGGTTTAGACCGGACTTTCACAACTGCATTGTGTCAGGGACTCCATGGATCCTTTCTCTGGACTTCGGTGGTCTGGTCTCAGCTGGAATTGATGATTTTGCAGCCAGTGATAGAAATACTTTAGGCACCTGGCTGCATCACAGCAGTGCCTGCATTATCTGAACGGGATTTATGCATAAGCAAGGTAGACACTCAGGCATTTAAATCAGATGATTCCTAAATAAATACATTATATGAATCTTTTTTTTTTGTTTTTTTTTGTTTTTTTTAATTTTTTTTTTTTTTAGTTTATTTCTGAAGATAAATGAGAAGGCACTGAGCAAGACAGGTAGCATTCCTGTTTGCAGTTCTGAATGTCTCACTTTGAGTATGTACAGACTGCTGAAAATTCACCATTTATTCACTGTCAGGAGAACACGAGCATCGAAATTCATAATAAAAGTATTGTTAGGACAAAAGCCTCAAGGAAGTTAACGAACTGCCAACTTAGATATCCTTTATTTTCACACCAGAACTGAAATACTTAAGAATTCTTTTTAAAGCTTCACAATCAAGTGACTCTTTAAACTTAGAAGATCCAATTCATTTACTAGTAAATATTAAGAGAATTTTTGTTCTCTAAGTGGACAACCTGTAATCGGGCGTATAAATACTAAAATGAAAGAAAGAACAGAGCTCAAACTACAACCTGAATATTAAATTGCATGTCTTCTTGAAACACTGACTTTTCTAAAGATATTTCACTGGAGGAGCTTGTAGAGATATATATAGTGAATAGCTTTGCATTTCACAGTCACAGACTAGTCTGAGTTGGAAGGGACCCACAAGGATGATGAAGCTCTGCTCTTAAGTGAATGGTCCATACAGGGATCAAACTCACAACTTTGGCATTAATAGCACCATGCTCTGACCAACTGAGCGAATCTCAGGGTTTCTTCATGTCTTTGTTGCAGTGCTAAATCAGAGTGAATAACAGAGTGATCTTTTTTCATTTATCCATCTTGTTAAAAAAAAAAAAGTCAAATGAAAAATTAGACTAAATTAGCCAAACACTAAAAGAGTAACTAACCTATGCAAGGGCAAAAAGGAACCCCTACCCACCAAATCCTCTCTGCTGTTTTGAGACTTTTCCAATATAGGATTTTCAGATATCTCTCTCCATTCAGGAATATTTCAAAATATTTGCAAGTACACCTTTGTTTTTGAAAATAAAGATGTGTTGAATAAATGAGGCAAGAGACTTTTCTTTTATCTGAATGCAACAGTAACTGCCTTCAAGTCTGAAATCAAAATGAGTGGTATTGGTTCTATAATTCCAGCCTGGTATTTTCAATAGAAGTAACTGACATTCCTTCAAGTCATTCAAGATATAAAATAGCAGATTGTGACAGCTCATGCTGAGATCCATTGATTAATATATTTGGACACAGCTAGACCTTTGTGACTTTGTTTTATATCAGTTTGAGATGGGATAAAACAACTAGCACTTATATTGCTTGCTTATTTTAAGGGCAAAAAATCCTAGACTTATCCTAAAGAGAGGCAACTTCCCACATATCTTAAACTCCTAAAATTTTTTTAAATTATAGTCCCTATTAGGACTACTGACAAATTTTGCTTAGATAAAGAAAGTTCTGGGATCAGATATCATCAGATATTATTCTGAGTACCAAAAAGATAGTATAGAGTCATTGTTCTCTAAAAAAGTAGACATATAGAATTTTCTCCATCAAATTAATAAACTCAACTCTATTGCTGGCTGCTGTTAATTGAAGAGCACTTTATCTTTGTGGAAAAAACTAATGGCAATTAATTCAAAGATTACATGTTATGGAAGATATAGTGGTGAATAGGACGCTGATTATATGAAATCAGCTTTAGAAAGGAATCCTGTGAGCTGTGGCCATAGATAATGACAGTAATACCATCTTGCCAGACAGAGATGTTCTCTTATGAAGAATGATTAATGTTTTCATGTTCCAAATTCCATCTTTTGTCCATTCCTTCAAGATCACATGGTTAAACTTGGAAATGGGGTCTAAAAATGTAGACATTGCATTTGGTACATTGATGGCTTGTTAGAGTCTGCTGGAAGCTTCCCTCAAGATCTAGGCATTAATGCAAAATAAGTTTTATAAATGTCTAGATTCTTATATTATGTCAAAGTGTTTGCAGGAATTTAAATTTGGGCCATATACTTTTGACTCAAAATTTCTAGAAGTCTAGAAAGAATAAAAGATTGATTTAATAAGTCCTTAAAATCTGTGACACGATTTCCAGTCACTCTACTAATTTTTATTTTTAAATAATGACTGAGTTCCAGGGATGAGGCAAGTTTAATACAGAAAAAGGAAAAGGGAAGTAAGGAAGAAAACAGCCAAGGTGATTCTGATACATCTGAATGAAAACTGCAGAAGATTTAACAAGGGAGATGATTTAAATGGCAAGGGATAGATGGATGCTAGATCACTTGAATATTCTGAAGTGTTGAAGTGCATTAAACAGCAGAAAGCTGCATTGCTTTAGGTTTTCTTTTTTTTTTTTTTTTTTTTTTTTTAAATGGCCAGAGAAGATATTGTAAATGTATTAAGAATGCTGCTGTTAACTGCAGGGAATGCTGGCTGCTGGAGAAGATGCCACCACAGAAACTGGATAGTCTCCTGACGTGACAATTTCCAGGATAGTTTTCATTCCATAGGAAATTGTTCTCCAAAGAGATGGAGCTGAAAGCAGACTAAGCAGAATGCATGTCCTAAAGATACTAAGAAACGGAATATAGCCCTTTTTTGTGGCAAGAGAGCAATGTTTTTACCCTGTCCCTTAACTCCAGTAGTGTGTCTATGGGGTCCTACACTTATTTATAAGTTTAGCTAGGATGTTGTGGAGATGTAATAGTAGATGTGATGGTAGTTAAAAAGAACTATTTTTTCTGGCTATGTAAGTTTGGGTACAGAATTTGATTACCCAGTAAGTATTATCAATTACCAAATGTACCAAATAAATCTTTAGTTATAAAACATCTTTTATATTTCATTTGATATGATACAAGTGGGACAAAAGCATAAAATTGCATTATTTCATTGTTAAGTAACTTTGTTTTGTACTTTTAGAAATAAAGTTATGTGGTAAGACTATCTTACTGATATGATTTAAACTGAGACTGTCACAAGAAAAAATAATTTTATTTACAAAGAGAAGGGCAACTTGAAAGGAGGAAAACTAAAACTGTATGTCATTCCTATGCCATAAGGTCTATCAAACAGAAAAAGAAAAATTTCTGAAAGTTGATGTCTGAAACCTGAAAAAACTTTTTTCAAGCATGAAAGTAGCAATGCGCTTCTTCATAAAATTTTTAATTTTGGAAAAGAAACAGAAAATTATTTCCCATTCTCATGATAAAATACAGAAAACAGAATCTCTATTTGTATGGATGAAAAATGCATTTGCCTTTTTCCTTCAGTAAATGAAGCTGAATTCAAAGTTCGTTACAACAACCACCATTAATATACAGTAGTCCTGATATGATTATTCCAAAAAAATATGATTTCTGGAAGTAAGATAGTGTGAAGTGTACAAAGTTGTCTCATTCATACAGGACTACATCTTGCAATGGCAAGAAGTGGCAGTCCTTGAAGAAAAAATTTACTGTCTCAAGATGTTTGTCAGCCAATGTTTAATATAAAGCTCTGGGCCTTTTTTTTATTAGTTTGAGAACTCCTTTTCACAGTGGTAGTCATCATCTCTGCTAAGTCTGGTAAAATTATACCACATGATGCCACATTCTCCTCAGCACCTCACAAGCACTTTTTAAATTGATTTATCTATTTCCAACAGTTTTTAGAGCGACATATAGCATTGGAATAAAGCATAAACTTTTTTAATTTCTGACTAGTGGTAATTAAAAATAAAATACATGTACCTCAGGCTGTAGGTAAATGTGTTTGAATATTTTCACCTTGATCAACACCTTTGCAGAGGGATGTAATAAACTGTGAAATTTGGAATAATGCATTACAATTTTGCTTTTTCAGCTCAGAGCAAATTATTATAAAATTCAATCTTTCTCAGTAGGAAACTTAACACATTACAGTTGACAAACTTTAAAGAAAAGTCCAAGATATAAAAAAAAAAAACAAAAAACAACCAAACTTTACCTGTAACAACTTTAACTAAAAACATACTGTTAAAAGAAGTTAAATGATTTGTTATTTTTAAGGTTTAAACTGTAAATTGAATGATATTAATATCCAGATAAACTCTTCCTACTGCTGCTGCTGCCTACAGTAATAAGTGACCAGGAATCATTTCTCCATGTAAGGAAAATATCCAGACCTCTAGTTTGTGTATGTCTCTTTGTATTCAGAATTCTGTCTGAGATAGAAAAAGAATTCTGTGAAGAGCAAAGAGAGTAATTGATTTTCTAACTTTGTATTCATATGAAAGCTAGGGTGGTTTGACTGAGTTGTAGCGAGACCATATTTGCTGAGGTATAATGGATGTAAGGATGTTTTTTTCAGAGATATGGGCCTCTAAATGTGTTTCAGGAGTTATATATTACTCCATGCCTGTTATTCACTCTTATGCCTGCTATGGAGAAGGAGCAGGGTCCTTTCTGGGTCTCAGTAAGTAAGGTACAGGAGCAAAGTGAACAGCAAAAAATAAACTTTAATAATAAGAGAGGAATAGGGATAAAAATATAGAAAGCAAGTAAATTTTACCTCCGTTGAGATTCTGGGAACTTGATTTTGTGCTGCATCAGATGGACACCGGCTGAATCTTCTCGCAGTACACTGTGCATATCCCATCCATGAAGAGCTTTACCTTCACCCCTGTACCATGGCTACTTAATCTGATGTAAGAAAAAAAAAAGTATCTTCTCTTGACAGGAAGAAATCTGTTCTTTTTTACGCCTATCAGAACATGTCTAGCTACCCATATCTGAGAGTTGTATGCAGGGACAACCATTACCCAGGGTGTCCCAGCACATTCCCTTACTTTTTTATATATGGAGAGGTGGCACTGTGGTCACACACTGTTATGTAGGTTTTTCAAGCCCTAAGTACAAACTCCAGCAGACCAGATATGGGTCGCTCAAGGTCACCAACTCCTCAAATACAGTATCTTCCTCAAGACTCTTAATGCAATCTCATTGCTCGAATTCATGGTTTTGTAAAGATCAGGACTAGCAGGCTGATATTCAAAGTGTTAACTCCACTGGTTTTTTAAGATTTGTAGCTCTTTTTCTTCAGGTAAAATAAAGAGTTGTGCATCTTAATTCTAGATTTAGAGAATAAATGGTTGGCCTAATGTAAATTTTTGGTTAGTAAAGTCAGTAAACCTGTCAGAAAGGTAGAACTGTCTTTCATTTGTAAGTCTCATGAAATGCCTGGGTGTCTGAAACTGGAAAAAATTTTACTAAAAAAAGTGAAAGAGTTCTGATGCCCAGTTCTGTTCATGTCTCTCTGCTTAATGATTCAATTGCTATTCTTGTTCTTCTATGAACAATGAAATAATAAATCTGTCCCCATAATGAAATCCAGACTAACAAACTTCTGTTCTAAGAAATGTTAAGGCTTTGTTAACTTGGGACAGTTTTCAAGCATCTACTTATTATTTATGATTCTGTTAACAAAAAAAGGAAACTGGTACATGTCTGAGTCTCTTTCTCTTTTTTTTTTTGTTTTGTCTCGTTTTGTTTTGTTCTGATCTGTTTTGTTTCGTTCTGTTCTGTTTTATTTTGTTTTGGTTTTTTTATGGGTTTTTAGGGGATTTTTTGCTTGTTTGATTTTGGGGGTTTTGTTTGGTTGCTGTTTTTGGTTTGGAGGGTTTTGGTTTTTGTTTCTGTTTGTTTGGGGGTTTTGTTTTGGTTTTGTTTGCTTTGTTTTGTTCATAAAGAATCATAGAAATATAGATAATGTAGAAAAATCTGCCACTCATATAGGGACTATTGCCATCACAGGACCAGTTCAACTTGAGCTTTGTCTAGTTGGCTCCTGAAAAGCTCCAAGAATCAATGTTCTGCAACTTCTTTGGGCAACATGCTCAGATTTCATCCAAACTCTTAGTGCAAAATTCTCTTTCTGCTGTCCAAATGTTCCAAGCTGGACTCTGTAGATGTTATATCCATCATTATATCATCTGATACTACTGAGAAGAGTTTGCTGACACTATCTTTAGAAGCTTTTTCAAACCATTGTAGGAAACTGTTAGGTTATTTTGAGCCTCCGGTGCCTGCAAAATATGTCTGATATTCAAGGCCCCTGACAGTGTGCATGATCTGCTGATGATAACCATTGAAATGTGGTCCAATCTGTGGTTTGCCATATTCCCAGTTTCAATGTTTTGCCGCTTTATAGTAAGCATGGTATGCATAGTGACAGGACTAGGGGCAATGGTTTTAAACTGAAAGACAGCAGGTTTAGATTAGATAGCAGGAAGAAATTCTTTACTCAGAGCGGGGTAAAGCACTGGAATGAATTGCGTAAAGAAGTTGCGGATGCCCCATCCTTGGAAGTGTTCAAGGCCAGGTTGGATGAGGCCTTGAGGAAACTGTTCTAGTGACTGGCATGCCTGTCTGCGGCAGGAGGATTGTAAATAGATGATCTTTAAGAGCTCTTTCAAATCATTCTCTGATTCTATGATATTTTCATAGAAATAAATTCTAGTGGTGAATTATTTGCTTGAAACTAATTTATACACACAGAATATAGAGTGCAGCAATATTAGGACTTTAGATGGAATGTGTCATATATTTGAAATCTAAGAAGCTGTCATGATTCCCGATTCTTGAAGAGCTGGTGGTATTTATTATTTTCTTTTTCTTAAGAGGGGGTAGAAAACTTCTGACACTCATGAATGATGTTGAATGAGGGTAATGTCAAATCTAGACGACAAGGTGCAATATAGTGCAAAGAAACCCTCCAAGCACGTTATCATGACTGAAACGAAGGGTTCCTTGAATGTCTACTTCAATGAAAGTTCACTAAAATAAATAATTTTTTAAAAGAGCCTATGAGTATTTATTGCAATGTTGCCTCAAAATCAATTTTTGGGGAAAAAAGAAAAACATTTATGTGGAGTTAAGAATTTATTGACAGCCCAATAAATATTTTAACAGAATGATAAAAATGCAGCAATTATTATAAATCCTGTTACAATAACACTATAATTCACTGTCCTAATCAATATAGAAAAGTCACATTAGTAATACACTTATAATATTATAAACGCTAATATCAATTGCCATATTAGGCCAAGGCAAGCTCAGGAAAGCCCTGAGTGCCTGCACTGTCAGGTCAATACAAAACTCATGGTCTTTTGACTATTAATGGCAGACTTATTTACTTGTACATAACAAGATCTACATGGACCTATTTTTATACCAGTCCTTGCAAGCTTGTTTACTTCCTCATGTATCTGGGCAATCACCTATCCAATTTTAATGTGCAGATGCCCATTTTTGCTGATATATTCAGCTTTCTTTCAGCAGAATTTGCGTCTGATGTCTTTATTTATTAATAGTAAAGTCAAGCTTAGATGAAAAAAAATTGAGAGAAATCTAATTATTTTGAAAGAAAAGAAACTCTAGGGGAAGTTGAAAGACAGTAACATTTCAGCAATGCAAAAGAATATAAATAATTTTGTTGTTTAGACAATTAATTTTGACAGAGCACATAGACTGTTTTCCCTTGTGCAAGTCAATAATATCATACTCCTTTACAAGAAACTCTCTGCTAGACTTTGTGACACAGACCATAATGAAGAAAATAGCCTAGTAGTATTTTAGGAAGACATAATCTCTAAATGAATTTCCTCAACTTGCAAAGAAGACATCAAACAACTGACCCTGGAAAAGAGGTGTCTTTTCACAGTTAAATCTTTCTCTCTGCTAATGACAATCTTATCTATTTTCAAAAACTGTAATTCTAAGGTAGTTTTTTATGATAAGAAAACCCCAAACAAACCACATTTAAGAAACACGTGTATTTTGTTATGAGTGGCAAACAACTGCAGTATCAGGTTTATAAGGTTTATCTGTGTATTAGCCCTATATCTGTCTTGATTTAAACTATGAAACTGAACCAGCTTTGCACATGTTGTTCAAGAATATAGTCCAGGAACAGACTCATGTGTTTTCTTAGGCAGATCTCTCTCTCTATGTGTTCTTGTTGAATTTGTTCTACAGTTTATGACCAGCTGAGTACCAGCTGGATGAAGACATGAACCTGTTTCCCAGCACATGACCGAGAGCTCTAACAAAAAGCTACAGAATTGGTTCTTTTCCTAGATTGTCTCCAGTGATATGAAAATTTAATTAAATAACTGGAGTAGAGCCAAGGTCACAGTACCAGATTTTTTTTCACTGCAAACTTAAAAGGACATTTTACTGGTTTATAGGAAGCCTTATTTCATAAGTTGAAAATCAAATAAGAGGTGTTCTTCTTTGTCCAATATTCAAAGTGGGAAAACATTGTATATAATAGTGTCTGAGATGAATTGAATGAGATCATGCATTGCCTGATGCTTTTAAACATTTAGGAACTATTTGTTGAAAGATTTAGTTCCTAACTAATGCAACAAATACACGTTTATGGCAAAAAACTCAAATCCAAAGATTTATCAGTGCCACCAAAGACCTTAGCTCTCCATCCCCAGATCACTTTATTATTCATACTCTATGAGCATTAACTTAATCCCAGACTACATATTTAAGCTAAAGAACAGGTTTCTCGTTGAAAAAAAATCCAAAACAATTCAGTATGATTCTTATGACTGGAACTCTACATATGTTTTTAAATCTACACAATCCTCCAATGCCCTTCTAGTCATCCTGGCACCCTTAAACCACACACTCTGTCATATGAAGTATGTCCTTAATTTTCTGCTAGGAAAACAACACTTGTATTTGCTCAGTACTATTATTTCAGACATTCTTCGGTGAAAGAAACCTATAAGATTTTATAATTATATCTTAGAGCTATAGCACACCATGTGGGGCTTGGACTGGGACCCAATGTCAAATGCTTTGTAACACGGATGTGGCCTGTTACCTCCAGAAGAATATATTGGCCATTGGCTTGCAGGTGTGAAGAAATAGCCAGTAGAGTTCACGCACCTGGCAGTGCAATTTAAGTTTTTAATTTAATTTAAGAAGCTGAACCAATTAGCAGACATTCAAATGATGAAAGAAGTGCAGGCATCCTTAAATGCAAAAGAGTGATACTGACACTAATTTCAGTATCTTAAATGGTCAAATATTTGCAGAAATGTTTACAGAACAAGCCCCTAAATGACCAAACCCATTTCAGGGATAATGCTGCAGATTCTTTGATGGATGTCTGTGTTTATAGAGTGATTCCCATGTGACTAGATTGCCACTGTTAGTAAATACGATAATTTCTTTCAGAAATAATATCAAAGACTTTCAGGTCCTCTTAAGCTCAATGGAATGTGTAGCCTCTTATTTCGTAATTTATTCCGTGATTTTTTCCTCATTTCTAAAAGTATCATTGATTTGAATTAAACTATCCCCAGGCTCAGTTTGGGAAACTTTGTTCCTTTACTCTGTCTTTCAAATTTTGTTTGGTTGGTTGGTCGGTAGAGGGTTTTTTTGCTTGTTTTTTCCTCTTTTCGCTGGCAGCGTGTTTGCTTCAGCTTTTTTTTTTTCCTGAGGTTTCACAGTTCCACTCACATGTCCCTTTCTATTAATGATGGTGAAACTATAACAGCAATTAAAGGACTGCTCAGCTTTTAAAGCATATGAGCTCCTGCTCATTAAAATGGCTTCTCAAATTTTTAAATTTGAAATTAATTTTAATGTACTTAGATCTTTTCTATTAGTTACCTTTTGCACTGAATGTGGACTGATCCTTCAAACAAAGTATCCTCTCTCATTTTAATATGCCAGAAAAGACTAGGAAAGTGCTGGACATTCCAAATTTCCATATTGTACATTTTATAATGTCAGGATCTTAAAGTACAAGAGACCATGATTTACCTTCTCTTATTTCTTATTCTTTTTTTTTGGTTTACGAGGTGCAAGAGAATGTAACCAAAAATATAAAGAAACAACAGGTTTCTAAACGTTCATTACATTCTGCTTTTTTTTTTTTTTTTTACCTTAACACTGTTTTATTAATATGAAGCATATTTGGTACAAAACTGTTTCCTTGATATAAGACAGCACCATGATTTTTTGTAAATAAAGATTCTGGGATTTTTGTTTGTTTGCTTGCTTGTTTATGTATTTTTACATTGCATAAACAGATGTGAGAATATTGATCTGTGTGTTTATGTTTAATAATTTAGGAGAAATGTTTGAGAAGTTCACAAAATCAATGAAAGAAAATGGTATTACTTTTGCAGTTTCACTTCTCTACATAGTGTCATTTATTTAAGTTTATCAGCAGCTTATAACAGCTGCCCTTGCACTTTTAAGTAGGATATAAAGTGACTCAGACCACATGTTGAAGACTGTAGTCCATCATTGCCCCTGCTCTATCTGTTCTGTTGTTGGAAAGATTAATTTTCCATTATTATGATTCTGAGAGCTTTCACAAGTATTATATTAATTTTTGAAAGAAAACCAGTAGTGTAATACAGAGCTACAACTCCAACACAGAAATCTCAGAGCACAGAAGTAATGCTTGAGTATGTGTGCTTGATTGCCAGAAACCTGAAATAGACTTTGTTTTAATTACAATCATTCATGTATGTTGATATTCTTATATAAGGGCTAGTCCATAAATCAAACAATTCAATGCAATATATGCTTATTCTCTTTATTTAACACCATAGCAATGTCTACATTATGCAACTATAAATTAGAAGGCACAAAGATGAAAATATTACTATATAGTAAATGACACAATCTTTCTTACAGCTATAGATATAAGGACTTTGTTTACACTTGTAAACATTTGTAGAATGGAGGTTTCAGTAAAGCAGCTAGAGACAAACTTTTCAAATATTATTTTTCATGTTTTTAGTCCTACAGTTTCCTAGAAAAAGCATTAGAGACACTGAAAAAGTAATTGATTTGATTTATTGATTTGGAGAGATGACTTTAAAATATGCTAATATAACGTGTCTATGAAGAGAAGTGTGTTGTGGTTTAACTGAGTTGTCTAAATTACAAATATAGTTGCCTCAAGCATCTTTCTTTTTCACAGACTACATCTCTAAAGCGTCTGCCTCTACTTGATTGTGAAGATAGGTACTTCAAATTTAAAGAATTTTTTTAGATGGTTGCAAATAGCTGAGATGAATACTTCCTGCTCGGTGTCAATTTCAGTATTCATGGGGTAAATAGGAAAACTCATGATGTGTAAGCACATCATTGTAAAGCACAGTAAAAATAAAAAGAGATTGAATTCACTGGTAGAGATTTGCTCTCATTCTTGAACTCATCTAGATATTTTGTAATAGAACTTTGATTACTTGATTTTCAGGTTCTGGAAAACAGTTATAGTGAAGAAACCTTAAGTGATGGTCAATGTTTGGAAGTTTTCAAAAACCTGGACGTGGACTGTACGGAGCTGTCCTTCAGGAGCTTGTGTTTGATGTGGATTAAATGTTCTATCTACAAACCCAAGATTCCTTAGCACTTTCCCATTTGAAGAATAGATTGTCAGAATCCTTCTAAGCAGCGGAGATTATGTTTTAATGGTGCAAATAGAATAGAAACCTGAGTCCAAATTTTCAGTTATCTAAATTTGGATATGTGTAAAACTGTACCAAATGATTAAAACACCTAAGAAGTTAAATTATAGTGTATCAAAACTACTGATAAGTGTCATTTCAACAAAATGGTAACATTTTGTGGTAAATTAATGCTGTATTTAAAGGTAATGAAAACTTATACTTGACAAGAAAGCACAAACAATGCAAATGTTAAAAAGAAACTTGAAATGCAGGTCTTTTTTTCTATCCGTAGGATGAAAAACCTAATTTTTATATTCAACGTCATTTAGTTCAAGACTCCTGTCCATCCTGTCGCTATACAATAGCTACTACATTACTTAAGTCATAGTTCACTGGTACTTCAAGAGTACTTTCATTGTCTTCTTTTCCTAGTCTGAGTTTTGAAGTAAGTATTTCACAGGTAGGACAACCACACTGCATCAGCAATTCAATTGGAAAAGGGTTGAGGTTTGTAAGGTTGGGGTTTTTTAAAAATATTTTTAAGTCTTCGAGATCCTGTCACATTAGAAACACTCAGATGCTGAGAACTTAAATTCTCAGAACTTAGAACTTAGGCCACTTAGACTGTGGCCCTACTTGTGCATCTATTATGAATTGAATTTTTCTGTAAAATCCATCCACAGTAGTGTTCTAAAAATCTGATTCTAAGCACTGACTATCTACCCTTATTAAAAAAAGAGGTAGTAATGAAATTCATACTTTGTTTCCAACTATTCATACTGCAGAAACAAGTAATCAAAAAACACACCAGTGAAAGAAATTAATTTCCTTCTGAGTAAAAAGAAACCTATGAAAAAAAAGAAAGATATTGTGACTTTACACTGTAATGGGTTTTACTATCCCAAGCATTTGTTCTCTACTATAACAAAAGCATTTTTCTTACCAGTCAAGAAAATCATTTTGTCTTTAATGTTTCAACGTGACAAATCACTTTGTCAGCAGCTATAATATCTTTTCCCCATGACATTATTTTCCCATTGCTAGTGTTAATTAATAGTTTTAAAATATTATATCATGTTTTATCCTTTAAAATATGCAAATTAATGGGGTATATCCACTTTCTATAATATTCCCAGACTTGCATAATCTCTATTACTCTGCCTCATTTATTAATAATAATAGGAAACAGATCAGCTCTACCTCAGGTCTCAGCTGCCTGCGACAACTGAGAACATTAGGAACATTCACAACAGGCATGTGCTGTAATCCATCTGCCACAAGCTTATGCTGTCAGTGCTAGATGAGAGGGATGTGACACATTATATTAGCTTCCAACATTTTCTCAGTCACTGTGATAATGGGGGAAAAAAATGTGGAGTGCATTACCTCTTCCAGATACATTCACCACCTTAAAAATGCAGCATCATCTATTTTTTATGATTTCAGAGTTAAAATTACCTGGAAAAAAAATTGTGTCAAACTAATTTTTTTTTTTTTTTTATGGTGAACATATGAACTTTATCACTCTTCTTATTTTTCATGATTTCTAACTGCTTCATGTACTCCCATATTTGAAATAACAGAGCTGAAAATTCATGCTTCTCTGAATGACTTAAACTAATATCCATTATTAGCATAATGTGATATGAAAATGGACTTTTATGGTTAAATTTATGCACTATGGAAAAGCTCTTCCAAAGTATATGTCCTGGGAAAAGTTTTACGCCACTGAGGTTTTCTAAAATTTTTCAGTGTATCTTTTAGGATAAGAGCCTGCAAACAACAACAACAACAAAATCTACAGTATTAAACCTCCTTATATTGTATTCAAGTGCAAGTACAATACACACAATGCAGATATCTGTGTGTGAATTTGTGTATGTTTGTGTGCAAGTGGAAGCATGTCTATAGCAGTAGTATCCGAAAAGCATTTTTTTTCAGGTAGTAATCACCTAATGGATAGGATGCAATTTGAACTTAGCAGTATTGTTATAGTCAAGTAAAAATTATTAAGGGCTAAATCATAATTAATTTAATTTATAGATTTAAAAATGGACTGTATGTAATTCTAATTAATTGGAAACACATATGAAATACTTTAGCAAGCCCTACACAACACACAAGAACACTGAGACATTGATATACATGTGTTTGTGTGCTTAACTTTCACCTTCTGGGGCAAAAAGTTTAGATCACCTAATAAGAGGACTACAATTTTGATGTAAGAGGAAATAGTCAATTCACACATTGAAGTTTTTTGGTTTTTTTTAATATAAATAGCAGGTAGCCAGTTACTTGGATTTCATACTCTTCCTTTGAATTTTCTGTTCATAATATACCTCCTTTCATTACTTTTATTTCTTTCAAATATTAGAAAATTGGTTTTAGTCCA
Source organism: Callaeas wilsoni (assembly GCA_013398955.1). Classification (NCBI taxonomy): domain Eukaryota; kingdom Metazoa; phylum Chordata; class Aves; order Passeriformes; family Callaeidae; genus Callaeas; species Callaeas wilsoni. The sequence continues at coordinate 282,565 of VWPU01004727.1, read as the reverse complement.
CTGGTGTGATTCTGATTTAAAGGAAATCTATGTAGTTTCATAATCCTTTGCAGTTTATTTGTAGAAATATAAAGCCGTACCAGCTTCAAAAGTAAAAGAAAATGTAATTCCTAGTGACATTTGACTTTTTAATTGATCTTTTACTAAGTCATACTGTGTGAAAAATATTAATGTAACAGTCAAATCCACAGGTAAGACTGAAACTGAAATTTGTTGTCTCTTATTTTTTGTCCCTTCAAAACACATTTAGAGAGTGTGTCGGCGATGCTTTTGTTGTGACATGTCCTGGTAGAAGTGTTCGATAATAAAGGTCCCCTCTCATTTATAATCCTGACTTTGTGTATTTCTTTCCATTGTGAAACTGTCTGGCAATTGTGAAGAGTATGACAGCAGTACTTGTTTAATTAATAACATATTCCATATTTCCAAGTTTAGATATTTCATTTGCATTTGCCTTTTGACATTTGCAATTGGAGATTTTTCATGTTCAGCTCATAAGCATGCAAAAAAAGTATTTGTATCAGAAAAGCAAACCATTTTTAAAGCCCATGCATATAAAAGATTAGAACTATCATGGAGTTAAAGAAAAAATCAAATAAACTGCATCCTTCTTGTTGCACATGCACACAACTGGGATTATTTTTTTCGTACAGTATCTGATGTGCCTGATATTTTTAGGCATAATTTAATAAATTTAATATTTTCTATAAATATTTTAGCTATTTTTCTGAGATAAAAATTTAATCACATTTCTTTTGAACTTCAGTATTCCAAAAGGAATTTTAGTTTTAAGAGTTTTGATGAGGCTGGGGGGCAGGCAGTGTGTGGCCATTGGCCTTTTCATCCTAGTCCCTCTCTATAAAATGACTTCTTGTTTCAAAAAGGTCCAAATCAGTGAGCCAGTTACAGTTCTTGATTCAAATTTTCTGCACTTATTTATAAGTATGCAACAATAGGGCCTTCATGACATGTACTAAATAACTGAATCTCTTTTACCTCTTTTACCCTTCTTGTTCTTCTTCCTATTTCCATAAATGCCTGAAAAGCACTATCACGATCTTATGGGTTTGTTCTTAACACTTATACTGCTAAGTGTGAAAACACTGAGCTTATTCACCAAAGCAAATACCTAACATCATGACTAATGCCCTCTTGCTGCTTCTTTGTATGCGGAATGAGACGTCTTATATCAGTCTGCAGTATCTTTAATATTTACCTTGTGAAATATCTGTAGGATAAGTTCACCTTTTTGTTCAGTGTTTGTACTGCTCAAGGGAGACTTAGACTGTGACAAGGGCCCCTAGGCAACGCAGTTATGTGAAAGGCAATGCAGGAAAGGGAGCATATTTCAATACGACACATCTAAGAAAATGGAAATTCTACAGAATGATAGAGGAGACGTCACTACCTCTAAAATTGTGAAGTCTTCAGAGAACGGAGCAACTCAGTTCAGGGGAAATATGAGTACTGCAAACCGCGGATGTAGACACAATATTGTGTTAGCATCAATGAGTCTCACACCTTTCTATTAAAGGTGTATGTATATGAGTATTGGTGAAATTTATATTTTGCCTAAATGTTAATTGCAGTGGTTGACCTGAGCTGACAGGTAAGTCCCCACACAGTTGCCTACTTACTCTCCCTGATTTTATTGCTGGGCATGATGTTATGTGCTGTGAGATATCTTTTGGGTCAGTTGGGGTCAGCTGGCCCAGCTCTGTTCCTGCCCAGCTTCTTACCCACCCCCAGACCACTTTTTGGGGGCAGAGTGAGACCTTAACCCTGTGCAGGCACTGTTCAACAGTAGCTAAAACTTTGTTATGCTCTCAACACTGATTTGGTCATAAATCTAAAACAGCCGTATTGTCTGCCGTGACGAAAATATATTCCATCAGAGTCAAATCCAGTGCAACAGTGGACTTGATTTTTTTCCCATTTTTTTAAATATGTGATCATATAAAAACTAAATTTAATCACTATCGTAAATATTCTGTCCCTTTTCAAATTGCACCAAAGAGACTACAAATTAAGCATATGTCTTATGGTCATCTTTTTTATAACCTTTTGGTAAAGGATCTTTTATAATAATTTTCAAAAATTATTTTATCTAACATTCTCTTGCTGTTCATTAATTCCATGGCTGAAGTGAAAATATAGGGGGAAATTATCTTCAAACCAGACTATTGAGAAACTGTGATCAATAATTGTTTTGGGATTATTTTATACATTCCAAAATGTGAGGCTTTCTCACAGATATTTAGTTAATAGGTCTGCTCTTCTGTGATTCCTTTTATTTATTCTGAGTGTGCAATAGGTTACAAACAATAATTATTTTGTGCGGAAACATTTGCAGATAAATAGCAAGCTCTGGTACCATTCTGCTGTGTTTTGCTAGAATGATAAGGAAATAAAGCAAATGAATATAAAGCAAACTACATCCACTTACATATTTCCTAGTCTCACGACTTAAAAAACAGGAAATTTTATTCAAATATAGGTACATTTCTTCATATTTTATTTGCAAGATTTCCATATATTTTGTTTCAGAAAATGCTAGGCTTATGTTGTCACTCACATATATGAAATCTCACCTGTTTGAGAAACTTCAGGATATGATGACAGATGTTTGGAAATATCAGCCTGAAGAATGTGTATGTTGAAGCATCCATCAAGAAGAAAACTATTTAATACACCTTAGAACTGAAAGCCCAAGTTTAGTCACTTACAAATTTACTTACTATCAGGATAACAAGCCATCTGGATGTAAGAAACGCCTCAGTTAAAGCTATAAAATAGTAAATAATACAGAGAATGATATGTAGAGAACATGTGGTGGGAGATCATTGAGGAGAAGCTTTAGTTACACTTCAGTTGAATCTAACAATTGCACAGCAAATGATTCCTGGCCTTTGTTAAAGCAAATAGACTGGACTCCTTTATTTATCCAGGAATGTAAATAGAGAAGTCCATTGGACAGATGGAAATCCTGCAGCATTTGAAAGACTGGAAAATTCTATAGGGCTTCTAGTGATATACCTGATAATATTAATGGGGCTGGCACTGAGATACAAAATAGCCTGAGTGAAAGAAATTCTAACTGTTCTTGGTACCTTAGACAACAATAAGGTTGAAAGTGTTTGTAGATATGTCCAGTGCTAAGAACACAATAATTTAGAAAGAAATCCATACACCAGTTTTGTGTCTGTATGACACAGCCATTGCAGTAGATATGTAAGAGCAGCATGGGTCAGCTTACTCACTGTTTGCAAAGAACCACTTTTAGCATGTCACAGTTATAAAGTGTCAGGGAATATCACAGCAGTATCACTTAATATGTTACTGGAGCTGTTTCCCTCTTTTTATCTTTTCACTTCATGAATTTTCAAAAGTATGCTTTTTACTATTCAGATAATCACAGTTTAAAACCTCAACAGCTAAAGTAAAAAGACCTATACTGCTTTGAGGGGTACCACAAATTCTCTGCTTTACTTGGAGATTACTCATCGATGCAAGCTCACCCAAATTTCTGAGCAGGCTCATTTAGAAGCTTTAGGCTTCTAAAATAAAAGGAAAACCTTTTATTTTTAACTCAATTTTTATACATGCCTACCCTTTAACACATACAAACCCTTTAAATTTCATCACTAAGTTTTCTTTTACCTCTAAAAGTAAAATAACCATGTATTTTTCATTAAGAAGAAGTAATACATTAATTAGAGGAGAAATTACATTGTCTTCTTGCATTTTTTCTTCACTGTAGCTATTTGTTTTCCCCTGTCTTTATCCATATTGCCTGCTTTCAGTTCTGTGGTACATTAGGTTCTTGCATCTCAAGTGCTGTCACTTATCTTCCTGTTTCCCACACTGCCAAACTCCTGAGGCTTGCAAAACAAATGGAAAATGCATGAACAGTTCCTTATTTTCTAAAAAAAGTACACAAAAGTAACAATAACATATCAAATTGCATTTGAACAATGGTTCAAAGGGAAATTTTGGAATGAGATTCCGTTCTGACATAAAAAATAGAAAACATTTTGGTTTTTCAAAGTACTATTTATAAAAAATACTATTTTTTCAATATTTACCTTTACAATTAGATCCTTTGTGACTTAAACTCTTTATGCTAGCTGCCTATACTTTCTCTAGTATTAATAGAGACAATCACTTCCAGAATTGAATTATTACTATTTGAAGAGAGGTATTTAATATATATTTTAATGAAAGGGAAAAAATTAAATTAAACTTTTATAAATATTAGAAATATGGAATAATAATAATTTAACCCACACTTTATTAAAAGTCACAACCTGGAGAAATAGTATGCCTTTCATTGCTATGAACTTGAGGTGTTTCAGTTATGCTAAGATTCTCGTTGTGGATCTATATTTTTGTTCCTTAGAAAACAATTTTATTATAATTGACCTGTGTTGGTTTGTTGTTGTTTTGGTTTTTTGTTTATTTGTTTGTTTCGTTGTTTTTTTTAATAATAATAATTTCAAAGACATATTCACATTTGTCATAAACTGTTTCAAAAGCTGTAAATTTAGTTCCTTTTCTGGAAGGATGCATGCTTTTTACACCAAAAAAACCTGTTTCATATTCTGCAGTTTGCAAAATAACTGTGTGCTTGACAAAAAGCCTTATACTGAATTGTCTACAAGATAAAATGGTGTCTTTTTAACATTTAAGATGTTCAACAGTAGTTGTCTGAAGAATTTAGATATTAATCCCATTCTTATAGCAATTTTGTGTAAATTTTCAGCAGCATGCAGTAAATGTCAGTTACTAACAACATTTACATCTGAATTTAGGATATTTTGAGTTATGTTTTACTGACAGTTGTAAACAAAGATGCTATTCGTAATCTCTAACACCAACAAATCCAGTTGATGTGCTATATCTTAATATTATAGATACCTCAACCAGAAGCAGAGTAAAAAAAAATCTTAACAAATTATAACTATTTCTAACGGATCTGAAAACAGTGATACAATAACTTTATTAAAATGAACAGATGAGATATTAGGAAAGTAATCATAAGATCCAGAAGTAGAAAAATTATATAGGCTTTGCAACAAAGAGTAAGAGATACTTCAAAGTCCAAAACACTAGTTTTCATCCTTTTGCTCCTTTCTTATTTGACTAAGTCCTGCTTCCACTCACCAACATGGAATCAGATCAATTTCTGTCTTTGACAAAACACATTTGTAATCTGCAGATTACATGATCCAGTTTAGGAACCACAGTAGTGTGCCCTCTGTTTCTTTTCAAAACCTAACTTGTATCTACTTTAATATCTAGGATTAAGTATGATAAAAATTAATAAGCTAAACACTTTTTGTGTCTGGCAAAGAACAAACCAATGTGTCTAGGGCTCCTAAATCAACACACTCCCAGCAAACATGGAGATAGGCTTCAGTTGTTCAAACATTGATCTCTAGAGTAATTTCAGGCTTGATGATATACCCTTCCTGGTCTCCAGCTTCTCCACTCTAGAAGAATGTGTGTTTCCCATAAGCCTTCTGCCCAATCTGCAGTTCTGTGCAGATGACTTGGTGTTCTAGAACAGCTAATGGCTGTTCCTCCTTCTGGGCAGCTTGGATCTTGGGTTCATGACTGTACAGGGTCTCTGTAAGGATCCCATCAACCTCATTTTAATTTCTCCTGGTGCTGCAGCCTGTTCATCTCCTCCAGAAGTTTGTTGGTTTGTTTTGGTTTTGTTTTTCTTTTTTTTGCTAGACAGCCTAGCTTTTCAGCCAGAGCACAGATGCAGGCACATGCACCATTTTCACTTGTTTCAGTGGGAGACCTCCGGGTGCCCTGCAGCTCAGGCTTTGAGAGGTAGTCTCCAATGTGCTGGCATGTTTGCTGTTGTTGAGGCTTGTGTTTTGTGCCCTGTGGCAGATCACAACATGTAGAGCAGTTCTGTGCTGTCCTCATTTGCTGCTGGCTCCCTTCCATATGCCCCTCTGCACAAACTGCTGTACAAACCACTGCATTTGTGCATTTGTGTTTGCTGTGCTCCCATTTGCTGGTCACCCTCACTTTAGCCTGCAGGGTATTGGCCAAGTGTGCTGGGGATGCAGATTTTGCTTTGGGTAGGTTTATCAGTTTATCAACAGCAAAATGACAGGCAGAAAAAAAGCACTCAAAAATTACTCCAGAGAAAGTTGTTTTTGTTTTGTTTTGTTTTGTTTTGTTTGTTTGTTTTGGTTTGTTTGTTTTGGTTTGTTGGTTTTTTTTTAAGTAAAAATTACATGTTAGAGTTCACTTTTAACATGTTGGCACAGATCAGCATGTTTTCTTTTATGTTTAGCTCTGCTGTCTAGCCCCTAGCTGCTTAACATCTGAATTTGGGGATTTCAGATTTCCTCTTTGGAACCACCACAGACTTGCCAATCCTCAGAAAAATCTTTTTGAAGATGTAGCTGCAGAGGGAGACACCACAGAGTGCTTGAAACTGCAGAATCACAGAATCATAGAACTGCTGTAAGCGTGAAAGCTTTCTGCAAATCGTGCAGTCCAATCCCCTCTTCTCAGAGCAGGATAAAATACTGCAGGTGGCTCAAGACCTTGCCCTGTTGGGTTTCAAGGAACAGATACTCCTCAACATCTCGAGACACCTCATCCAGTCTTTGACCACTCTTGTGGTAAAAGTGTTATGTTTAAATGCAATTTCATCTATTTCAGTTTGTCTCTGCTGACTCTTGTCCTGTCACTTGTCAGAACAGTCTGGCTTTAACTTCTCTGCTGCCGCTCATGAAGTGTGTATGCAGACTGATAGCATGCCCCTGAGTCTCCTTCTCTCCAGGCTGAACACTTCCAGCTCTCGTGTCTTCACTGTTGCTCTAAGTCCTCAGTCAGCCAGCTCCAGGATGTCATGTCTCTCTTGTGTTGGAGAGCCTGTACCTGGACTCAGCACACTACGTGTGACTTCAGTAGGGGGAAGGATCATCTTCTCCCTCACAGGGTGTGATGAATCGCCACCTCAATCTGCTGAAAATGCTTTTCCTAATGCAGGCCAGAAGGCTCTTTGCCACAAGAGCACTTCTCCATGACTCCACTGCAATCAGATTGGATAAAGTTAGTCCCTAGGAGAGCTCTGGTGGGCATAAGGCTTGCTTTCAGTCTTCTGTCAGGAAATATAGACTGTGAGACTATGGGAGGGAGATGAAGAAGAAAGAGAACGCCCATAATCTGTTGTCTGTTGTCCCTGCATAACACAAGCAGGCTGAAGGGACAATTCAAGAGTAACTCCTCACCTGACAGTGTGGGCACTGGGCCCCTTTAAATCCCCTAGGAGTGCTCTGTGTGCCATGGGAGACAGAGAGCAGGGGCTGTGTTGCATAACATGCTGCCGAGTCATGCCAGTGTGTGAGTAAAATGGCAGCAAGGTCTGTGCTGTGTTGGGGCCTGTGGCATGCAGAGGGAATGGAAGCATGGCAGAGTAAATTGCCAGCCTAGGCACAAGCTGCACCATGCCAGCTGGTTTCAGTGCCAGGCATTTAGTGCACTCATGTAGATGTGGCTAGAGAAGCAAAATTCAAAGCATTTTATCGTTGCCATCTTCTATTTAGTTGTATCTTTCTTCAATGAGTGAACAGGTCCTAACATAACTCCCACGGTTTAGTCAATAGAAACAGATTTTTCTAAAAATATGTACCCAATTTATTTTAGATTGCAGGAGGGTTTTCTGATTGGAAAGGCAGAAGTATTTCTTTTAGATAACATTAGTACTATATTGAATTACGTGATCTGTTGTATCCTATGGTACCAAATAAAAGACATTGTTTTTAGGTAAAGTACAATTCTTTAAATGGAAAAAAAATCACAATGAATTTTAAGAAACATTCCTCTATGGAGGGTGGTCAGTAGGAAGAATATCTCAGAACCAAACATAACAAACATTTTCAGATAATCAATTAATACACTGAATTTGACTGAAGGGTACAGGTAAGCTGGAAAACCTTGAGTTTCTATATAGTCAGGCATGCTATCTAAATGCCAGAAGGGAATTCCCAACTGAGCATACTAATTTCTTCCTACATTTGCTATGATTTATTCCTTATAGAATTGGGTTTTTTTGTTTTTTTTCCACATAAACAAGAAATGAATAACTGTTCTTTTTCTTTTTTTTATTTTAACTTTCAGTCCCTATGGATTGGTGTGGCTAAATTACTTGGCAAGTATCCCATTGCCAATTCAAAATGGCTATGTACTGTGCTATTGTCTCTGCTTTTGAGAATAGAAAATAAATCTCAAGTCAAAAACATGCAATATTTAGACAAGATGTAAACAATCTGCTGTGATTTATTGGAAATGCCTTCCACAAGAATAATCTCAGGCATTCCTATATGTAGTTGTTTAGAGGGAGCATACATCTGGCTATATTAGTCTTTAGCTTATATATTTAATGTACATTTTTCCATGAGAAGTTTCCCATAGCCAGTTCCTATGCGTGCATTCAGTCTAAGATAAAGGGCTGGGAATTTTATACAACTATTACAATTTATGCAAATTCGTATTTGTATGTATTAATAAAATGTGGTCTCCATGTAAAGTCTGAAGGAAGAGATCTGCAGGACTGCATTTATTTTTGACTAGTCTGAATCTATGATTAACTTGGCAATATATACATTAATGTCACCTGCTGACCTTGTGCGTGCTCATGGCTGTTCTTATTGAGCATCAGTCTTGCCTACTATGTGAGAATACTGAAGATGGATCTCCTTTTTTTTTTTTTTTTAAGTGACTAAAGCACGTTTTTGTGTGGTACCTCTTTCATATTGGCTTGTCCACTTAGTGATGTGTCTTCAAAGGGCCTTTTAGCACAGCTGGAGATGTAGTCCATGTTAACAGGATTTCTCTGTTTTTTGAAATGTGGGACAACATATCTGAAAAAATAGATCAGAACACTTCAACATTTTTTTAAAGCATGTTTCAGGAGCTGGGAAGGAGACTGCGGAGTTGAAAAAGACTTTGATTAAGCTGGTTGCCTATTTTTTGATATTTCTTATAAAGCAGCTATTATGTATTGGCAATAGTATTTTCAGTTTTACAAATCAAAATTATTTAATAACTTTATAAATCGGACAATTGTTTGTGAGGATGTAAAAGTCCTATCATCTTTGATTAAATGTTAACTGTTTGTTGAACTAAATATTACACATTAATGGACTAGAGGGGAAAAAAGTAAGATCCTTCCCAACGCAAGGAAATGTCTGGCATATTTTTTAAAAATCAGAGTTAAAAAGGAACTGACATATGTATTTGAGCATCTAAATGTTCACATTAGTATACTATATAGCAATCTTTTGCAGTATTGTTTTTTCATAATTAAGAATATATGAGTGTAACAAAATCAAATATTCCATAATTGGAAACACTTAAATCAGGGCTTGTGATGAATAATTAATTCTTTACTCTGTGCATTTCTAACCATTTTTTAATAGCTAATAGGATTACATGGACTGGAAATTTTTCTTATAAATTAATCCATATAATGTTTTCTAGTCTAAGCTAGGTGTTCTATAGTTATTTCAAAAAGAAAAAAGAGGGAATCATTTGCCTTTATGAGACGTATACATCTTTAGACAGACTGGCATAGAAGTTCAATTTTCACAAGACTAAACCTAAGTAAGATAAAATTTTACTTTCTTTTTAAATTATTCTTATTACTTCTCTTCCCCCCTCCCCTCACATCCTAGAGGTTCATTTCTTCACAGAGCAAAATAGTGTTCTAAAAAGAAATCAAAATGTCGTAGCCAAGGAATTATTTCTAAGTATGATTTCTGTCTCACTGAAGAAGTTGGATCTTCAGTAGCAAATGTGGTAGGGAGCTACAAGGAGAAAGTAAAAAGTGCCTGCAATTTCAGGTTTGACAAGTGAACTAGCAGCTTGCTTGGAAGTAAGCAAATTCCAAGAACCAGAATGTGTACAACACAGAAAACCTGTTCCTCCCGCCTTAATATAAACACTGTTGTTTGATCATCTCTCTAGATTTCACTGCTTGTCTTACTGGAGGGCTCCTTGCTGCTGCCAGTACAGGCAGTGCATATTACGTGAAGCATAATTTGGCTTGGCAGATATTTGGTGTTATTGACGCAACATGTATTTGCGTGTTTCAAGAGTATTACTCCACCCTTGGTGTGATCTTATCCCAGGAACTGAAAACCTCTGTAGCTGAAGCACAGCAGTGTCCCTCTTATGGCATATCTTCTGAGTCAGAGTAGTCAAGAGGGACCCAGCTGATGATTCCTGAGACTGCTGCAAAATGGCCAAATGAACAGAAAGTATAGCAAAGTGGAAGATTTTCTGCAGTGGCTTAAGAGAATTCAAATGCTCGAATGGATATCAAGCCCTTATTGTGTGTTGCATGGTCAGTTTGGAGGCTGGGACTGAAAAACACTGGAAAATTGAAATATTTGGAAATAACTATATATACTTCTGTTAGCATATCAAAATAGTTTCAAGTTGGCTGCCCACAGTTTTTCAATGATCTTAACCTTGCTTTCTCTGTTATTTGCAACTAAAGAAATAAATTAGGTATAGTAATATCTCTTGGGCTGACCAGGGAGTATTGAATTATACATTACTAATTTCTAAATTAATTTTTATGTTTAATTATAATGACAAAAATTAAACACTTTGGTATCTTCCACCTTAGTCATGGGACCAAATGCAGGGCAAATTTTCCCTATCCCATTTGAAATTAAATTGCAGAAAACATTTAAAAATCCTGTGTAAGAATTTCTGATCCTGTTGAAGCAGAGATTTGCATTTGTTGGGTTCAGTATGTACAGAGGATAATTTCACTAAATGATATATAATCATCTATCAGATATAGAAAGAGGAGTACAGTAATCTAAATTTCCTTTTCACTTAAAGTTTTTGCTCTTCTGATTATTACATAAGCAGTTGACAGAGTTTAAATTCATGTTTTATGGTTTTTCCACACTGTTTGTTTATTTATTAGCAAACATATATATATTTTTATATATATGCTACATTACCTGCTTACAAATACAGACACAGATGTTCAGACACAACTTTTAAAAAATGTCTGTTATTATTTTGGTTGATTAGGCTATATGCAGGCATTTTGTAATAAGATTACAACGATAATTACAGAATAATTTTCTTTTCAACTATAATTAGCCTATATTTCAAGTTAATCATGATACATCTTGCAGAATGTTTACATTGTCAGAAACATACACTGATAAGCTTCAGATCTAGAAACATAGCTAATTGCCCTATGCAAAAAAAGAGAAATGTTTCTGTGTTCTTGTTCTTTAATTATAATGTCTTTTTTTATTTTTTCTGTGAATTGGTGTAGATACTTTCCCCTGGAGGCAAGTGAACAGTTAAAAAGCTTTGAACTCAGTGTTTTTAAGGCTTTTAATAGGATTTCCCAAATATTCAAAATTAATATGTGCAAAGCAGGCTTACCAGGCAAATTCTCTGCAACCCCTGGCAAAAACTCTTGAGGGTTTTGTGTATATTTTGTAGACTGGTGTAGACTCAAAAAAGGTCAACCACTTAACATTCTTTGACTGTACAGTAAATTATTCTGCAATGATTTTCTTGTCACTCAATGTAAAAATTCAATAAAATTTCTTCAGTTTCTCTAAATGCACGTGAAATCTGGAAAAAAAAAAAAAAAAAGTTTACATATTCAGGAAGGGGTTTCTGGTGAAAGCATATGTTTCCAAAGAACATAGCCCATTTCCTCAGTAAAAAAAAAATCCTGAAGCTTGTCTCAAGTGATTATTTCGCCTGGCTTTCTTTTGCAAACATCAGGAAAAGGAAATTGTCAGGTTTATGTATTTCCCATAAACATATGGAATGCCAAAAACCTGAAAATCAGTGGTTTTGATTGTGATACAAAAACATGGATGTTACCATGATTTTGAAGTCAACCAGAATAAATGAATGCAGATTATCTGTACTACTCTGCAGCATGGTTCAGGAGGAACAAAGCAGCAAGAATCACATACGAATGCATAGGCACAGCTCCAAAAAAGGCAAAAACTGTATCAGAGCTGATGTGTTTTCTAAACAGGAGGCTACTGTGGTTAACTCCACTGTTACCTAATTTAGACTGTAAGTCATAGAAGGTACATGGCCTTTACATGCTTCTTGCTGTTGCAATGGAATCACTCGTGCCTGGCTGTATGACACCAAAAAGCAATATCAGCAGGAGGAGTTGCTCACTGGCATCGAACAGTTCCTTGCTCCCTCTGTTATAATACATGAGCTCTATGGCACCACTGCATAGGAACCAATGCATTTGAGAAAAAAAGACTGATTTTACAAAGCCCATGAATGTATAACCCTTATTACCACGGGGCAGACCCATGAGTTTTCGCACTATTTTGAATACAGTTATAATAGAGAATAAGATCCTTCTCTCTCAAGAAGACGACAGATGATTCAATCGCCTTGGTGAAAGATCCAAGCAGAATCCTCCCCTGACAAAGCCTGTACTCCTTCATCTGTCAATTTATTCAATTTTTGTCTTAAATTTTCATTAATGAAAACCTTTGACTTATTCTCATAAGGATGAATAATAAGGATAGAGACAATCATTAAGACACTCTTCTCCCACATGGAACAATTCTTCACAACTGCTAGACTTGCTGGATTTATTGCTAATATACTTCCACCTGTATGACCACTGAAAAAGTAAACTGAAGATGAGAAAAAACCTATTGTTAGTTGGCCTTTTTTTCTCCTACACATGGATAATACTACCATTCCACTCTAAATTCCACTCTATCAGAGATCTTGTAATGCTGGTAATACTCTACCTACCTGTATTCTTAACCCTCTTTCAGAGAGAAAAAAGGAAGTGTAAGGATATAAAAATAAATCAGATAGGGTCACCCAGGAGGTCAGTAGCAGACATGAGGCTGTCATCTAGTGTCCACTGAAAGTGGCTGCATTAGAGTTTTAGCTCAGATTAAATATGGTCCAGTCCATGTGACCAGATTAGAGCTCATCATAAGTGAACCCTCTAAACCTTCACAGAGTTGACAACAGGCAACAACCATTTCTCTCTACAGATTCACTTCTATTGCAAAGCAGAATATGTTAACATATTTGCTGGTTCCATGCACCTAGACACACCAAATAAAATCACAAATCTCCCCGTGTAAATGACAACAACAACAACATTTATATATGTGTATATATGTGCATATGTGTGTATATAAATATATGTATATACATATATGTATATCTACCCCCCTCTTTGTGACATACAGAGCATCCTATATGCCAGGTTTGGATTTTGTATTTACTGCTAGTCAATTAGAATACATAATCTAGTGTAATCTTACCTTTTCAGCCAGGATTGCCTCTGATAGAGGTCTAGGAAATGTTGTTCTCTGACGTCTCTTTGTTAGTAGAGAAACAGAAACTTCCACAGAATTATTTCTAAAATTTTGACAGCTATCTCATGAATTGTATTCCATCTTCTTTTTTCCAAAGCAGAGAGATATTTCCAGTGATTAAAATATATCTATGAGGGAATAAAGAAAAATGTTAAAATTAAGCATGGTCTTTTATCATCTTCTTATCTTAACATTTTGTCTGTGACTTGCAAAGCTTTGAGACATTTGCATGAGGATATTTCAGGATATGCGTTATTGTACCCTGAGCAACTGTTATTCAACCTACACAAATTTGAAATTTGAAAATCAGCTACACTATTAATATAAACTGATGTATTGGGTTTGTGTGGTTTTGGTAGCTACAGGATGGCTTGTGTGAGAAGCTGCAAGAAGCTTCTGCCCCCATGTCCAGCAGCACCAATGCCAGTCAGCTCCAGGACAGTCCTGCTGCTGGCCAAGGCTGAGCCAATCAGGAATGACAGCAACACTTCTGTGTAATATATTTAAGAAGGGAAAAATAAAAGCTATTTGGCATATGTAAGTGTTGCCAGAGAAGAGTGAGAGTATGAGAGGAACAATGCTACAGACACCAACGTCAGTGGAGAAGGAGGGGCGGGAGGCAATCCAGGCGCCAGAGCTGAGATACGCCTGCAGCCCATGGTTAAAAGAATGGCAAAGCAATTGTGCCTCTGCAGCCCATGGAGGTCCATGGGGATGCAGAGATCCACCTGCAGCCTGTGGAGGAGGCCCACGGAGCAGGCAGATGCCTGAGAGGAGGCTGCGAACCATAGGAAACGTGTGCCAGAGAGGCCCCTGGCAAGGACCTGTAGACTCATGGAGAGAGAAGCGCTGGCAGAGGTTTACTGGTAGGACTTGTCACCCTGTGACGGACCCATGCTGGAACAGGCTGTGCCTGAAGGACTGCACCCCACAGAAGAGTGACCCACATTGGAGCAGTTCATGGAGAACTGTTGCCCATGGGATGGATTTACAGTGTAGAAGTTCATGGAGAACTGTCTCCCGTGGGAGGGGCCCCACACTGGAGCAGGGGAAGGACTCATCTCCCTGAGCAGAAGCAGAAACGTGTGATGAGCTGACCATAATCCCCATTCCCCATCTCCCTGCACCCCTTGGAGGGAGGAGGTAGAGCTTTGCAAGGAAGGAGGGATGGGGGGAAGGTGTTTTATTTTAAGACTTCTTTTACTTCTCATTATCCTGCTCTGATTTTGTTAGTAATAAATTAGATTAATATCCCACAGCTGAGTCTGTTTTGACCATGATGGTGATCAGTGAGCCATCTCTCCTTGTCCTTATCTCAGCCCATGAATCCTCCACTATGTTTTCTCTCTCCTGTTCACTTACAGAGGGGAGTGATACGGCAGTTTTGATGAGTGCCTGACATCCAGCCAGGGTCAATCCTCTACAGTTGAATATTAACTGATGTCTAAATTAGACATTGACTTTAAGAAAAGATAGAATATACATTCATTATTAGTTTGTATAAGTTCCTAATTAAATAATTTTAAATTTAAAATTCATTACTTTAATTAAAAATAGAAAAAGGATATAATATTTCAAAGCATTTAAGTGTCTAGAGTAAATTTCAAAGTTACTTTTAGTGGGAAAAAGGTCCTTTTAAGATGAGTTTTGTTAATTTGAAGGTACACATAAGTTCCTAAATTAATTTCTAAAAAAACCCAAGTTTTTAAAATTGAAGTGTTTTATTCTATGTCTTATACAATATTTTCCCTGGGAAAATAATTTTACGATAATTTGAAAATTTTAAATATTTGTGCATGAACAAGATACAGCAAAAACATGACAGATAAAATTCAAATAAATGCAAGTGATGAGATTTATCAGATCACTGCAAAAATACATTACAAAACTAAGCTTTCATGAAAACAATAGTTACTGAAATCTGCACACAGTGAAAAAGATGCCAATACCAAAAGTGAGTAGCATACATTCAACACAAAGGGAAAGAAAACACTGGCAAAAATTCAGGAAAAAATGTGCTAGTGGCTTTACTATTATTTATAGACTGACATAAATACTCCCTTCGCAATTCTGCCTACACACAAAAAGATTTGTCAGAAGACTGATTAATTCACTAAAAGGTACAAATGAGTGCAAAGAGAAGAGCGCCATATCATTTCCTCTTCATTTGCCATTTCATCCTTCTGAGAAGGTTATCCTCATCAAGAGACTGCAACAAGATTAAATACCATCCCTCTTAGTGTTTGAGACAGATGTGACACATTTTCAGCATAGAAAGAAAATGGGCTGACCGTTTCAGCAGGATGGAGATTCCCTGAGTGACAAGATCTATTAAAACAGTTGACAAAACAGAAGATTTGATGGCCAGAAGTGGAGGCGCACACAGTACGTGCAATACGTAGTATTTTTCCTATGTGCAGAATCATATTGGCAGGAGGCAGTGTCAGCCCAGCCTTACTGGTACTGCTATGTCATAGACAAAAGGAAGGTTATGAGTCTGGGCAAACCTGTGCAGCTGAATTTCACACAGCTGTGGCTTACTCTTGTCTCTTCTTTCTAGTGAGGCTGAATTGGGCATTCCAGAATGAAATTTCTCGTCCGGCAAGGTGAATGTTGTACACACTCAGGCAGAAATGCATTTTTATCAAGGATAACTAATTGTTTATTTCTAATCTAAATAGTTTATTTAAATAATATATCAAATATTGTAAGAGGTGGAGTTCTTAAAGTAGATCACTGATGTACTTGTGTTTGCCTGCCTTTTGTGCTCATCAGGGTACATACACATTTCTTCATAGGAGATATATCTAGGATAAAAATTCAATAGATTTGGAAGAATCAGTTTCCCTAAACTTAAATTTAACCACATATTAAGTGCAAGTGTACCTGGAGATCTTCATTCCAGCATGTAAATTAAGAAAATTAATTAAAATAATCATTATATAGATGTAATTTTATAATGACATATAATATATTAATATTATAGTATAAACGTATAATTATGGAAATTAACTAAAATTATTCATGTCTATTATGTAAATTATATACAGAAACATAGAAGCACAGGAAAGTGAAGCCTGAGCTGTTTACAGTTTTAAAGATTTACGTGTTACTATGAGCATATTGCTGCTCTGTGATGCTTTTACCTATTACTCTGTTTCAGCCCTGCATCCACAGCTGTGGAGTTTATGCCACTATATTTTTATGACCAAAATGTGATACTGCCATCCAAAACAAGACCTCTAACCCTTTAACTGAGGCTTTTAATTGTATGTCTGAAGAGGTAATATGACGCAGGGCATAGAACACTGAAAAATAGTCGGAGAGCAGGTGCCTAGGTTTTTATATAGCTGACAGGATGTTTTAGCCATTAGCCAAGATAAAAATCCTGGCTGTTTAAATTTCCTCTCTGACTGGTGGACTATAATTAAAAGATTCAGTCCCGCAACTATTGAGATCAGTGAAATGACTACCAGTAATTTCAGAGGCCAGTGAATTAGGACCTAAATTCTCTCCTGCTCTCCGGGGACAAAGGGCCATATGGCAAGCTGACTGCTCTTGCTCACAGTCCTACCTCAGAGAGAGAAAAAACAGCTATGTGATCAGACATGGGTACTCTGCACCTGCTCCTTTCTCTTTCAGCATCACTTCAGAGTGGAAGCTGCTTTCATGGTTGCTGAGCATAGGAAGAGAGAGAAAGAAAGAGAAATAATGGTTAGCTGTATCTTTTCAGTGTTATCACAATAATTTGCATTTTATTCAGAGATACAGAATACGCAGATCAGATTTCTTGAAAAAATGATACTTCTTTTAGTTTTGCCTTATTGTTGTATCTGAAATGTTTTATTTTTGATGTGTTGACTTCAAAGATTTTAGATTTTTTTCCAAATTCTAATGCTGAGTTATTTGATATTTTCTAATTCTTCAGCTGCATTTTTTAATTCTGAATTTGCTAGTAGGAAAACTGCTTTGAAAAATACCATCATATGTCATTATTATGACAGTAGAGTTTTTTAATGGCTATGATTCTATGAAAAATATTTCACTCTATTGTACCTGATGACTCAATTTCTTCTTTATATGCAAGATGTAAACAGTGATTAATCATAATTTAAGGACAATACTAGAGTTTTAGTATTTAAATGAAATCTAGTGCTATAAGACTTATTGTATGTAGAACAAGGCAAATTAGTCACATAGCATTATTTTCTGAAATATATTATCCTAAATGTCACAAATTAAATATTGTAGGGCAAGATGCTCTTTGGATTTTGTTATTCTACCTGTTGAATCAATGTCGTGTTTGATTGATATAATACAGGTTTAAATTAGCATAATAGAAGTAACAACAACAACAAAACAACAATCTAGGTCAGCATATATTTTATATTCATTTTGTAGTTGAAAGAACACTTTTCCAAATATTACAGGGAGTCAGATGACTTTAGTTGAAAGCTGCTAATGAAAACACACATTTAGTAAGTCAAATATAAAGTTACGTGCCACAGAAAGTTTAGATACTTGTATTTCCTTCACAGAGCTATTACTTTTCCTAAGTAAAAACTAAAATGCAGAGCACTTTAAGCTTGCACATTTTTGAAAAAATCCCATAATCCACATTAAAAAAAACCAAACCAAACCCAAAACTAAACCAGAGAATTATACCTTAACAATAGGCATAACTTTGAAGAGATGAAGCAACATGAATTTAAGAAAATGACACAAAACCCACAGAGCAAGAAAATTCTGTTAAAATACTGTAGGCTAAATATTTCTATTTAAATATATCCTTAGTTATGGGAGATGCAGGACTCACCTATGGCAGCTTTCAGAAGGAATTTTGTTTCAGGCAAATGAAATTTTCCTTTAAGTTTTGGGCTGAGAATAGGAACATACAACTGATCTATCAACTTGATCCTTCCTTCATCTCATTTTTTTTTCAGAGAACCTCATAACAAAAGCAATGAGGGGACTCTCCTAGCTTATCCACACTGTCCATCTGAGATGAAAAATTCTTTGAAATTCGTCAAAGACAACATATGAAGTAAACACATGATAAGTCTCCAAAATCTCTGGGGGGAAAAAAAAAAAAAAAAAGATACAAAAAAGCGGAGGAGAAAAAAAAAAAAAAGGAAGGGAAAAAAAAAAAAAGGTAAGTCATTGGTATGACACCAAAATATTTTATGACTATTCTGCCATATATTTGAATAAAAATTATAAGCCCTTTTTTCATTTGGATCAGTCTTTAGAAGTGGAAGTGGAAGTACATATTTCATCACAGTCTCAGTTAAAGTCAATAGAAATCAAGATAAATTAATTAACTTATGCACATTACCATACCAGTCTTCAATTTTATTTTTGAGACACTGCCCCCGATATTATCATCTTAAAAACGTTAGAAATGACACAATTCCAAGACAAATAAACTTTCAATGCATTGGGATTCCCATAGTAATTAATCTTTCTAAATGTCAAACCCAAAAAATTTCTTTACTACTAATTTGCTTATCCTTTTATTTTTCTGTTGAAAAGTTGATAAAATAAATATTTGATTATTAGGTTATTCAAAATTCAACTTAGCACTTGAAGCACCTTATGTGTCTTTTGTCCAATTGACATATCAATGTGACTCTAACATATCCTTTCTCTCTCCATCAGAGTATCTGTAGTGAAATTTAGGTCAGCTGTAACAAAAAGTTTCTGCTTTCCTGAGCCATAGGATCTGTTCATTCTATTGCATATAATGTCATGCTCTCATGAGTTGCAGAAAGGAAAAACTGTCCTGTCTTTTTCTTTTTTTTTTTTAATTGTGTTTTTGTTCTGTATTTCACTCTATATACCTCTATTTCATTTTATAGTTCCCAAAGTTTTAACAGAGCTAAACAGAGATATGCATACTCTCAGTGCAACTCAGTGGAACAATTTTCAATCATTTGAAATACACTATTAGTAATCCTGGTTAAAAATGCTTTTCTTCCTAAGTGTACATGACATTCACCTTGCCAGACAAAAAATTTCCTGCTGCAACTCCTTTCTTCTCTCCTTTCTCTGAATGGGCAAACTCTGAATGGGTAAACTCTGAAGTAAGTGTCAGAATCAAGTCCATTAGGTGTTTTACTAATATTACTCATAACACACATTTGAATAACCAAAAAACAATTTTTTATACTCACTTAGATAATCCGTCAAAGATATTATATTTAGGTCTGTATGTGTGCAGTTAGATGATGGACTTATGCAGTGAGCATATTTGAATCCTAACATGTTCTGTACACCAAGAAATTTCTTATATACAACAGAGTACAAAGAAATTCTGAAAGTAAATATATGTATTCTGAACTAGTTTAAAGAAATATTAATTACCAGAATAATGCCACAGTTGTTTTAATATTAATGGTCATGTATTTATATTTCAAATTTCACTATTTTAATAAAAGGACCTTGGTTATTATACTATCCGACCTGTATTAATTTGCTTCTATACTGTCCTTATATTGACGTGATTTGTTAATGCTAACACCCAATTTAGCAGATCAGAGTTTAGAAGCCATAGGAAAAGGCTCAATTAGGACCTGAGGAAAGAGGAAGTTTGAAAAAATGCATATGTATGCAGCAACAGCTTACAGATGAAAATATGATTCATTTATTTGGATTTTCATCCTCAGAATGAGTTATAAACATTAAAAAATTAATTTCTGAATGCAGTCATGTGATGAGTTGGAAAACACTACCTCTGTTTAGGGAGATATTGAAATAATTTTTTAAGGACTCTACACTCTGGTTAACTATGCCGGCAAAGGATTACACAAATTATGCTGTTAAGGCACAATACAAAGTTCCTTTGCCTCAGGTCATGCTTTTTCAGTGCTCACTTCCTCATTACAAAGAAATTTGATTTTCTGTTAAAAAATTCATATGTGTAATATGCAGACAAATCTCAGTGACTATCTGAAGTGAAAGTGATAATACTGTCTTTTAAGGCCTTAGGAATAGAAATAAACCCATCACACTCTTTGATAAGGTTTTATGACCTCCTGTTTTTATTCTTCAGAAGTTGTCATACTGCTTCAATATATAAAAGTTCCTGATGCCTCCAAAAGCCCTAATTAACTGATGGGCATTGTTTACTTTAGTGCCAAACCTATCTGTATTTATTTATGTCACCTGTATATTAATAGCCTCTTCTTTTCTCTATTTAAAATAAATTATAAGAAATATAAACCATAATGAACATTAACAAAATTAATTTTAAAGCACTTCCGTGTTATCTGCGTGAATACATACATTTATGTTTGCCTCCTTGTTACAAAGGAGCTCATATTAATCCCACAGGGAAGCAAATCAGCACCCAGCATTTTGAAAATCAGCTTTGGTATCACCCCTTATTATGCTTTATCAATCAAGTGAAAGAGAGACAAATTTATTTGTCAAAAATGAAAAATCAGTTTCCTATTAATGACAAAGGTATGTGTCACTTCTGGAACTAAATCCCAGTGTTCAATCATGCTCAGTCATCTCTATTCAATTAGTAAGTCTGTCAGATGTATCAGTGGCAGAAATGGAGGATTGCTGTATAGCAGCCTTGGTGAAGTTATGTAGAAAGGAATATCTGATTTCTAATCAATTTATTTACTCACATTTTTGTTTCCAAAATCTTCCTATTCTGCTTCATCCCTTTACTGACATGGCAATTAATCAATATTTATGTAGTCAGGGAACTGCTCATATCTCAGCCTCCAAAGACAACAAATAAATCATACCTATTCTTGATTTGGTAATTCTTTAGGAATTATATGAAAGAATGGACCTTGCCTTCCTTTTTCAAAGTTCACTTTATACCACATGTCCAACTGGTAAAATATATGTTTTATGAGTGCACATATAAATCAATCCCTAAAATACTTAAATTATGACACTGGAGCTTTTATTTCTATATCATCATTGTATTTCTGCTCTTTTTTTAATGCCATTGGATGTGTCATAANTTCTTGGTAAACACCTGTCCAAACTAAAACACTTTATATTAAACTTCTCTTTGCATGCATGCACGTTAGAAATAGTGGCACTTGAGATACAAAATAGGGGATTTATAATATAAAGGTAGAGTTGTGAAATCTGCATGAGGTGATGTGCAAGTAGAATTTCAATGGAGATAAACTTATGCACTCTCAGAAACTCCCTGTTGTGGAGGAAGTGTCTCCACTGCTGTATTGCAGGAAGTACCTCCAAATTCTATCCAAAATCCTAGACTGTATACTAGGGTACTGTTCAAAAAAATAAGAACTGTGAGCCCAGAAAAAGGACTTAGATTCCAGGTTTACACACCTCAGAAAATTCTCTAATCTATTTTGAAAAACAAAACAAAACAAAACTAACTAAACAAGACACTACAACTCTAAGTTTTCCATCAGTAAACAAAGTGTTTAGCTTTAGGAAATTCTGAGACTGTTAGTCTCACCTTTGAGTTCCCTGTTATTATTAGGTTCTTAGAAAATTGCAAAACTTTGTACACTGAGTGGCCTGAGATGTTATGAAGATTTTAGTAGCTAAATTCCACCTCTCTCTCAGGTCAAGTTCTTCGTGCTTGTGCTTTACTCACAATTTGATATATGATAATTTATTTAAAAGTGATTTGAGGACCTGTTACTTGTGGTGTTTCTCAATTCTTGTATCCAGTAGTTGCCTTATCGGTATAAGCTACATAATTGCGGACTACTTATAGCTGTAACAGAAAAATCAGTGGAAGTTAAGATTTGAAGGAATGAGGTGCTACACAGAGTTAATACATAATGCTGTGTGCTCCATACACCATCAGAGCATGTAATTTTGATTGGCTATTCAAAACTGGCAGACAGCTTGACCTTAAATATTGGTTCTTCAGTTCTTCCTTTGTGAAAATGGGATGGCATTAATGGTCTTATAATACTGCTGTGAATTTAAAGTAGTCGATGCCTGTAAAAACTGTTTTTGTGGTGCATTAGTCCATAATTCTCTGTTCACAGCAATGTTCACACAATGTGAGCCGAATAAATATTGATTTCAAATTGAACAATGAGTAGAATAACAATCTACAGTAACAGTTGATCAGTAAAATACGGTATGAACTCCGACTAGATAGCAAATGAGAAGTATAAACAGGTCATTAAAGTCTATATCACAATGCACATAAACAAGCAATTCAGTCAACACTGTACATTCTAAATGAATGACAGGCTACAACAATATTAAGCTTATTATATGATAGGAGGAGAAGGTTCGTAAGAGGTATGGATTTTAAAGATTTTTCTGAAAAGAAATTAAAACTGCAGTTGTAGTGCAGTTTGTGTTTACAATCTGTGTAAATACTTACATGCTACAGTCTGCACATAAGTTAGATATTTAAATTTCCACCATAGTCAGCAGAGATCAGAGTCTTTATTCATCTCGATTCATAAGCATGGAGGTAGTTGAGATATCTAACAGATACGACTGTTGCAGATCTGGCACAGAGCCTATTGGAGGCTCTCAGTGTGGCACTGGGATGACAGCCACTGTACCCTTAGGCATCTCAAATGGTATGAGACAGCTGTGACTGGCATGCAGTTAAATAAAAGCAAAAGTATTTTATTCAATTTCTGGAATTGATTCCAGCTTCCCAACCTGTCTAAGTTGAAAAGCAAAAGTTGGTCAACTAGGCTTGAGCATCAGCATAAACTAAATCTTCCACATCCCTTAAATTTAGCATACTTGTTTGTATACTCTTGCCCTGTGTACACTTTCTCTGACTACACTGTGGTGTCAGGAACAGAACATGGGCCGAGGATTTTTCTCAACAGTTGGTATGGATAAGGCTATCCTGTGGCAGGAAATTAAGAGAAAGAATTAGATTAACCTGATCTATTGTATGTCAGTTAGCTCTAGTCTGCATTTTCTGATTTAAAGTGGTGTGTTCTATTCACAATCTCAGTGGTTCTTCAGTGAGAATACATTTGAAACACCTGATGTTTCCATGATCAGTAGAAGTAAAGAACCTGGAGATGGACTTTAGATTCCATTCTCTGCTTTCAACACTTAAACATAAATGTTCCTCCTAAGCCTTAGTCACAATTGAAAAGGGGTAAGTTAGCAAATATGGTCTCAGTAAGTACAATGTACTCTTTTTGTGAGGTCAATTGAGGCTAATGCTATTCATATTGACTTCACAAATATTTGCCTAACAAAAATTGTTTGGATTCCTGAGTGGCAAATAGTTCACAAGACCAGGTGCACTGTACAAAAGATGTTTGTATTTATCAAGAGAGGAGGAGTCTATTGACTCTTTCTACTTAAATAACATCTAAATTTCTTTCAAACTTCCTTCTGAATGCGATACTATAATGCTTTTAATTCTTAGACATAAGCATGAAGAAAATGTGCTGGTAGATAAAAGAGCTTAGTTCTCAGGAAGTACTTGTACCCTTCTGATACAATTGTGATTGTGCCAAACGAATTTTTTCAAGCTTTTCTCACAATACATAGTGCTACTGAGAAGGATAACAAAAGGCAGTCCTAATGAAAATAGATGTCATTAACACTTGGGGAATTTGTTTCTTTGTTTGTTTACTGGGGGGTCTTTAAGGTGAATTGTTCAAGGCTAATGTGTGTTAATGATGTTCTTAAAAGTTAGAAGTTGAATATTGTCACATGATCGATGTGGATGTCACTGCAGTTTAATATTTATTTTTAATCTCCCTGTGGTGATGAATGGGATGTATCTGTCACTGGAAAACTCATGCATTGAGAGAAAGACAGTTTAATAAGTAAGGCAAAAGATATGTGTACAAGCAAAGTAAAATAAGGAATTAATTCTCGGTTTCCCTGGCAAGTGTTCAACCATCTCCAGGAAAGCAGGGCTCCATCACGTGTAATGGCTACTTGTGAAGGCAAAGTCCATTACTCCAAACATTCTCCCCCTTTCTTTTAGACATTAACCCACTACCTTCAATCATTAATAATGATGAAGCTGATCTGTTTCAATTCTCTCTTCTATAAGAGATGTTCTAGGTTGCTTTTTTTGCTCACTAAAGCCTTTCCACATTGTGCAAATGCTTTAATATGTTTATCAGAATTACTGTCATCAGTCTCCACTACTGAGGGAACATTTTCAAAGATTTAGGTTTGTAGTATAACAGAACCAGGAAAGCCTAGGTAATTTTGAGATTTCCCATCTCATCCTGTTTTGGTTTTGACTTATTGCATCTGAATTACATCTTTGCCTGCATGCATTTGCCACTGCACTGTAACTTATGCAATTTATGAGAACAAAGGAAATACACTTCCTACTTAAAGCCACGACTCAATAGTCAATCTAATTTTAATCTCAACAGTTTGTCTTTGATCCAGATCTAATTATTAGAGAAAAGAAAAACAAATAAAATTAAAAAAAATAAACCAAACTGCAAATTCAAAACCAGCCAAAGCCAGACAAAAAACCTCTCTGATGAACGACTTGATTAGAATTGCTGTGCTTACATTTTGCGAATGTACTCTTTCCTTTTGCTGTTGTTATGCTCACACATTTCCTGTGTGATTCCTAAGCCTGATGCCCTCAGGGGGTGTGAGGGTGTGTTACACCAAGTTGTCAGCTTTATGAGCCCTTTCCCATGAGAATATGATATTATGGGGAAGTGTTCTTGTCCATAGATTCACCCGAGGTGAATTTCCATGCCTTTTGTAACACTGCCTATACCTTGATCTTTCTCCATTGCTTCACAATTCCTCATTTTATCTTTATTTACTATACATGTTGATGTTTATTTACTTTGTATATTTGTTCTTTGAATACTTGTTCTCTGTCACTGCTGAAAAAAAGGTCTTAGCCCAGCTTCCAAGGTTACATTTCTTTTATAACAAGTAAATGGCTATTAGTGGTTTGTTTATAGTTCTGGAACTTCTGGTGTCATGCCTACAACTTCAAGACATTTGCTGTCATCACAAGTTTGTATTTCTGTAAACCACTTTTTAATTTTAGGGCTGCAGAGCACTTATTTTACACATAATAAGTGGCTTTTATATATTAGTTATAATAATATTTAACCATATTAAAAACATTGCTGCAATGGGACTTCACAAAACAAAGCTGTACTAAAGTTCAGTAACAGTCATGGGATTTAGGCAATTGGTGTTGCACCCAAACAAGCTGAAACAAAGTTCCAACCAAGACCAAAGTAGGACCAGACACAGAACACATACCCAGGCTTAGTCGCGAGGCCTCACAGAGCTATTGTGGACTGTGGCCTGTGGCATGGACAGTATCAAATTTGCTGAGTTAGAGGGCCACAGCTCCCTGTGTCCAGGCTTGTTATTCTACCCATTTTGCTTGTGTCAGATTTTAGTGTCAAAAAGCAGAAAATGCTTTCAGGATGTTCACTATGATTTGACTGCTTCCAGTCACCTTGTTTTTTTAAACATCCTGACTGAAGATTAGCTTTTAAATACCTCTAAGACTTTCTTGTTAATGTGAGATTTTTCTAGTTCACATTTTCCATCCAGAGGGACCTTGACAGGTGTGAGATGTGGGCCTGTGCAAACTTCGTGAAGTTCAATAGGGCAAGTGTACAAGGTACTGCACATGGGTCAGGGCAATCCCAAGCACAAATACAGGATGACCAGAGTATGGACTGAGAGCAGCCCTGAAGAGAAAGAGATGATATTTGACAAAAAGTTCAATATGATCTGGCAATGTGCATTTTCAGCCCAGAAAGCCAACTGTACCCTGGAATGCATCAAAAGAAAGGTGGTCATGAGGATAAGGGACATGTTTCTGCCCTTCTCTTCCCTTTTGTGACCTCCCCCTTGGAGTGCTCCATCCATCTCTGGGGTTCCCAACAGAAGAAGGACATGGAGCTCTTGGAGCAAATCCACAGGAGAGACACAAAGATAATCAGAGGGCTAGAACACTTCTCCTATGAAGAGAGGCTGAGAAGGCTGGGCTTATTCAGCCTGGAGAAGACTGAGGAGATCTTATTGCAGCCTCTCAAGTCCTACAAGAAAGATGGATAAGGACATTTTTCAAGTGCATGTAGTGAAGACAAGAGGTAATGGTTTAAACTGAGAAAGGGTAGGTTTAGACTAGATGTTAAGAGAAAGTTCATTGCTGTAAGAGTGGCGAGACAGTGCAACAGGTTGCCCAGAGAAGCTGTGGATTTTCCATCTCTGGGAGTGTTCAATGTCAGGTTAGAAGGAGCTCTGAGCAACCTGGTCTAGTGGAAGGTGTCCCTGCCTGTGGCAAGATCATTAGAATTAAATGATCTTTGAAGTCCCGTTCAACACAAGCTGTTGTATGGCTCTGAGTTCTTGTGATTCTAGGTCAGTGTCTAACTGTGAAAGATGCCGATTATCTTACACTACAAGTTAGCAATCACTCTCTGTCACAACCCAGAAGCAGGTGTGATGTTCATTATAAATAATTGACAGGCTGAACAAAAACATCAGTTCATGTGACAGAGAACTCCTATGCTTCATTGAAAAATCATCTTAACCCCAGCAACCAGCCTTCTATTTAGTGTCAAAAGTGTTGGCTAACAAGCTCTAAACTTTTACGGTAAAGTTTAGCAAGCTCCCAACTCTCAGATATGAACTTCAGATATTAAGTGAGGAGTAGAATATGATTGCCATACTTGCTGAAATAAAACAAGAGAGAAGAGAATAAGAAAAGGAAAAGGAGAGAAAGAGGAGTAAAAAGACTAATCCTTAGATCCCATGTTCTTCTTGCTGCTATGGATGGCCTGGATCTGAAGCCAGTGAAAGGAAGAGAGAGAGAGAGAGAGAGAGAGAGAGAGAGGGGAGGGAGTTTACAGTTTACCTTGTTTGCCTGGTATATATCTCTTATGTAAAACAGATTTTTGGTGCCATTTGTGCTCTATTGTTCACACATGCACAGTTAGCGCTTTAGAGCCCTCCAGGAAGTGAGTTGGGGGAAATTGGGAGCCCTCAGGTGGTCCTGAGCCTCTCTGGGACTTGACCCTTCCCTTGATGCAGGTGCACTAAGCATGAGTCTCAAGGCAAACCTGAGAGCCTAGCAAATAAAAAGGAATTTGGCTCAGAACAGTACTGCCCCACCTCCACGGGACCCTCTCTTCCAATCAGAACTCTCCTGTTGCAACAATCAGAATGCTTCAGACAAATGATGCTGATATGCTTATGCCTGGTCCTTCACGCTGCCTTCTCTTGAAGTCCACACTATGTCTCACCTTGTTCCACTTCCAACAGGGACGGAAATCTGCCCTCAGTTTTAACTGTAATTTCTCACCATACTGTTGTTTTCATTAACTTTTGTGTTGGTTTCTTTGCTGCTTTCTGTGTTCAGTTTTTCCAGCTTTAGTTTCTGTGTAGCAGTGCCAAGAATTTGTAAATGCTGATACAAGCTGCTGAGCATGCCTTTGCAATTTTGGTAGATGACCTGATTTTAAAATTGATGCAGATATAATTAGTTTGTGCTGGATTTATTGTTGTCAGTGTTTTTTATTTTATTTTGCCATCTGGCAGGCTCTGTATTTCTTTTATAGGGAGCAGGATACTCAAAAACTAGGTCAGAAACATTGAGAACTATTCTGTGACTGATTGCTCATTGTTTTAGACATTGATTCCTCTCAGAGGCTATTGTTGGTCATAATGGGGAGGATGACAAGGTGATGGAACTGGTGTTTGCCTCTTTCTTATGCCCTGATGGAACATCCTTCTGCAGAACTGGCATTTCAGGAATCTGGTCCACAAATAAGTACAGATCAAATTCCACCAAGGTCTACCTCTGGCAGCGGCCAGTAGCAAATGCCCAGGAAAGAGTAGAATAACAGAGTGAACTCAGAGTAACACTGTAGAAAAATATTTTTCACATAAAAGTGCTTTTGTTTCTATTTACAAGCGACTGTAGAAGCACAGGATAAATAGGGGTACTTCAATCAGTAATCATACTCCAGGAAATTGACTAGGTAAGCTTCTGGTGATACAAAAACCCAGCAGATTTTATAACCAATAATCAACAAATATAAATTCCTCTCTAGAAACATAATAAATAGTAGGCATGATAAATAAAGTATTAGCACTACTGCTACAGAAAAGAAGGAACAAATTTTTATTGCTAGACAAATACAGCCTCCACAAATAAAATCAGGTTTTGCCATTATTTTGAATATTGATAACCACAGTGTTTCACCAAGTAAGATATGTCTTGATATTACCTTTTATTTTTAAACAAATCTTTTGAGTGATATTCAAGCCCATTTGGGTATTCCACTGTCACCAGAAATCAATATAATTGCTTTCAGAACAAAGATTTTTCCACATTGGAGTTGCCATTTTTGCCATGGAAGTTCCCACATAGTGTGAAATAGCAATTGACTGAAGTGTCACATTACTATGCCCAAATAAAAAGAAGGAGTCAGAAACTCAGTAGCTGCATGTTAGCTCATATTTGGAGACACTGAAGAATACCTCAAAGGCTTATTTACAGCAACCCATAATTACATGAAATGTGTTTCTTAATCCCCGTAAACAAATGCCATGAATGAAAATAAAAGGTAGTTTCCTAATTATAAATTGCAATGTTTTTATATGCCTCTAAGCACAAATGTTCTTAAATTAAACATAAAAATGTGAGAACAGATCCGCAGTGAAATAAATGACCAGTGGTTGAGAGCTCTGTCTGTATTTAAGTCTTGGTAGTCCTAGGTGACAGTAGATAGGAGCTGAAGACTTCTGCTGTTTCTAAAATTTAATTAATTTTCCCATCAATTGACTGCTCAAGAACTCTAACATCCAAGCCTCTGGAACCAAGAAATATTGTATCTATTTACTGCCCTGATCATATACTGCTTATTCTCATCTTTCCCCTATAAACTGGGTGATAGGTTAAGACTGATTGCAGGAAGTAAAAGGCCCAAGTAGCAGTCAACTTCATGATCACAGTGACAGCCATAAGGTTGCTTGAATTCATAGAGGAAGCTGTTGAACTTGTTTGCAGTTCAGCAAAACAATTCTAGTGACAATAATGTATTTTAAAGCGAGAAATTTAATTTACCAGAAAAAGTTCCATACTAACTATTATTTGTTTCTAACATCACCAATGCTGTCCTAGACACCCATCAGACACCTATCATTTCAGCAGTGAAAAGAGTTAGACCAGATGATGCCAGGACTGCTGGACATGCATTTAAAGCCCCTGTGAGGTTATTGTAAAAGGAACAGAAATCTATTTTATGTTTTAGCTGGTCTGTCTTAAGCTGCCAAGAGTTAAAACCACCAAGCTCTGGCATGTAAAAAAATAGTAAATACTTAGGAGAACTCACAACATGAGTAAACAAGGGCGGCAGATATGTAAATGTGTATAGTTGAGTGATTCATTTCATCTTGAAACAGATCTGTAAAATAATTTGGATTCAATTCAAGAAGTCCCTTATTTTTCTATTAAGTATAAAAGAAGTCAGGCCAAACAGGTCAGAGCAAATGCCTGTACAATAGTTAATGTTAGGTAACATGGATGTGTCTTCAAGTGTCTGAAATTATGAAAGTGGTTCAAAATATGGTTCTAAAACCACAGGGAAGCAGAAAATAACATTGCATTCTGTCAAGCATTTTATTGTTCTGTACTCCTATTTCTCTCTAAGGAAGCCAGGTCATAAGTATTATCATCTGTGAATTAATGACACTCCTCACACAAGCAAGAATATGGCAAAGATTTAAAAAATTCTTCCTCTAATTATAAAGCTTATTGGTATGTAATGTGATATAGTGCTATAGTGATACAGTCATATAGTTGCCAGTAAAATTTACATAAATTCCTTAAAGCATCACAAAAACCACCCAACATGAACTCAAACAAACAGAGGAACAAACAAAGCAAATTTATAAGCACAGAAAGAAACTTTTTTTAGTATGAAAATTAACGCACTCACCAGACAGATGCCTGTAATAATTCTTAATTAAGACGGATTTTAGACATTCTACAATCCTGATGTCAAGTTTTTGTCAAGGTTTCTGGGCTATTACATGAAAGATAGGCAGTAATAGCTTGTAATCAGTCCTTTCAAAGAAAAAAATTATGGAAATTCAAAAATGTTCTGTGTTCTTTGTCTTAGGTGAAGATATAGCCTTGCTAATCTGATTGAGGCACTAGAGCTGTGTAAAGAGATGGGGATTCAGGCATTTTCTGGAGTCTATGTCTTCTAATGACTAAATTCAGACAACTTTTTGACCATTTCAGACTGTGAAACCTCCTCCAGCACTAAAAGTGGTAAACATTACGTTTGTATTCTGCTTTGAGGGACAGCCATTAAAACATCAGCACCATCTTTGTAGGATCCCATCTGGTGTTGGTATGACACATAGAAACAAACTGGACCCAAGTCACCCAGTTTAAAAGATAAATGATTGCAGCTTGTAACATAGACAACAAGCAGCACATTTTAAACATATCCAGAAGAGTTTGGGACCCATCTTCAAAAAGCACTGCAGGAATATCCTGAGTGCTTTTAGTATTTAAATTGCCCTACATAGGAGCATATAAGTTTGTCCTACATAGTCAATTTTGTGTGTGTTAAAAGAAGGTACTATCTTCCGGGGTTGAAAATACATATATTAGGTCTTTGAATTTGAAGTTATGTGATCTTCACTTTTATTGCAGTGGGGTTTTTGGGGGGAAGTGTTCATGGTTTTTTTGGGGGGAGCATGGAGGTGGGTTGTTGATTCTGTTTACGTACAGGTGGTTTTAATGTTTATATTCAGATAACATTTATTACATGAGTCCAGCCTTTTGAGTTAGAAAATCAGGTGTCACCATGCCTTGGCTTTCAGGCTAAATTTACTCAGTCATAAATACGTGCAAAAAGTGTTTATAAAGATATGGTAGGTATTACCTACAAATCACCAAGTATCCAAGGAAAAAGGGTTGTCAAGAAATACCAGTTTTATTACAACTTTGCTCAAACCATCCCTCAGTTTTAAAAGATTTTAAATAAATTTCAAGACCTGTTTTAGAATATGCAAAAGCCTTATAAGTGACAGAATATACAGAAATTTAGACTATCAAAGACAAATAATCTTCATGTGGAGAATACCACATCATTTCCAGGAGTTATGGACATCATATGCCTAAGTAATTCTGATGTACAATATGAAACTGATGAAAAAGTAAGAGTATAAAGGATAGAAATTCTCTGAACTAGAAAATATTGAACTTAACAGTGAGGCACCTTTGCCACATGATTAGAATATCGTAAAAGTATTGAACTGCAAAGGAGTGTGTGGCGCTATGGTCCTATGAAATCAATTGTATACTAGAAAATACAGTGTCTGAGCACTACAGAAATTCAAACTTGCTGATACAGATGCTTATTTAGTAAGAATTTGCATGATGACAGTATATACAAAGATTGTGATAATGTTGTGC
The DNA here is from genome assembly GCA_013398955.1 of Callaeas wilsoni. NCBI lineage: Eukaryota > Metazoa > Chordata > Aves > Passeriformes > Callaeidae > Callaeas > Callaeas wilsoni. Next base: position 250,765 of record VWPU01004727.1, on the reverse strand, counting down.
CTTCTACTTGGGTACCAGAAACAATTCCATAAATGTTCAATGTAAGTATTTAAAATTGCCTTCACCTTAAGTCAATAGAAGGATTTTTTTTCAGAAGAATGTTTTCAGATATATAAGAATTTGGAAAAGGAACTGCATTGCATAGGAAGAGACTTTGAAAGTTTTTTAAATCTCTTTGATACAGGCAAGACAGTGTGGCGCACATGAAAAAGAGCTTCTCAGGTCATAAAAAGCCTTATAAATTTCACAAAATTCAACAAAAAATTTTTGCCCTCTTGCATATCCACAGTAAAAACCTTGCATGACATTGCATCTCTTAACAAAAATTCAGGATTTAGCTGTATTGTATTTCATTCTGAAGTGTTAAAAATTTAAAAAACACTTTAAGGTTTAGACAGAGCCCATAGAGAGGATAATAGGTTTTGGGGTTTTTTGGGATTTTTTTGCTTGTTGTTGTGGTGGTGGGTTGTTGTTGTTGTTGTTGTTGTTGTTTTTGTTTTGTTTTGTTGTTTGTTTATTTTTTGGGTGAAATATAGCCCCATTAACATGAAATACTTTTTCATTAACATCTGAAGGTATAATTTGCTGCTAAATAATCTCTTCTAAATTTTATCACTTCTAAAATCCATCTAATTTGTTAAGTAATCCCAGTGTAGAAAACAATAACTTGGAATCTCAGTAATAGGGGTTTTTTAAATTTATTTTGGGAGGTTGTTTTGTGAAGACTGTTTACTTTCTGGTTTTACTTCTCCTTGTATGTTTTGAACATTTTGGTATTACCAACAATAGTTTCAACTCAAAGACGAAACCGTAATTCTACATTAAATATTATTCATTTTATGTTCTATAAGCAGTGATTTGTCTATAAGTCATTACAAAGAAAAAGTAAATGGAGAAGGAAACAAAATATATAATTATATACCTGACACCTTTTAATTTACTATAAGATCAATGGATAATAAATGGTTATGATCACATACTTTCAAACAATCCCAAAACAGTCTGAGATGAAAGGTAGAGTACTTGCCTCTAAAATCAAAAAATATTTTTCACTGCTGCCTTTAATTTGAATGAGGCTTTCAAGGATACTGTAAAGTTAGAAAACATTATTTTAGACAGCCCATTTCTGTGCTCCACTTCGTCCATATGTAATAGATATATAAGCAACTTCAACAGCCAGAGATAGGTCACCCAGATGCAATCCTAGAATTGAACAAAGTCATGAGTGGTCTAAAATGCTGGAATTATGAGCTCCTGTTCCTTGCACTCATTTGCTGTATGGCTTTCAGGTATAAACCAGCAATTCTGAGTGTGATTCTGTTGTGACAGAGTGTGAATATTGCAACATCATCCTAATCTGAGCCTAAAGGCATCCTGTGAAATCTATCTATCTAATCTATCTATCTATCTGTCTATCAAGGCAATATCAGGTCAAAGAACATTTTTGTCTAAATCAGAAACTGATTTAGTCAATACAGTCAAATTTTTCACCAGTCTAGTCATTCAAAATTGTTAAAAATTACAAATGTTTGCTATATTTATTTTGTTTAAGGTTTTTCATTACACCTGAAGTCAATAGGGATGCCACAACTAAGAAAGTTGAGGATGAAACAACATCCTCTCTCTGTTGACAAGAGAAAAAATCATTTTCTTCAGGAAAGAGGTCTGGCCATTAAACGAGATGTGCTGGTACTGTTTTGTGCTTTTTCACTTAATGATAAAAATACATTATATGTTTCAGTAACAGACACTGTGCCCCTTCATCCCAAAAGTTATAATAATAAGCCTTTTTGCAGTGACAACAATCACACTTCTAAAATTATCGTAGAGATTAAAAAGGAAGGATTGAGGAAAATAAATTGACCTTATGTTTATATTTAATTTCATTTAACAACTATAGTGATAAACTAAACAGTACAGAGGAAGGTTTCTGATTCTGACTTCTTTTACTGTTCTAGATGTACCTACAAATTTGTGGAACAAAAGACACCTTTGTGATACCTACTTGACAACGCAACAGTTTCCAGAAAACTCAGAGGTTTTTCTGAGTCTAATAATTATGTCCTCAGACAGACAGTGAGTAAGAGAAGATGATCACATACATTCATTTTGTTTCCTTCCAAAGGATCATGAGACTAATTTCTAAGGGAGAAATCATGCTAAAAGTTCAAGAAGAATTCGATCATCTATAAATCAATTACATTTTGTAAACCTTTTAGAATGAGATAGATACAGAAGAAAGAGAATATGGGGAAAAATGGGAGTCTTAAAGTAGTTTGACATAAATGACAGAAGATGTTCAAATTCTGTTGACCTCTTCTCCCAGGCAACTATCAACAGGACAAGAGGAAATGGCCTCAAGATGCATCAGGGGAGGTTAGACACTACGAAGAATTTCTTCACTGAAGATGTAATTAAGCATTGGAATGGGCTGCCCAGGGAAGTGGTGGAGTCACTATCCCTGGAAGTGTTCAAGAAATGACTGGAGGTGGCACTTAGTGCTATGGTATCGAGGTGGCATGGTGGTGTTTGGTCAAGGGTTGGACAGTGATCTTGGAGGATTTTTCCAATCTTAATGGTTCTATGACTCTATGATTTACAGGGATCTCCTGCATTTAGGGAGAAGCAACTGTGAGTTGTGTAGAATGCCCAGGGCTGTATTAAATATTTACAGATGCTTTTATTTAGAGAACTGGATTCAGCCTAAAGTACCCATATATGTCCTTATTATACTGTGCTTCCTACTTTTGAATGCAAGCAAAATGAAAAAGAAAAAGACAGCTATGATCTGACCTCTCTGTTTACCAACCAGCTGTACACTTTGGGACTCTGGAAAATAATTCTCCCCTTCAGGCAGAAACCTGCAGGACACTGACCCAGACCAGTGAAGTCCCACAAAACGTCTTCCTTTGGGCTATGTCTAAATGGCATGGGAAATCTTCACTAAGCTTCTGTTTGTAAGGCAAATTGTATTTGTCAGCTACATTGCTACTAATTTCCCATATATTACTGGCCAGATTCATAAAGGATCATGGTGTTACACTTCCATCTCTCAACTTTCTTCCATGTTGCAATCTATTCTACAAAATAAATATCTTCAACGTTTAAACAGATAATACATTTAAGATGTGACATCTTTGTACAGCATGAATTTGAAAATATATTTTCAAATGTTTTTAATAATAAAATATAATAAAAATATAAAAAATTGTTTTAATTATTGCAGCAAATATGGCATTGTAATATGAAAAAATTCAGAAGTATTAAGGTTTCTGCTTTGTCCACCGAAATACAGAAGAAAATGGTTTGTTTTTTAGAAGATTCTACTTTTCTTTCCTATTTTCTTACCATCTTACTCTCCTTTAAAGTGAGCAGAGCTGCTGACAGCTGAGCTTGATGATAAGGTGGTTCTGTTTGTCAGCCAACAGAGGGAACACTCAAACCTGGCCCTCCTGCAAGATAACAGGATGAAGTGCTCCTGCCGAGACACTCGGACAATCAAGGCTTTCTTTCCTCTTTTTTGTCACTGTAAACTATTATGGGTGACCTACTTTCTTTATCCTCTCCAATAATGTAGAAGAATATCAGATCCAACTAAGCTGCCAACGTGGTCTGTAATTTCCAGTTTAGAAAGCAGTTGTATCCCAAAGGAAAGGTAGTGTATAGGATTACCATCTCAAGCTGCATTGTTCTAGAAAACCAAGGTTAAATAAAACTTTGTAAAAGACTTGAAACCTGACAGCTGATTTTCAGTGTAAGGTGATTTTTAAAAAAAATTTACACGAATTCTTCATCATAAAAATTAAGTGCAAGTGTCATAGTTTAAACTTTATGAAATAGATCTTTATAAGCTTAGCTAACAATACCTGCTATGGGAAAAAAATATTTCAGTAAAATTTATCAATGGAATCTTTTGAGGTAAAGAAGTTGAACAAAATACATCAAGCATTAGGTTATTCAAATAAAAATAAAATGAATCTGACCTTGCCTTCCATTTGATGTTTCAATTAATGTGCTACAAAAAATGTTACTTCGTTCACTTACACTGAAATAGATGTGCAGGAAACTTCTGACTGAAGCATGAGCTGGATGAATTCTGGTGCAGAACTGGCTCAAGAATTCTAGGAAGACATTCACGAGATTCACAGTGAAGGCTGAAAAGTTTTATACTACAAGAAAACTCAATTTTGTGTTAGTTCGAGTTAAGTTCAAGTGACTGTAGAGGATCAATTACCTTGTCTGGAAACCAGAGAAAAGATTAAAAGAAATTATTATGCTTGAGGGTATACTGTAGGGAGACAGAGTTGCTAATGTTCCTCACAGGAGACAATTCATATGTTCTCTTAAATTCCTCTGAAATGTAAGGACATTTGACTACAGGATGCAGTCCTGTGTTCCAGAGCACTTTCTCTGGTTGCTTCTGTTCAGTCGACTTTCATTTTGGGTCTTTCTAAGTAAGAGTAATACAATAAAAAATGCAATTATTCCAAACAGTTGCAAAATTTCCTAATTAGTACCTAATCTCTGTTTTCTAATCCTTATATCATCACTATTTTTACTCAGTTCTGGTTATATATTTCAACCTAATAAATTTTTTCTGCTTTTCCTGTATTTTACATTGGTTCACTCTTGGAAATCAGGTTAGAAATATGCTGGTTGGCAAACAACATAGAAATCTTTTTAACTCTAGATGCTTGCAAGAAAAAAATATTAATATTTCTACTCCTGTTGGACCAGGGAGTAGGCTTTTTAAGTTATTTATTGCATATTTAATAATAAAGCAGAAAGAAATAGATCTGTTCTTAGGGGTAAGAGTTATTTTAGTTATGTAAAAGGTCAGAGGACAAAACATTTCATTGCCAGTCCACTTGTCCATTGTTCAAGAGCTGAACATCTGTTCTTTTCTATGCTTCCTCTCTGTATTTAAATACTCACTTTAACTAGCACTAACCTAGAACTTCTAGTTCTTTATGACAGTATTCAGTATTTACCTACCTGAAAGGCTAAAAAGAATAGAATAATGTGTAGGTAATATTTTCTTGCAAATTCTTTTTCCTGCTGTTCCTTACATAAACCCTAATGATCAGCCAAAACTGCACTATAACAAAAGTGTTTATACAACATTACCCGTTGCTTTAAGTATAAAGAAAAAGTAAGGATTAACCGAAGAAAGCAAAAAGGCTTCTTAATTAATTTAATATATTTTGCATAAAAGCCAGTTATTCTTCAGTTGTATTATCACAATAAAAAAGAAATAGGTCTTCATTTCTGCTGTTATGTATGTTATTATTTCGTCAAGATCTATTATTGTCACCTAGGATTGGTTACAGAAACACATGAAAGTTCCTGGGTTATTGCAGATAGAAGAAAGTCTCAGCAGATCATTCAGTATGAATGAACACATTCAAATTTAATATAATGCATGGCTGAGAATTATCTTCACAGAGATAATTCAGTATGTTATGCATATTAGTGCCAGAGAGGTCACTGGTTCTTATTTTGTTCAAAAGATAATTCTGGAAGGAATACCACTTTTATAGAAATCCTCTAACAATGGTACTGAAAAAGTAATTCCTTGAAAGTGATGTTGAATTAGGTCATGAGCACAGCCTGCTGTGCTGTCAATTTTGCCTTTTCCCAAAAGAATAACATAACCCATGTGAGGATTTTGTACTTTGCAAAGAAGACTGGAGAGAAGAAAATGCTATTTAGCACGATTTCAACTTAGCAGCCATAGAGTGCATTTATTCATGTATGTTTTAAAAAGTATATGAAGCTTAAGAGACTTTAATGAAGCGGAGCTGTAGTTCTCACAGTACAGAATTTCATGGATACTGAAGTTCATACAGAACATAACTGCATGATAAACATGATACAGTGGACATCAAAGTTTCTAGAATTTTTCTATTTCAGTATTTAACAAATAGACACTATGCCTTTTGTGCATAGCTCTTTTAAAAACATATTCCTAGGTAGCTGCACTCATGCTTATGTTTTGTATCTATTATATTATAACAAGAAATAAAAGCCCCAGTTATCTAAAGACCAGTCAAATAAATCTTCTTAGAAGCAATTGATACAAAACTCTTCCTTACATGCAGAATCATCTTCTGAAAGCACCTTTTAATATTAATTCATTTATGTTCTGTTCTGAAAGTGCTGACAGGGGAAAAGTAGAGAAAGAACTTTGTCAAGAATTTTATTTTATTTACAGTTTGCTTACATTGAATCTTCTTGCGTCTTATATAACAAGACTGATGATGATATTGGAGTACACTCACAATAAATAGTTCTACAGAAAATGCAAGTTCTGTGCACCCCTTTTGTCATTTAAAAGCCCTCAGAACCTGGAAGTATGCTTTGGTCATTCATCCATTAAAAATAATTAACTAAGTCTTCAAATGGTGTTGATCAATATACCTCAAAGTGTAACTCTAAATTATATCAGCTGAGGACCTGACTTGTTTCAGAAATGAGCATGAATTACTACATAAGCAATTTGCTGATGGAAAAGGCTGAGGCGATGAATTTTAATCAATCTTAAGTCTTATATTTTGGGGTGAATTTTTGAAGGAATATATGAATGTCTGAGAAAACAGACCATTCCAGATGAAAACAGACCTTTGCCTTTGCACGGAAAAATACAATATTATGAAAGTGAAGACATAGCAAGTAACAAGTTTGTTTGGAGGATAAGAGGTAGAAGACTAATACATCAACAAACATAAGGAGTAGGTTAAATCACAACGAGCTGATGACATTTAAACAGGAATGCTGAGCGTGCTTTCCTGCACAAACATTGCCTACAATCATGATACGACATTCAGCTTCCAGTATCTGTTATACTTCTCAACCAAGAGAAAATCTGTTCAGATTTATGATTTCAGATTTTTTCATAAAAATAAAAACACAAAATATATTAGTGATCTGATGCTAGACCTATACTTAAGGTTACTGATGCAGCACAGATCTCTTTTTATTAATGCAGTGCCATTCAGAATAAATCTGAACATTCGATAGATCATTTGAGTTTAACACAAACCTTGAAATAATAGAGTTAATTGGCAAATACAAATTGGATATGTTAAGAGTAATAACTTCATAACTAATCAGTCTAGGGAGGACTCTCTTAGAGGAATCATCCTTCTTAGAGGTCTTCAGTGTAGATATTTATGGCTGAAACAGGCACTCTACTCTCCCTTTACAAAGAATGAAGGAGAGCATTTTTTCATTACCGAATTAACTTGATAAAATATGGAAGTAAGGCTAACAGGAATTGCATCCTAAAAATTATTTCTCTTCACTATCATTTAAAGGAGATTGACTTGAACTATTTAGTGCAAATATCTGCATCTAATTAGATAAATATCACTGTCTGTGTTAGCTCAATGAAATTTCCTTACTAAATCTGAACTTTAAGATTTTTAGTTCCTTAATTTCTCAGGATCATAAATCTTGTACATTTTAAGTTGCATAGGAAACATAAAAGTACAATTTCCAAATTAAACAGAAATCAGTGAGATTTGAATTTTTTTCTCTGCTATATAGATGTGAGAAAAATAAAAAATTCTTTAATATTTGTGAATAATTTATCTCCAATTATATTTCCATAAAATTACCTTGAAGACAAAACATTAGGTTTTTCGATATTATTGGTTATGATTGGGTACCAAAGATGACAAAGTGTAGGAAGGTCTAGTCAAAATAGAATATAGTCTGACTATTTGCACAAGACTATTTCCTTTTCTCTTTCTTTACAATAATTATATTTAATTAAGTCAATTATGCAGACAAGTAAATTTATTTTCAATTAAAAAAAAAAAAAATTACTATAAACCTTCTGCCTGGTCATCCTATAATACCAAAGCAGAAGAATATATCTTTTCTCCAGGATGTTATCATTTTTTGTTCTCAAACTATACTTATGTTAGAGGAAGGAAGGAAGGAAGGAAGGAAGGAAGGAAGGAAGGAAGGAAGGAAGGAAGGAAGGAAGGAAGGAAGGAAGGGAGGGAGGGAGGGAGGGAGGGAGGAGGAGTGTGAGGGTGAGGGTGAGTGATGGGTTGACATTAGCTAAAGACCAGGTACCCACTAAAGTCATTCTATCATTCACAACTGGACCGTGGAGAGAAAATACAGCGAAGGACTCATGGGACAAGATAAGGACAGGGAGAGATCATTCCCAGTTACAATCATGGGTGAAACAGAACTGACTTGGGGAAATAAATTCACTACCAATCAAATAAGTGTAGGATAATAAGAAATAAAACTAACTCTTAAAAGCACCCCACCCTTCCCTTCTTCCTGAGCTCAGTTTTCCTCTGGACTTTCTGTACCTCCTTCCCCTACAGTGGAACAGGGAATGGGGGTTGCAATCACTTCATCACAGGTTGTCACTGTCACTACTTCCTCCTCAGGACAGGACTCTTCACACTCTTCCTGGGCTACAGAGTGTTTCCTAGGCACAGGTCAAATCACACAGACTGGCTCGTAGATATTCTATTACCCTCAAGAGCACACACTGTACAAAAATTTGCACTTGGATCTGCATTAGACCCAGCAAGTATAGCTGGAAGGTGAAAAACGATTAAGAAAGCAATCTTCCAAACAGTTCAAATGCTGGGATTTATTGACAAAAAGTCAATTAATTACACTTTGGTTAAAAGAAATTTTTACCAAAATTGCAGCCAGTGAAAACTCTTTATTTCACATGGGAAATAGAGAGTAGAAAGAGAAGAGAGTGGACAAAGCAAAAGCCATATTATGTGTATTTTCTCATGGCCATAGATACCTGATTTCACCACTTCAAGGTTGCTTTGGGATTTCTTTAGCACCTGGGACTATTTTTTATGTCCGAGAGAAAAATTTCTTGAGAATGTCTAGTATGTATTTGCTTCTTTAAGCTCTACTTACTCTTTAAATTAGTCTGCCTATTCAGATATTTTGAAAGGATATTTCAGTACTTAAGGTGAAATTTGATTAGCTCGGTAAACATTGCTAAAGTGTGAGGTTTTTTAAATTTTACTTCCTCCTCTGCTTTCCCACTCCCACTCCCTTCCCAGTATGTGTATTTATCTGCAGCGTTTGGATTTGTTCATGATTCAGAACAGAAACAGAGACATATGATAGGGAAAGTGCTGTCAGACTTCCAGGTGTGCTGAAACTACTGTTGGAAAAGTCAGTTTTATGAGAGGTGTTTTGGTTATTTGTGGTTTTTTGTTATTGTTGTTGCTGGTTTTCTTTTGTTTTGGTTTCTTTTGTTTTAATTTACAGAGAAATTCAAAAATTAAGAAGTTTTTATATTTAGATACATTTCAAGAAATACCAATTTTTCTATGCATATCTGAACCAAACCTACAAACATTTTTCATACTTTACTGATTTTAATATAAATTTTTTTCCATTATTTTCAGTTTTCTGGAGATGCTGTAAAGTTCTCAAGCGAAGCCCTCCTGAGAAATTTTATGGTTTTAAAATATCCTTTATATGATGTACGATGAAAATTACACTATGAAGAAGATACTTTTTTTTCTTTACTCTGTGCAGTGGCATCATAAAACCACACTAAAATCTACAAAACAAAAATAAAGGAGGGAGGGAAAGAGGAATTCAGCATTCTTCTATACTTTTGTTTAAGTCTGTGTATTTAATATAGATTTTTTATTTAGTAGTATACAAAGTTGGTATGCCTTAAAGGTTAAGTGATGTGCAGATGAGGACCTCACTCTGATTTTAATACAATATATCAAGACCTGTATTCTCTTATATGCATGTACATGCTATTTTAATTGAGACTAACAAGGAATTTGCTCCCTCTGTACACTCCCTTTTTACATTCCCCTCCCACAGTGAGTTATGCAGAGCTGTGGTTTTTGCTGGATTGCCAACCCTATGAGCTAGATTAAATTAATGAGCTTGACAATCACCTGTAAGTATCACATAGATGGTAAAAAGGTATTGTATAAAGTTGTATGTTTCTTCCCAAGTGCAGCCTTAAGAGACCTGAAACAATCAGATGAGGCCATACTTCTGTTGTCACACCTGACACAGGGACAGAACCCAAACTCATATTACAGGATTGTAATGCTCAGTTTCCTACCCACCCTTATCAAGGCTGCTGCCACTCTTCTTTCTCACATGCATCAATCTGACTTACAGTGCCTTTCCTTCACATAAACAGTGAAAAATCAACTAAACCTGATCCAAAAGTACTGTGTTATCTCCTATAAAGGAGAATCCATTGTTTTGCAGGTTTTTTTTTGTGACATCCATAGAATTTGTATTAATTTGCTGATTATTTGGATGTTTAGGTAGGAGGAAGAGGTATGGTTATGGAGAAGTTTTTTAGGGGGGAGTTGTTGCCAATTTTTTTTCTTTTTTGTTCTAGGAAAATAACTAGGCAGTTCTGACCACCTACAAGAATAACAATGTGGTTTATAACCTGAAGCTGATGTTCAAGAGATATTGTCTTGATTATACAAGAAGTTCAAGAAGCCAAACATTTCAAAAGTTCAGATGGATTTTAGTACCTCAGTATGCATTTTTTTTTGTTTATCTTTTGCTAATTTTGCTAATAAACAAAACCTGGATGAGTGAGTGGTCAATTTTATTTTCATTTAGAGTAGAATGATTACACAATGAAAGAAAATCAGCATAGTAAAGCATTCAGCGCTTGCTTCTCTGTCATATACCTGTATTTGCAAATGCATTGAAGAACCAATGAACTGCTGTTGGTGGTAACTGGTGAATCTGAACTGATGACGCAAGAGCACCCTGGCAGCAGATTTGAGATCAACTGGTTTGTTATGATGTTTGTAATAAAATTGTGTGATATTTTCTTCCGGTTTAGAAAGAAAGCCTTTGACTTTAAACTTTGTTATAAAATTCATGATACATGGATAATACTTTCTTCACTGCTCTGTGATATTATTACAAGAACTTGAAGGGAATTTCCAAATTCTCTTTCACTGTGATGTAAGATCCAAGTTTCAACTTTATCATTATTTGTGAGCATTCTGAACTGCTGTCCTTAATCTTGCACCCATTAAAGATATAAAAATAAAATACATATGAATTATTCATAGCAATAATTTTATTACATTCTTCTCTGCCATTAAGGAGGAAAAAAGTGAAAAGAATGTGCTAATTTTCCTTCTGTTCTGGTCATCAATTTTCCATAGCATAAAAAATGTTGGAATACTACTGTGACACTAGAAATAAATGTGTCCTTTTTATAAATAGAGAAATGGAGCTGTGGTTCCCGAGATCATATCTCTTGACATCAGCTCATGTGGTGAATAAGGGGATCATTAGAAAAGAGGCAACAATGCAATCCACTTAAACTCTCTTGTAGAGCCATAGAAATCCTTTGGTGTACAAAAGTTTATTTTTCTCAGTTATCCCAGTCAAACAAAATATATTACCTCTCCCTACTAGTCTTACCTCATTTAATTCCAAGCCAAGCAGAACAAAAGTTTTTGCCACTTTGTTCAGGTAAGATAATGACTGAAATAATGACTGATTATACATCCTGACATCTGATACCATGAATTGTTAATAAACTGCACAAGTTTGCAAGCTTTTATATCTATCATACCGAAAACATTGCCAGAAGAATAAGTTCTGACTATGTGTGGTTTTTTTTATCTATCTATATCAACATCCAATCTTTGTCATTATCTGTCTTTCTGACATCATATCACACATGCACAAGTCAGCTTCATTTCATTACCAGCAATTTTTTTAAAGGAAATAAAAATACCGAAAAAGTAAGTAAGTAAATCTAGTGCTTAAAATACCAAAAAAGTAAGAAAAAGTCTAGTGCTCCTACCATTACGACACAATAATATCAAAACACATGAAATATCCTACTGGGTCAGACAGTTTAGGTCAATCTATCTAGCTAAATATGTTGTCTCAGACAGTGACAAGATGGGATGCTGTTAAGGAAAAGAACATGAGCCAAGACAATGGCTTGCTCCATCCCCTTTGTATTTCTCCACTATCCAGAATTCTTGTAACAGGGTCATTACACAGTATATCCTTGCATAGTCCTTGTGGTAAGTTAACCTTGGCTGGCTTCCAGCTATCCATCTGCTGCTCTAACTCTCACTGCTCAGCAACAAAGGCAGAAAAAAATAATGAGAAAAAGCACACAGGTCATGATAAAGACAGAGAGATCACTCACAAATTATAGACACAGGAAAAAATGAATTTATGTGGGGAAAATTAATTTAATTTATTGCCAATTAAAAGGAGACTAATAAAGTAGGAAATAAGAACAAAACTAAAACCCCCTTCTTCCCCATCCCTCCTTTCTTCCAAGCATCAGTGTCACTCCTGGCTCTTCCACCTACTCACTACCCTTGAGTGGTGCAGTGGGATGGGGATAGGGTTGTGGTTAATTCATAATACTTGGTCTCTGCTGCTCCTTTCTCTTCATGCTATTCCTCTGTTACAGGATGGAGTACTTCCCATGGGAAGTCCTTCCTTAAAGAACCTCTTCCACATGTTACAGATTCTGCCAGAAAGTACATTCCTGCACAGGGTCTCTATGGAATGCAGCTTCCTTCAGCGCACATCCACCACAATATGGTGACTTTCATGGCTTGCAGGGTGGGTATCTGCTTTGGTGTGGCTCTTTCCACAGGCTGCAGTGGGACAACCTGCCTCACCAACGTCTTCTCCATGAGCTGCAGGCATCTGAAGAACCTCCTCCCCCTTCTTCTTCACTGACCTTGGTGTCTGCAGGATTTTTCTTCTCACATTTTTCTCACTCCTCTCTTATATAGCTCCAGCCCAGTATTTTTTTCCCTTTCTCAAGTATGTTATCATAGAGACACCACCAAAGTTGATGATTGGCTCAACTTTGGCCGGTGGCATATCTGACTTGGAGCCACCCAGAGCTGTCTTTCTTACATACAGGGGCAGCTCCTGATCTCTTTCCACAACCACCACCTTTGCAGCTCTACTGCTACAAAAATCTTGCCACATAAGCCCAATAAAATCTCCTTGAAATGAGGTTCTGGAGTTTTCCTCCCGGAAGGTGTTTAATTGTTTTTTCGGATGTGTCTTTTTCATAGACTTTTTCTACGTCCACATTTTTTTTAAGTGTGTTTCTGATGTTGCCTAACTTCTGTTTTAAAAAATGACCCCCTTTAAATACCTGAAACCAGCGTCCTTCAAGTTTCACAAATTGTCCCTTAGTGACTAACTATTCATGTTCAACTTATTTACTCCTTTCATGATTTTCTAAACCTTAGCCATATTTCTTATCAGCCTGCTGTATTCCAAGAACTCTAGCTTTGTTAAGCCCTACTCTTAAGTCGATTACAATATCCTGATCACCAGTGTATAGCTGTCCTTTTCTGTACCTCTTCTACACTCAAAGTTCTTGAAATTAAGAGAGCAGAAATAAACACAGTTCTCAGGATGCTAGTATTTTATTTGGTAGGTCTCTTCATCCTAATGTCTTTCCTGTTCATTTTGAGTACCTCATTGGCTTTTATGGCTGCCACTGCACATGGAAACGGTTATTTCAGGAAACAACTGTGCATAACTACAGTATAACTTTCCATAGCTTGCCTTGCCGTTTCACAGGTTGCAGTATTTATAAAGCAGAATATGATTGGAGATATGCTTATCTTTTGTATAACCACTGCATGCATTGTTGGATAAACAAGCAAAAGATCATTCTGGAAACTCTAGTTCTGCTGTCTTCTAACTGATGCATTAACCAGAAAGCTGGAGTCAAGAACTATAAATCAAGGTAAAATTATTACTAAAATATCAGAATGTCAAACAAATGTCTTTAATAGGTATTCTGAGTCCCTATGTTTATGAAAAATGCAGCATGAAATAGTAACAAAGAACTGTGTTTGAAAGCACATGGTATTTGTTCTGGGCCTTTTGCTTACATGGAGATTTCAAACCATTGAAAAGTTGCTATAATAGTACATTTTACTTTAGTATAAGAAAGGGAAAAAATAGATCAAAGGCAACACAGAGAATATTATTTTTTAAAAAATACAGAAAAAGATTGTAGGTATTTGGGTCCAAATGTAGTTTTCCACAATAACAAGCTGATCCATCTGACAGTACAAATTAACAACTGCTCCAGAGTTTAAAACCATGTACATTTGGAAGCAGCAATAAAGACAGTTTGTAAACAGGAAAGGCACTGCTATAAAAATAATTCATGCTTTTCTTTGTCAAAAATCCTATAAATCAAAAGCGAGGCTATTTATACAAATTCTTGACACTTTTTTTCCCATAGTGACCATTTTCCAAATAATGATAACAGCAGTAATTCTTTGGCAATTGATGTTTCTTATGTTCTAAAGCATATACATGAAATGTAATGAATTTAAATTAATTTCTTCCTGGCCTTATATTTTTTCAGGTCACACTTAAATCAGTTAGTCCTGTTCAGTAATTGTAATCCTCAAGTAAGTCAGGAGACTATCTCTAGGAAAAAGTGAAATTTGGGCTAGTTCTATTATGATGGTTTATGAGGATACAAATTAAGTCCATCCATGTCAAATTCTTTTTTTACCTCTAGAAATAACACCATTAGTTAATACCTGTTTGTGTTAATGCAATGAAAATAAGTTGGAGCAAACAAAAGTGTGCAACACATATTTCCAGAATTATTCTAAAGAACTAAAGATTTTCCAAAGACTAGTTTATTTGACTTCAGTAAGAGGCAAAATTTTGAATCAGTTAAGTTTTTAGGGACTGTATTTTTCCCCTTTGTGGGAAAACAAACAAATATACGAAACAATACACTATTGGAGTGTTTTAGGAGTTAGCATGTCCTGGTTCCTCAGACTGGAAAACAAAATGAACCTCCTATAATATCACTGATAAATGCTGCAATGACACATTTTTTAAACTATCCAACTGAACTAGCTGTGTTGACAGCCAGAAACATTTCAGCTGCTTTACATATGAACAGACTTTTCTTCCTCTCCTTTTATTTTTTTTTTCTATTGTAGTTATATAAATCTATACATAAGGCATCATTTAAAGCAGCAGCTTCATCATTGCTTTAAGGGGCTGGAGATTACAATATTGAACTAGAAATCAAGTTTAATTGATTTGAAGTCTAAGACCTCTATCCTTGAAAGATAATTGAACTATTCGATTAAGTTATTACTAAGCAACTTGGTTTATGCTTCAACACTTTTATTCCAAGCAATATTACTAGTTATCACTGACATAGTGATTATGAAATGTCTTCTGCATGAAAGTGCTGCTGCTTAGCTCCTCATCTTTTTTCAGACAAATATTAGCCACACCATCTCACTCTGTTCAGCGTTAAACTGAAGGTCTGCACTATTTTTATAGCTGCTTCGGAGAGGCTGTAAGCACAGAATGCTCTGAGTTACCCTGTTTACCCATCTGAAGGCTTGTCTCTAATGAGTTAGTATGTGAGGGCAGTTAACCAAAATATTACATACTCTGGAGGGCATACATGCCACTGCCATTTCTGAGGGTATGTTCCAAGCTCGTTGTATGGAATACTGGTGAAGCTGAAACTGATTGTAGCCTCAAAAGTTTTTCAATACATTGTTTAGAGAATGTCACTGAATTAGATTATCCATGAAAGGAATAATTTTTTTGCTGTAAAATTGAGAGTACTGAAGAAAGGGGAGCAATTCAAATAAAATATTCTCCTGCAGCAACGGAGGGATAAGTGAATCTAGTGCTGAGGGGGTCGTCAGGCCTCATCAACAGTGCCATAGGATCTATGAAGGACTGGAAGATTTGTCCATCTGTTAAAACTCAGCGTGAGCTATTTTGCTCATTTGTGATTCACAGGCTTATTTTTCTCTTCTCTAAAAATAAAGCAATGTACTAGAAGAGCAAAACAACAAAAACTTCCTCCCCTTCCCATATTTGCACACACTTTTACAGATTGTTTTCTGAGAAACTCAGGTCTCCAGGGCCTTAATCGCTTTCCAGTGCTTTCACTTTATGTTCAGCTCTCTTCAGTATTTCTGTGTTTGCTTCAAAGTCATTTGTGAGACTGATAAATTAGGTAACTGATTTTTTTTTTTCTTCTGTTTTACAGTCTTCATCCACCTGACAACTACAGCTCATCAGAATTCTAAGAAAAGAAGGCAGTTATCCAACAACAGTGGAAACAAGATTAAGGAATTCACTAATATGATGAGAAAGTCATCAAGCATCATCAGGTCTTGAACAAAATATATTCACTTCTTTGAGTTTTGTTTTCCCTCAGTAAATTATTTTAAGCTATTAACTCAATAGGACGAAGTGAAATGGAGAGAGAGAATTTTTCCTAATGAAAGGAGCTACTTTTGATTCTGTTCTGAAAAGTGATATAAAAATTGGGCGAAGATGCAAATTTCAGTTTGAAACCAAAGATTTTTTAGCATAGTTGTGAGAAGTTTAATTAATTATTTTTTAATGTTATTATGAGTTTCCACTCAGAAAAAAAGAAAATGATGTTTTTGAAAAACATCATAACCAAATTTCAGGCTCTGAAAAGAGAATCCAAACGGTTTCAGTTCAAGAAGGAATGATTTACAAAACCATAGTAATTTTTAAATTCTTTGCACAGAATTTGGTACAAGTAAGCTAGGTGTAACATCTTTTCTGATGTCAGCGCATCCAAGACTTTGTAGCTATAGATGATAAACATTTAATAGAGATTTTGAAAACAATTAAATAATATGTTTTCTTGATTTTAGTTTGTAACAGACTTTCTTAAGTTTTTTTTTTGGTTGACTAACATCTATATGAAAGACGAATCAAGAAGAAAGTAATGTTTGGTGTATTGAAGAAGAAAATTAATCTTTTTCAGTAATCATTAATCCTTATTGAGGTCCAACTAATTTCTTTCTATTTCTTCTTAAAATTCCATCTTCAATCTCCCAAATGAACTTTACACTGAAGAGAATTTTTTGGGATAGAAGGAAACTGGTCTCCAAAATCCTTAATGTTGAAGTTCCATTTTTTATGTGGTCACACTGCACTTATACGTATTGATAAAATAATAAACTACCTATCTAAGCTTTTTATGAGTAGATAAAGTATTAATATCATTTACAATGTTGTTTCATTATGAGTCTGATGTATTTTCTGGACTGAATGCTTCATAACTGCTAGTGTTTCAACTTGTGATTCATCGATTAAGTTAAATGTGACATTTCCTCAGTTTCCTGACTGCTTCTCCTCAAATTAGTTTTTATTCTCTTCCTCTTTTAGAATTCTAAAATGGTAGAAGGTTTTGATTTCAGATGCTCTTTTAGAGAAACTTAATTAAATTTATTTTACCTGACTTTGTAGTACCAGATGACTTCCTCATTAGTTAATCAGATTAAATCCAAAATTGAACCTTAATTTAAATAATTCTGCAGTAATAGCCTTTCAAACATTCCCTCAACCATCCACTAAGATTCTTTATTAATTAAAGGCTTCAACTTACCTTATTTGGGTCAGCCAGCAGGAACCAGTGAGCTGACCCCTTTTTGCTTCAAAAAGTGAATGGAAACTTTAGCTACCTGAAGACTCTTTACATTTCTATATCATCTTTAAATATACCTTAAGAAAGATTGAAGATATTTCTTCAAACAGGTTTTATAATAAAATTATATTTCATCAGAATATATTACTGACCAAAAGCACAAATCTTACTGCAACCTTTCAACTAGAAAAAAAAGAAAATCTCACAATATAATAAAACTAGTTTTTACCTTTTTGGAATAGAAAGAGGTGAATGCTTTAATTTAAAATACATCTCATGAATTTTTGTTACACACATTTAAAAAAATCATGCATTTAAAAAAATAATTTAAATATATATAAGTAACTAATTCAACTTCCTCAAAATAAATCTTATCTACAGTTTTATCCTGTTTTTAGTAAATTAGTTGACTGAGCATAGCTGATTTATAAAATGTGGCTTCCTCCCTTAGGTTTGCTCCTTTTAGAACATGTATGAGCCTAGCATACAAGCTTTAGCTTCTCATGAAAGGAAGAAGCACTTTTTTACTGTACTTTTTTACCTCGAAATGAAGCCTTTCATTCCAGTGATGTTGCAAAGATGGTCCCATTCTGGTCAGTTTTGTCCTGGTTTTCTTGTTCTTTTAGGGATTTTTTTTTTTTTTTTTTTTTTCCAATGTCAATTATCCCAGCAGTCAGGTCAAAGGCATATATGCCACTGGCAGTATTTGAAGCCACCATCCTTCCAATGTAACTTATTTTCCTTGTAATTTTTTAGAATTTCACTTGAAAATAATTTAAAACACAATTTAAAATAATATATTTGAATAAGTTTTTTGACAAACCAGAGCTGATTCACACTATTTGCACACCTTGAAAACAACAACAACTCAATAACTCTTTACAGCTCATGGATAGTTTTTTATCAGTTATACATTCTATTCCATCATCAGATTTATATAAATCTCACTTACAGTGTCTGCCAAAATTACTGAAAAATAAAAACCATCAGTACTTATTTTTCTTAAAGAAAAATATAAACCAAATCCTTATTTTTTTTATCTTGTTAGTATAAATATGAATGAGACCTAAGCAGTCTAAGAATCTTAAGGACATTTTATTTTGTGTGAAATCACATATTTTTTCCATCAATAGAAAAAAAAAAAATCTATACTTATTTTTATATTTCCTTTAAAAGCATCAATGCAGGCATATATGACCTCTGTACTATTAGCTATTGCTTGCAGACAGGGATGAATGGAGAAAGGATTCATGCTTTAGTAAAGGTTGCTTTAATGAAGATAAAATGTATTTGTCTGTATCAGTTTCAGAACAGAATCCCCACATGATTCACAGAGAGGAAAATTCCATTTATATATGTATATATGTATACATACAATACATAGATGTATAAGGGATGAAAGACAGATGCACCAATGTCTCTGAGGTTGCCAGGAGGATGAATGGAATTTCTGTCATGCATTGTAGAAAGCAAAATGCAGCTTAACCAAGGGGCTTGCCTGAGGGCCTCCCTGAAGCATGACTTGGATGCTCCCATCAAAACCTCCATGCACCCATGACTGATCTCCTCAAGAGCAGAGAAGTGCTTTGTGATTTGGAAAGGGTGGAAGTTACTGATTGTGTGTCCTGTGGGTTAAGGAATGAATTCTGATGAGGAATTTCAGTTCCTGCATTCCTTAATCCATAAAGGCAAATAAACTTCTCCAATCGGAATTCAGACTAGCAGCTTATATCCAAAGATTAAACTACACTGTTATAGTAGGCATTCTCTAAATAGAAGATATGAGGAACCGTAAAACAGAATGACTATTAATTTGCAATCCAAACCAATGAAAATATCTCCACAAATAAGTTACTAGCATTTTTATCGTGGAATCAGATTGTTTTTGGCACTCCTACCCCCAGCATGTGATACATACTTATTTATCCTCATTCACTTTTCCTAACATATTGCTATATTTTACCTCGATTTATTACTTTTAAATAGATGGCATTAAATCTTAAGAGCGTCAGATAAATCTTCAGAATGTCTCCCTATACAATATGGACACCCCGTCAAAGCTGAATAAAACTGAACCTCATCTCATTCCCTTATGGCAGCTGAATTGCTTTCCAGTCAGTAATGAAAAAGGGAAGTGAAGAGAAATCAGCAGAGATGAATCAAAACAATCTTGAATTTTGCTAGGAGTTTAGTTTTACATGTTACAAATGTTACAAATACTGTGAGGTTTAGGACTATTTATCATCAGGCTCTCCCATTTGCTGGGTGATGTTATATGTAGTGCAAGAGGATAAGATAGGTACAATATGTAATAGAAGAAGACTTCTTTTCCATTTGGAGAAGTGTTAGTTGTCTACTAACACGCTACTATCTACTGCTGGATTTCTTGTCCATTGTAACACAGAGAATTTAGACTTTTAGTTCAGGGTTTTCCTCCAAAACCTAGAATGCTAAAATGTGGTGGATCTGTACTTCATTAGTCATATTAGTAACTGTATACCTAAAGACAAATTTAAAATGGATTATAAGAGTTATGAAATTTAGTAAATATATATGGTTTTGTTGCTTCAGATCAAGAACATAAGGTTCAGCTACACTCTGGAAAAGAAATAAATAGATTTCTCTATAAGGCGTTTGAATTTCCAAGGATAAGTGGGTTTTGCAAGTGCAGAACACATCATGTCTTGCCATCCTCTCATGGACACAGAGAAGAGCAGGGGGTATATAAACAGCATTTTATCTCACTAAAGGCGAGTGGCTCCTAAATGGAATCTATAAAATGATCAGGTAGTGATGGTGTAGAAATAAAGAAGTCTGTCAATAAAGCTTCAGAAAAAGGGAGGCAATAGAAAATGGAATTTGCCTTTAAATAAACATATGTTAGGAATTTTAAAATTCATAGCCCATAGAAAATAAATTTATTGTTTTGATTTTGTTGTTCATACTCATGAGTTATTTTGGGTTTAGGTTTAAGAGAGGACAGATAGTGTCAGAGGTGAGACCGGCAATTAAAATGTTATGCTGAATAACATTAAGTTGAAAAATAGGGTGGCCTGAGAAAGAAAAAAACCAATAAGCTATTATTCACAGAAATATTCATACAGAAAGTAGAACAATTGCACAGTTGAAATAACATCCTAATAAGAGTGGCCTTTTTCCTATTTCTTGATCAAACACTTTCCTAATCTGCAATCTTTTGATAGAGGAAATATCTGCTTGCATGTAAATTGCTTTAGGATATGAAAAACTGATTATTGGTATGTTTTAATTGCTGTATCTGCAAAAATATTTGGGGGTTTTTAGACTTTTCCTTTTTTTTTTTTTGTTCAAATTACTTTATATTCTTCTGCCTTTAGTTTTTAGTTGGGGTAAAAATGGGAGAGTCCAGAATTCAAGTTATAATATATGTTCTTCTTCTGGTCAGTGATGAGAATTTGTTGACTAGAGAAAAGTATCTCTCAAATAGAGAAAAAACAGGAGAACACATTGCTGGAGAAAATATGCATTAGATTTTACCTAGCCCTTTTCTTTTCTTTCAGTAGACTGGCCACAGGAAAGGAAAGGTCAGTGAAAAAAAACCCCTTATCATTAAAATACGGCCTTAAGTTGGACATGGGCCTCACTTATCTCTCTTAAGTCATGAACTTTATGCTTCTTCTTGATATTTGGAAAATAAGACTAATTATATAAATAATAATGGAGCCCAACTTTCATTAATACTTAAAAGGCATTAAGAAGTGGGATTGATATGAAATGTCTGTAATTATCTTTCCATTTACTCATAAAGCACAAACTGCTTCAATATAGATTTTTTTGTCAAATTCATAAAATTCCTTGAATTCTTTATTCTTTAAAAATAATAACTTTTATTTAACTGTGAGACTGAGAAAAAAATTATAAGCATTGCTTTAACAAAATGATAGATGATTCCTGATAATACAACAGAAAATATTTTAAAATGTTGGCAATAATTTTCATTAGATGTTCATTGTACACAATGTATATTTAAAATAAGGCCATTAAAGGTTATTTCAAAACCAGTACCTTTCATAATAAATGTTTCTTGACATTACTGAAGTGTAACAAATAAACTGTGACAGTTTTCAAATCTGTCAACATGGCCATCAACATTTTGATCTGTCACAAAAATGCATATACCCATACCATCATTTCCTCTTGACACCTTCTATTCTGCTTGCATGTATAGGGGGAAAAAAAAAAAGAAAAAAAAAAAAAAGAAAAAGTTGTATAGCTATGAAGTATTTTGTCAGCATCAGCCATCAGCAAACAGCAATAATTAATAATACTAGAAGAAACTTATAGACAAATAAGAAAAACAATTTTAGCTGACATTGAACCACTTTTCAGGTCCCTGATATTCCCTCTTGAAGGACACTGACTTTTATTTGGCTACTGCTGAGTAATCACAATGAGACAAAGAGAAAATATAAATCATACCAATCTAAACCAGCCTGATACATGAGGCCGCATTAGTTAAGCTTCCAACTAACAGATTTTAGAAAAAAAATCACTTTTGCAGAACATTAAAGGCACTTCAATCAGCTGTTGAATGTAGCTCTACACCAGCTCTGTGTTTGACCATGACAGCTATTTTAGACAGTATTGCTATTTCACTGCATATGTAGTTTAAATTATGCATTTTAATATACATTTTGTAAAAGTAGCCTCAATTCTTCAGACAAAGTAATACTGAAAACTTTATTTCGAGGAACCCTCTCACTTTTTCCTCTTTTCTTTCCTTTTGTCTGTCCTGACAATCCAACAGTCTATGCATTTGACACTACATTAGGAGTTGGGTTTTGTTTATAACTCAGTGGGATTACACTTGATTAATTTCAGTTGTGAAGTTCCGTATAGGACATTTTAGGCCAATTGTGTGCATCTTACTATTGCTTTTCATGTGCTTTTCCCAAGCATGACATTTCACTTTATTCTGAAGGATGTATACTTAGAAGGAAGAGTAAAGTCAGTCAGACTCCTTTGAGACAATTTATTTAGACAAAAGAAAAATATATATCCTGGTGATATAAAAGAAGAGTGCTCTCAGACTTTCTGTAATGCACATGTTTCAAGTAGTAAAATATGTTATTGCCATATGTGACATGTGTAATTGATTTTCTTTTGGGACTTCTTGGATACAATCCACGTAAACATTTTATTCAGATAGGGGGAAATTTTTTAATTAAATCTCATATTTGTGTCCAGTTACCATGCTGTTTCACATCATCATATGCATAAACTGCTTTATTTCCAGACATTACTGAAATGGGAGATAAAGTCAGATGGATACCTGATGCACTCCAGCTGCAAAAGGGCACTCAGTCAATGAGGCAAGGCTATAGACTGTCTAAAGTAAAGTAAACATCAGATCCCCAACACCAAATGTTTTGGATTTTAGATCTGTTCCTGCTGATCCATGCTACTCACACTTACAATCCTTTTTTCCTTGGATAGCAGAACATTTTGCTGTTGATAATACCAGCAAGCTGGGGAAGCACTCTTGAAAGGATGCATTCCATACCAAAGGAAAGACACTCCTGAAAGACTGTGTCCACAGGTGACAAAGGCTGAGTCAGGGTGACCTCTGAGGGACTGAGGCCCATGGGCAGCACATGCCAAGGCAGGGACACTAATGAGCAAAGAGCAGCAGTAAGAAAACCCTAAAGCACATGACCCCACACCCCAATTCCAGTGCTGCCCATCACCTCGTTGGAGAAAACAGGACAGAATGAGAGTTACCTGGAGTTAAAACAAAGAAAGCTTAGGCAATGAATGAGAATAGGTGTTTGTCTGAAGTTGAATGTTAAGAAGGGAGAGGAAAGCTATTTAAACAGGTATTTATATTTTTGAAACTTGGTTTTTCCTACCTGCCCAGTACTGAAATCAAAGATCAGAAATCATTGCTAATTGGACATAAATTTTATTAAAAATAAATTCCCTGAGTCAAGGCTGTTTTCATTGCAACAGTAATTTTGGTAGGAGCGCTTGTCTTTAAATAATTTTTTGTAATGTATGATTGCATGCAGAAATAGTTTTGTGATATGGTTTGCTTCTTGCTGTTATTATATGCAGCTGCATTTTTGTTACAGCACAACATGGGCATAGCACTGGGCGACCTAAGGGGGAAAAGATATTCCTATGTTCCTATTCTATACAATTTATGAAGGTTAATATATATTATATACACAATTTTATCCTAACTGTAGAATATTGTTAGGATTCCAAAATGTATATTTTATTTTATTCTCACAGATTTATTTTCTTGAGCTGGTTCCCTTCTCTAATTACCTATATTTAACATACCACAGACCTATAGAGGGAAAATAAATCACACATTAGGCAGAGGCAGACTGAAGACTGCAGTATCTCTCTATAGATGTCAGATAAAACTTTGTTTCGTGAGATACAGAGACTCAGAGCTGTGGATCCTTTTGGAGAAATGCTACATCTACTTTCTTCTACATTTGTAGCATGTGTCGAAGTATAGTTTCATATGAAAAGAGAATGTTTTGAAATCCTTGGTCTTCTTGTTGGTCATCTTTTTTTTTTCCATCTCAAGCAACTCCTTTTGCAAACCACAAAAGCCAGGCATGATTGCATTTGGGTTGTATTTTTCCTGAAATACGCATTAGAGACAGAACTAAGCAGTAAAAGTCTTAACTACAACATATGATACTGATAAATGAGAGCAGAGATATATCTCCATCTGTTTGACACATTTTAAGAACATTTTTTGCCCCAAAATATTACGTTCCGGTCCATTGCTGTGGATTTTATTCTTTGTTTGTTTGGGGTTTTTATTGTGTTTTCTTATAAAGATGTTTTTATTTGTATAATATTTATCATAGTTCAAATAATTTAGGCACAATGTTGTGTAAATTAGTAAGCTACAGAGGCAGCAGCAGAGACTGGAGTAAGTCCAGGGGAGAAAATTGGATCAAGCCATACAGGGTGCCCAAGGTCAGGGACACCTGAGCAGCATCCCTGAACCCTATTAGGACCCAGAAATATTAGCAGCCAACCAGGAGTGGAGCTTGGAATGGTGAGGTCATTTAAAGGTCTCTAAAGAAACCAGAGCAAACAGAAGCATGGGTGTGCCATGTCAGGAAGTGTGTGGCACAGCAGTGAGGGCATGGCATAGCAGTTTGCAGGGCAGTTTGCCCAGGTGGGGTGAGCAGGAAGGGCTCCTGTCTGACTGTCCAGGAGAAACCAATAGATAAACAGACTCAGTATCTGGTGTAGAAGAGCACAAAACGATCCTTTCAGTCCCCGTTTCATTAGTATACTAGTATAAGTCTCCTCAGTCTGTATAACCAAGTTCCCTGTCTTGTTGAGCAATGGGTCCACATTTTCCCTAGTCTTGCTTTTGTCACCTGAGTAATGATAGAAGCTTTTGTTCTTACCTCTGTAATTGCAGAAGCAGAAGATCATGCAACTCTAACACCGATGTTAGGGATAATTAACTCAAACTACCAAATTGATACAAGTATTGATCCGAAGGTTCCTATATTGACTTACTTAGAACTTACCCTCAAGTATGTCTACACAATTTTGCATTGCATGCTGTCTTTTCCTTAACATACTCTGCCTTCTGGAGTTCTGTGAATAACTCAGAACCGACTTTTTTAAACATTTCTTACTGTCATTTTGTATTAGCATGACAGGGATGAGTTTTCAGCCTTGTTTGACAGAACAGGAAGAGAGGATGAGAAGCAGCTTACCCAGCTCATGAAAAGGTGAAAGAGCAGCTAATTCTGGAAACCATTTCCTGGCAGATGGATGACATGAGCTATCTGCATGGCTTCATCAAGGAGAAGCATGCTTGAGCAACATGATAAACTTGACCCATGAAATGACTGGCCAGGTAGAAGAGGAAGGAACAGTGGGCACTGCGTGCCTGGACTTCAGTAAGGCCTTTGACACTCCCTCAAGATCTTCAGAGACAAGCTGCTGAGGTATGAGATGGATGAAAAGACAGTGAGGTGGATTGAAATTTAGTTAAATGGCTGGGCCCAAAGAGACAATCATCTGGATCATGGGGCAGAGTGTACCCACAGCAAGTTTAGTTTCCTTTCAAAACTGCACATCTTATCAGGAGATATTGGATTGGCTGTAAAAAATACTCATTAAGAGCAAGATGTATTTGCTAAAGTATTGCTTTAATAATTGAAAAAAACAAACAAACAAAACAAATCAGAACACCAAGCAGCACTTGTGACAACTCATCCTTTTCTTTCCACTACCATTAATGACATAATTCTTTTCTAAAAGCAGAATTTGTCAACCCTACCTCTTACAAAGTGACACTGCAGCAGACAGCCTTCAGGGGAGACAGTCAAGAGAGTTGTTTGGATGAATCTTCATCAAGAACTTAACCTTGGCACCCAGAGCAAATGAGAAGCCTGTCTTAAAAGGAAGTTACTTCTCAGAGATGCCCTGCCTCTGGGAGTCTGTTAGTGAAAGAGGAACATGGCCAGGTCAGGCTTTCATTTTATATGTTTTGCCAAGTATCACCACAAAGCAGAACATATATGCTGGCTCAGATAGAACTTGAACAGCCCCAAGCCAAATTCCACAGAGTGAAGTTTGGAAGAGAGCAGAGCATGTTTGGTTTTTTATTTTTTTGGGTTGTGGGGTTTTTTTTGTTTTTGGTTTGTTTTTTTTTACTTGACAAAAGAAAGAAAGGAAAAAAATGGTAAGAAGCTAAGCATGCTCAGAAATATAGGTGGGATCAGACATCCCCACATCTATGCCCTAGCATACTTTTTAAAAATAATTTAAAATAAAATATATGTTTAGATTTATATACTGTAAACAGGAAAAAAAAGGGAATGTGATATGTATCGCAAAATATGTGACATTTTAAAATTCCCTTAAAGAATAGCCAAAAATATTATTGGAAGCCTACTCTGAAAGAATTTTTTTGTACGTATGGCATTTAGGCCTACATTATATGAAAGACTTTCAAAGTGTAAGATTATGAATGGACTCTACTGTTGTGGTTACTCTTAACTGTAAAATTCAGTGGAGTGCCAGAAACTGCCAGCTGGAAAGAAGACAGGGGAATATCAACAGGCTGCATTCAGAAGGAATCCTGATGTGTTGATGTAATAGCTGGATAATGAAATGATTTGCTTGCCTTAATATTCCATTTACAAAGAAGTCATTTAGCCTTTGAAGTGAAAGACTTTGGAGATCATATAAACATATCCTAGGTTGAAAGCAGTCTCTTTAGAGCATTATATTTGGCTTTGTAAACATTAATTCTAATACATTAGTAGCTAAGGTTGATGGAGGACAGAGAGGTGATTCAAAATAGCCAGAATGGTTTCATCGAGGGCAAGTCCTGCCTCTACAATATGTGGTCTTCTATGATGGAATGACTACATCAGTGGGCAAGGGAAGGGGTATTGATGTCATCTATCTGGGCTTCTGTAAAGCTTTGACATGGTCCCCCACAACATCCTTCTCTATGAGTTGGAGAGAGGTGGACTTCATGGGTGGACTGTTAGATGGATAAGAAATCGGTTGGATGGTCAAATCAGGAGGGTAGTGGTCAATGGCTCAATGTTGATGTGAAGATCATTGACCAGAGGTGTCCCTCACGGGTCCATATTGGGTCCAGTACTATTTAATACCTTCATCAGTGGCATAGGCAGTGGAATTGAGTGGACCCTAATCAAATTTGCAGATGACAGCAAGCTGAGTGGTGTGGTTGACACACCTGAAGGACAGGATGCCATCCAAAGGGACCTGGACAACAAGCTTGAGAAATAGTTCCATGTGAACCTCATGAGGTAAAACAAGGATAAGTGAAAGGAGCTGCACTTGGGTCAGGGCAATCCCGATATCAACACAGGCTGAACACATCCTGGCCAGCCCTGATTACAAGGACTTAGGGGTGCTTGTGGGTGAGAGTCTGGACATGACCCAGCAATTTGCACTTACAGCCCAGAAAGCCAAACATGTCCTGGGCTGAATCCAAAGCAGAGTGGCCAGCAGGGCAAGAGAGAGGATTCTGCCCCTCTACTCCAGTCTCATGACCTGGAGCATTGCATCCAGCTCTGGAACCCTGAGCACAAGAAAGATGTGAGCCTATTGGAGTGGTTCCAGAGAAGGCAACAGAAATGATGCAAGGGGTGGAGCACCACTACTGTGAGGAAAGGCCAAGAGATTTGGATTTATTCAGCCTGCACAATAGAAAGCTGAAGAGTGATCTTATTCTGGTCTTTCACTACTTGTATGTGGCTTACAAGAAAAATTGGGAAAAAATTTTTACATTATATTTTCTATTTCATACCTTATTGTCTCGTAATGTAAAATAAATCATACTTAGTTCCAGAAAAATCAGATTTTTCTGTCTAGACAATGACAAGCATATTGTCCTCACATATGTGTCATACACAATATTAGTGTAACAGAGTAACTGAAAAGTTCACAGACATGTCGTAGGAAGCAACCAGAAAGAATGTACAGTTTTCATAAAGGCCCCATAAACAGTTACTTTATGCTAATCTCCCATAAATTAAAGTATATTATCTCAAAATCTGCGTATTTTGTTTAAACACTAACGTTTCAGGTGATAATGCTTAGAAAAACGTACTTTTATATTCTTCATCACTGCACTGAAGCAACTATGTTAAATACAGCGACAGAATTAACAGACAGTTAACAGATGGTGGAAACCACAATTTCCACCATCTTATAAAGTTTGACAAAGTCCTTCATTATTGCTCCTTTACTCATCAACTAAGTTTGCACTCATCTGAAAAATGCATGTTGCATACCACATATTTTTCAGTGCACGATACTGTTACACAACTCCATTATTTTTGGATTTTTTCAGGATTGTCTTTAGATTTACACTAAAACATACTAGGCAATAAATTTGTGATCATTCTACAACTGAAAGATCAAGTTATTTAAGTATCTAGGTTTGCATTTGTTTTTATAAAATCTAGAGAAGGTGACTGTTTTCTACAAGACTTTTTTATACATTTTGGTCCCAGTGCAAGAATAATCTTGGAGAGCATCACAACTTTGAAAAAAACCCCATCTAAACATGTAAGGTGCAGTGTAGTTACCAAATTTGTGTGGAATACAGTGCTGTATATACTAATAACCTGATATACTATACATGTGGAGAAATATATATGTATGCAGAGATTGCTATAGACCTATATATTGTCTATCTTTCTTCGACTTTTTCATGTATCTACCTGTTGTGGTTTGACACTGGCACAACGCCAGGCAACCATGAGAGTCTCTCACTCACCCTCCCCTGCCACAGCTGGGCAGAGAGGAGAAAAAAAAATAACAACGTTTACACGAGTTGAGATAAAAGACCAGGAGAAAACACTTCAAGGGCAAAACAGGCTCTACTTAGAGGTACAAACTGAATTTATTGCTAACAGAATCAGAGGAGGATAATGAGAAGTAAAATAAGCCCTTGAACACTTTTTTCCCCCCAGCCCCTCCCTCCTTCCCACTGACAGCACAGGGAGACAGGGCATGGGGGTCAGTTCATCACCGAGATTTTCTTCCGCTGCTCTGGGAGATGAGTCCATCCTTTGTGAGATCGTGGGGTCTCTCCCACTGGAGACTCCATTAATTCCTCCGGCGTGGGTCCACTCTCGCGAGCAGCAGTCCTGCTGCACCTATTGCAATGTGAACTCTCCCCATAGGTGGACAGTCCTCCCAAAACTGCTTCAACCTCTCTTTCCACGGGATGCAGTCCTCCAAGGACAGGCTGCTCCAGCCTGGAAGCAGGGCCCTCTCTCCCCTCCGGCTCTTCCACTGGATCCAGCCTCCTCCAGGCATCCACCCGCTCCGGCATGGGCACCTCCCCATGGGCTGCAGGCGGATCTCTGCATTCCCCGTGGATCCCTACGGGCTGCAGGGGCACAGCTGCTTCACCAGGGGCTGCACCACGCCCTGCAGAGGAATCTCGGCTCCGGCTCCCCCACCTTCTCCACTGACCTTGGTGATTCCATGTTGTTTTCCCTCACATGGTTCTCTGACTATAATAAAAACTGCTTGACTTTGTTTTGATTTTCTTCTTAAATATATCATCACAGAGGCATTACCAGCCTCTCTCACTGGCCCAGTTTTGGCCAGCAGCATGTCCATCTTCAGAGCCATTGGCTCAGCTGGACATGGTGGAAGCTTCCAGCAGCTTCTCACAGAAGCCACCTCTGTGGCCCCTCTGCTACCAAAAACCAGGTCTCGCAAAACCAATACACTCCCAATATATAAAATTGTGCAGATATGCATGTATACATGCAAACACTAAAATTTATTGCAAGGTGTTGTTCTGCAAATGGAAATAAACACATCCCTATGACATTATTACTGCTTCATGCTGCACTGACAGTTTAATTACTAATTGTGGGTACTAGAAGGTAAGTCCCTTGGGCTGTCTGGTGCCCTTATGCCACTGAGAAAGCAAAACAGATGCTTAAAGCATAATATAGCAGCTAATAGGAGGGGGGAAAATCTAAACATACCAGTGCAAAACGTGGAAAAGAAGGCTGGAGAACAGCATAACCTCCAGAAGAAAATGTTGCATTTTCAATATGTCCGAAGTGTGGTTGCATTTGAGTTCTTCAGCATGAACAGAAATTATTAATCTTAGTTTCCTAGCTCATGTTACTAGCCCCTGACAAGAACAGAAGCTTGTTTTCCTTAGAGCAAAGATAAAGGCTATTGCCACAAGATTTTGGCATACATATTTCAATTGAAAGAGCTAAATTTCTATTTTGAATATTGTCAGGGGCAGCAAATAGTTCAACTCAGTACTGTGCAAAAAAATCCCCAATTCACTGAATCAAATACATATCCATTCTAATTTTATTAAAGTGACTGTTGTCTCATTGTAGGAATGAATGAATTTTATTTTTCATTTCAGTGCACTAGGTCTTTTTATGAAGGCGTTTTATTGCAATAACTTTTCTCTCATTTGAAATGTTGTCACAATTTAGTAAGTACTATTAATCAATGCTAATATACAACAATAAAAGGGCTAAATTAAAATTGGGAAATAACTGCTTTCTTTTTTTCATATTCTCACAAACACAAGAACATAAACATCATTTTTTAAACTCTAAAGAATAACTAAAACTTCTGGATAGCTTACTTCTGTATAAAAAATAAATAAAAAGATAATATTTTTCTTCTCAATGGTATAAGTTATAGTTTTCACTGTCACTTTTTCCCTTTCTATGCCCATGAGCATATTTTTTATATATTAGCAAAAAGATAATAAAAACAACCCACTGTCCTCCTATACAGAACTAGCTCACCTAGCCAAGGAGTTGTTCTACTGCACAGGCAGGTTGCTTATAGATATGAGTATCTATGGCATTCCTGGTATTCCCAGCCTGTCGGGGGAGAGAATTCCTTCAGGGATTGGCCTATTTTCTCCCATACTCCACCCCACTCAGGATTTTCTGTGTCTGGGGCAGGTGTCTGTGCATTCTCTCTAGGAAACTTAGTCCTCATAGACAAACAGGAAACTATATAGAAGAAACCCACTAGATAAAACACCAGGAAAGTGGTTGCTTCAGCATCTAGGGGAAACTGAATATTCCCAAAATGTGCCGTAACAGATTTGAAGGGAAACGAGGAGAAGAAAGGTTGGGGAATATCATCTCTCCCTGTAAAAGACCAAGTGTAATTACTAACAAACTCCCCAAACAGGTTA
Organism: Callaeas wilsoni; assembly: GCA_013398955.1. Taxonomy (NCBI): domain Eukaryota; kingdom Metazoa; phylum Chordata; class Aves; order Passeriformes; family Callaeidae; genus Callaeas; species Callaeas wilsoni. The sequence continues at coordinate 219,551 of VWPU01004727.1, read as the reverse complement.
CGGGGCTTCAGATGAAAACACAGCATACCATACACATTATCAGCCACTCTCTGTATCTCTGTAAACCCTCTATAAATCATAAACCCTCTATAAATCATCACCACCAAGCACATCAGCATAGCAAGCCTGATTTGTACCCCTGCTCTGTAAAAGTTACGTGCCAGAGACAAAATTGCCCCTATCTGTGGATACGCAAGCATGCCTAGGGACCAGAAAGTCATTATTACCTCAAACCACATGACTGTGGTGACTAGTGACTGCTGTACCCCAATACAAAGTACTTAAAACCAAAATGTAATTATTTCTGGGTTTTTTTCACTTTCTCGAGCACCACCTTGGGCGCCAAATTTAAAAAGTGCCAGTTTGGACACAGTCTAGGAGGACACAACCCAAAAAGGGCGTGTATCTCTCTCCTGCCTGCCAGGCAAGCAGGCCCCAGCAGCCCATCCCCCCATGGGTTCGCGAAAATAATATCTCGAACGAAAGTGAAAAAAGCTATTTATTTAACAAACAGAGTCCGCCGCTGTCACGGGACAAAAAAGGATATGGAAACCCCCTCTCCCGTCCCCTAAAGGACGATGATGGATTTTAGAGTTCTTTCTGTAGGTAAAATCTGCAGTCCTGAGCTGGGCCGGGCCGGCCAGGCAGGGTCCGATGATCCCCCTTGGAGGGACCCGCCGAGCAGGTCCCAGAGATGGTAGCTGGTCTTGGACAAAGAAGCAGGCCAAAAACCGTCCGAAAAGGAACAGAAGTTGCTGAGGCAGATAGCAGTTCCTTCTCAGCTGAAAGCAGAAAAACAACTAGGGAAAAACTGCTTTCTTTACCCTCCTAACTGGGAGAAATTATCCGCTCTGACAGAGAAAAGAATGTAAATGTTCTAACTGCAAGGTCAAGCTAGTCACTTTGAAGAGTTCCCTTGGCTTCTCGCTCTCCACTTTGCAATTTAAAAGGTACACTAGAGATCAAGCAGACGATCTTAGAATCACCCCAAGACACCTTTATTAAAAAACGCCTACAAGGAAACACTGTACCCCTTGGTTTAGTTAGCTTCCCATCACTATCACCCTGAGCTTATCTCTCTGTTTCTTTCTTGGGGAATACCACTGGGCACCTTGGACTGAGTGCCTGTTACTAGATTTTCTTTTCCCAAAGAAGTTGATTAATTTCATCTGAGATTAGAAACCCAATAAATGATGTTTGTCTTCTTAGCCCATGTAAGTCATTGGGGAAAAAAAAAAGGATCAATGAGATCCTTTGACCCAAGTCATCAGCCACGAAGATGTGCTTACACATCTGGAATGTGCAATGTATTTAAGAAATTTCTCAAAAATTGTAGCTCTGTTCAGTTAGGTGTTTATGTTTCTATATCAGACTTAGAGGCAGATGCTACTCCTTTTCACTCATGCAAGCTGTTCACTCAGGTTTTCCAGTGAGATTTAGCGAACATATTCTTGTCATTTATTTCATACTTACCCAGAGTAGGGGGAATAAATTGCAAGCCTAAGGAGGCCAGGTAATAAGATTGCAAGGGAGCTGCATATGTAGAGGAGCTTAGTTTTAGCTGCAGGGGAAAGCTTTCTAGCTCTTGTGGCAGGCGAGTTTGAACTGCAAGGTGGATATTGTAGACGTGTGCCTGCAGAGATAAAAGGTGGCCTCTACAAGAGAAGGCTGAGGACAGTAATTATCATTCCAGGGATGCTGCAGTGGTCGTGTATGACCAGATTTAGGACCCCCAGGCCAGAGCAGTGCCAAAAAGTTAGAAAGGATCTGTAACAGGTCCCTTAGAGGGCCCAGGACACCAAATGTACCAGGAGAGTTTGAAGGAGACTGGTTTGTTTAGACTGGAGATGACACAGGAAGGGATATTGTTGTTGAATTCCAGAACAGGAAGAAATGTTAAAAGAAAGATGGAGTCAGACTTTTCTCACAGGTACAAAGGGAGAAGAAACAATGGACACAGAAGAAATTCTAATTAACTGTAAGGATAAGAAAAAATTATAATGAGAGTGGTTAGGCCCAGAGTGATGGTAAAAATTTGGTAAAAATGTTTGGAAAATATTAATGGTTGAGAACCTTCAAGGCCTTGATCTTGATGCAATTCTGAACTTAGTCCAGTATTAGGATCTGCAGAGGTCTTTTCCAATTAAAAGTATTGGCATTTTTTTGTAATGCCAACACTAGCATTTTTATCTTTGGTTTCATTTCTTCAGGGTTTTCCTTTGAGCTGCCAAGAGTCATGGCATAAATTTCTCTGTTCAGTATTGCTTAGTGCAACAAGACAAGTCTTAGCCTTTGTGATGAATACAATGTCTTATATCTGTTTGCTCCCATTCTATGCTATCATCACTTAAAAACCTGATGACTGAGGGTCATGGGAATGCTGGAGAGAACATGAGATTGTGTCTGCCTTTGGCAGTGAATGAGCAAGCTCAGAAGTTTCCAGATTTTATGGAAGGGTACAAAGACCTGGAAACAAATATATTTGAAGAACAGACAGTTTACAGCAAAGCTAATGTTTATGATAGCAGAGTCTATAGGAATTGAGGGAGTTACTGAGTTGACAAAAACACTATGTGAATGCAACTCCCAGTAAGGAAGGACACAGTGTACATGGAGATTATTTTCCTATAAGTTCTCTTTGTCTCTATTCTGTCTTATCTGATTACTTTGAGTGGCCTCTGTTTCAAAATATATACATTATTCTAGTTAGCTTTCTAATAAAACATGGCTTTTTCAGTTCAGATTTTTTATTTTTTCTTTGGAAAACTCAATTTAAGGAGAATATTCAGGGACCCCTATAATAAAACATCTTATGTCCAGTCTTAAAGCTTAGTCTTAGTGAAAAAAATTAATTTTTTAAATTAAAAAGTAATCCCACAGCTATCAAGAAGGAAATAGAAAGACTATTATGTCAGCCATTATAGAACTGGTCATTTGAAAGCCCTTTTTCTAAATCTGTTCTCCAAATATATTGCCCAAAACTCATTTCAACCTAGAATGGAAAAGGAACATGGAAAAGTAACTGCAAAAAGAGAAATTGATTACTATTAGCCACACAGATGGCAAAAGCACCTAAAATATTTGTTCATATATAGGAAACAAAACTGGACTACAGCTATCAACTAATTCCAGATGTTACCTACTACTGATCTAGGTTATTCACTCCAAAAGCGTAAAGATGAATTTTCAACCAGTTTTCTCCACAGAACTAAATTACATTAAATAAATTTAATGCATAAATAAAATTAATCCTAATTTTCCAACATGAAGAGTTCCAGTTTTGTGCTATAAAATCATGTAAGTATTAAGCAAACACAGATTTTAACTTTTTACTTCAAACATTGCAAGCAGTCTGCCATAAATCTCCTTAACACAATAAATTTAAGCAATACATCTCCCCACTTTTTCAAACCATTCAATTTTGTTTCAGCTGAAGATTAAAAAAAAAGGAAAGAAAATGTTTAAATGAGGCATATTAGTTAATAATCTCTTAGCAGCTAAAACTACAGTATGAAACAGCTCTTAAATGGGACTATGACAGTAAGATGTATTTTTTGAAGAATTCAAAACTAAAATTAAAATACTAGTGGCTTTTTCTATTCTTTTTCTTCATGTACTGTTGGCTAGTGAAGTCCTTTGAAATAATCTTACAAGTAAGAAAAAAATACTAGAGGAAGGTATTGAATCCATGATAGTAGCTCTTCAGTGAGTTCCACTGAAAGTAAACCATTGACTTACTGGCTAATTAAGCTGATCCTTCTACTTTGTATTTTGGGTTGTCTCTCCTTGGCAGCATGAGGACAAATATACAATCTGACTTTATGTAACTATAAAAACTACATCAAATATGTGACTGACATATACCGCTACAGACTTCAACACAGGTCAGTCTCATGAGTAAAACCCCAAGACTCCTAGTAAACACATGCAGCCTGAAATGAAGCTTCCTCTACTTTACTCTTTTGCAATACAGTAATTCATATTGTTAAATGTACAATAAAACAAACCATGTTTGACTGTCTTGTGACCAAAGTTTAACTCTCAAATTCTACTTGGAAATTCAAATACAAAGGAATAAAAAAATCTGCCTGTAATTTTCTTCATTAGGAAAATTTCTAATCATGATCCTTTTGTATCTTTAAAAATTCGAATCCATACTGTCCTTTGCTTTTGCAAGCCACACTCTCTTCCACTGTTTCTAATAGCTCAGCGACATGTAACTGTACTACAGTCTAATTTCATGTCGCTTACTTTATGAATAAAGTACAAGTAACTAATGAAATATGTTTCCCTAACACAAAGTCAGACCTTTAATTTACATTGAATAATTTTCTTAGCTACAAAATTGTTTATACCATGCCATAATACATCTCACTATGGTCAATATTTACAATATTTGAGTAAATGTTTCAAGGAAGTTTGCCAAATCAAGTAGTGCTATAAATTCAAAAATCGTTCAAACAGTTTTCAGCTTACAAAGCACATTTATAAATATATGTATGTGTGTGCATGTGTGTTTTACCTTTTTTTTTCCACAACTTAATGCCAACTTTATCCATTAGACTACTGTGTAAACACCCCACTGTCACAATCATTGTTAGTTCATCACTACTTCCTATAACTATTTGTCCTCTAGAACTCTTCAGAATTCTACCTCAGTTAACTTTTTTTAGTTGTTTTTTCCAAAAAAAAAAAAAAAAAAAAAAAAGAGGAAAAAAAAGCCAAACCAAAATGAAAATATGTTAGTATAAGGGAGTTCATTTATTGCGGTTTTAAAGAAAATATTTCCTTGGCTTTTTCTGAACTTTAGAATTTTTGAATTTACATTTGTAATTTGATTATTACACTGGAGTGTTTTGCTTGTATGTATGAATGAATACAAATTGCTTAAGACTGAAAAAAAATGCAAAATAATTATTCTCCCTTTTCCTTTTCAATTTTCCTGTGTGCTTCACTGATCGACCTAAAGCATGAACCCAGTAAATATGTGAGGTGACTGAAATTTATATGTGGTAGGAGATGAGAACCAGCATGCACAGAAAAGAACATTTTTTTTTTCCACATGAAAAAGACTTCAGAGGCTAATAGCTGTTGAATAGCACTTTGAATTCTAGATTTCCTTCTACAGTTTAATAGTGTTTTCTCTTGACCTAGGTTCTTTCTGATAGGGGAAATCTTTCAGTTAGCCTTAGGTTATTTCTGTTTGCCTCATTTTGGTTGTGAGTTTTTTTCTTTTCCCTATCTTAACCTCTTTTTGATATTTCTGAATGACTCCTATGATATTTTTGTCAGCTGTTTATGTAATACTTAGATTTCTAATTCTAATTTAGGCATCTAGAATCCCTTATGCTCTCATTATTACAGACAGCTAAAATCACATTAGATAAATGTAATTTCTTGACTCAGATCCAGTCCTGATTAATCATCTTTCCTAGCTTTCCAAGTATTCCTGCAAATCTACCTCTAATCTGCTGTTGCTGTTTCTCACTTGTTTGTTTTTTTTTTTCAATTTCATGCTAATTTTTACATCTTCCAAACCTAAATGAATCTTTTCTTATTGCTCTAGTTCTCTCCCTTCATTCTGCCAATATCGGTTATTTTTCTGGCACTTTGATTTTTCATATAGGCTCTTTGTTTGTTTGACTGTAGTGACTCTTCTTTTCTCATCTCTATACATGATTGATGTTTTCCTGTTCCCCAGCTTTCTGGAAGACTTTTGTCCTAGACTTTTTCTGAACTAGTCTCTTAACATAAACCTTTTTTTTTTATCACAAATCTCTTCTCCTACTTTTTTCTCTTCATTTGTTCTATTATACAGGCTCCTCAGATATCTGGAAAATCAGCTGACAATTTCCTTAAGTGTCTTTAACTGTAGTTATTGACAGCAGTTTCACATGTCAAGTTTAAGCTTTGCTTCCCATTAACTGTTCTTTTACTTGCAAGTTATGTTTCAGTCATATGAAAAAGATATTTTAAAAATTCTATGCAGGAATTTTTATGTTCTTTAACTACCTATCCCTTTTCCAGCCTTTTGCTGTTTCTGGTGTGGTTGTAGCTTTGACACCATTATGTTTGTTGGAAAGGACAATAATTTTAGTACTTGTGAAGTAGTTCATGCTATTATGAAGTTTCCTTTAGCATTTAATTCTAATATACACCACATTACACATCAGTCATTCCACAATTAACTAGTGATATATTGCTTATGTTTCAAAGGAGTATGGGAAAGGTAGACTACAAATTAAGTTTAAACTCAAAGCACTACAGAGGAAGATATTTTTTCCCTGAAATAACAATAACTTTTATTGCCAGTTGTAAATTTTTGAAAATCAATTACATTCCTCATAAATATATGCATATATTTTAAATATAAATTAATTATTTACAGGTGATAGGAGGAACTTTCTGCAGGTCTGGCATTTCTTCATTAAAATGTATGCAAACTATAGCTGTGAAAGGAAAACTTCACTATTCATGCTTCTTATCATGTTTTTTTCTTGTTGTATCCAATTAAGAAAGAGACACTGCAGATAGCTCATCAAAGATTGTGTTCAATGTTCATCTGTGTACAGAAGAGTGAAGAATGATTTAAAGTTGAGAAGGGAAAAGTGAAAAAGTAATCTCTAAAGCCAAAAAAATATTTGGACCTTGAAAGCTATGTGAAGCAACCTGCCAAAAAGTTAAAAAGAAAAGATGATTGAGAATCAATTAAGGGATGTACAAATGGGAATAGAGAATATTTTCTTTTACAAAAGGCAAAAAAGAATATAATTGTTTTCCTTTCATAAAGAGAGAAAAGGTGATTAAAAAATAGTATAACAAACGCATACTATTCAATGGAATTGAAGAAATACATAGGGATTACTGTTTCCCCTCTTTTGTATCACATTTGAAGCATTTAAAAGCCAATGATGGTAAAAACTATTGGATTTACTGTCAGTAAACTGCTTAAATTTTGAAGTTAATGTACTTCATTAAAAAACGGAATTTTGGAGGAATAAATTGATTTTAGCTAAATGTGAACAGAAATAAAGAGTGAAATAGGAATTCCAGTAAATGCAGATGTAGAATACAAACTCATTTCCTAAGCCTTAGGACGAATGTCTCTGATCACATGGTTTGTTCAGCCTGGAGAAGAGGAGACTGAGGGGAGACCTCATTGCAGTCTACAACTTCCCCATGAAGGGAAGAGCAGGGACAAACACTCATCTCTTCTCAGCGGTGATAATGACCTTCTCAGTGATAGAACCTGAGGCCATGTCATGAAGCTGTGTCATGGGAGTTTTAGGTTGGATATCAGGAAAATGTTCTAAGATGGTTGGGCACATGGATGGGCACTGGAATGGGCTGTCCAGGGCAGTGGTCAGACCACCGACTCTGTCAGAGTCCAAGAAGCACTTGGACAATGGTCTCAGGCATGTGGTGTTACTGTTGGGGCTGTCCTAAGTAGGGCCAGGGGTTGGACTGTGATGATCCTTCTGAGTCCCTTCCAACTCTGGATATTCTATATTTTGATGTTTGGAGACCACATTCAGCTAATCAATTTAAAATGTTTACTGTAAGTCTGCACCTTTAGGATATATGTGACTGTTTTGACTCCGATGTCAACAGTGCAGGTGTTGTCAGTAGCCCATATTTAGATGCTGGCATTTCTGATATCTAAATACAGGTGTATAATTCAAGAGTTGATTCCCACTGCCTTTGATTTAGCCTTGTCACTCCTTTAACGACCAAACAGATCACTTGAACAGTACTTGGAGACTGTATCTAGTGGGTCCTGAGAAACATCCTAGACAAATTACTGAGAAGACAATTTATGTGAAACCAAAACTCTAAGAGTTCCTGGGAATCTCATGTGCCAGGTTCTCCAGCTCTTCAACTGCCTCCTGATCACAGGCACTTTTGATTCTTCAGATGAAGGATTTCCAGGATTTCTTGACTGAAATCTTAGGTTCCTAGTCCTACTTGTTACAGACGCCTTATGAATACAAGTCTCTTAACATGATCTGTAAACATTAAAGAAAATATAATCTAGAAAGTTTTCCATCTGCCATGTTCAAGAATTGTTTTCTTTTGTTTTGATTGTCATTCTTTTTGAGGGATTGAGGTCTACCATTTCAGAACTTAAGCTTCTCAATATCTTCATTGTTCAGAAGATTCACTACCATGCATTTTTTTATGGCTTATATTAAAATGAAAATATATATGTAATAATATGGTGCTAACCTGTGCACCAGTAAGTATTTACAGCATCCTGTGTTCTGATATTAGGTAATAGCTTCTAAAACGGTCATTGATCGACTGCTTGTAACATAGGTTACTTTCGTGAGCTCTTTTAGTATATAACAAATGCAAAATCAATAACTTCATACTCCCAATTTGATGTTTACTGCATAAAATTAGATTTCTTATACTTAAATTATCTGCTATAGATTTAGTTCCTCAGAGATCAATGCATTGAACCTGAAACAGTAATAATAAAGCAGCCTTTAGACTTTTTATTTACACAAAACAACTTTTCATGTATTAAAAACAGAAAAAAAAGTCAAAGAACTACTATGAAATTTGAATCTTAACAAATGCATTGAAAATGGTTAATTTGGTCCTGAATATCCAAAAGTAACTAGGAATTGCTATTCTTTTTAAGCACTTTTAGGGGGAAACCCTAAGTCTAATGAAAAAAGCCCTTGCCAAATATCAACCTTGGTAACAAACAAGATGTCCATGAGCTGAATATCTCATATTAGTGTCTTGTAAAAACTCCTGTGCTGAATTTATTAACACCACAATGAAGAATTACATCAGTGCCAGCATATTTCACCACATTTTGTTCTGGTGCATTGAGTTCATTCACTCATTATTGTTTGATAAGAATACAGAGAAACAATATTTCTCAGTCGAGACTTTCAGCCAATTCAGTAGCATTCTATAGCTAGACAATAATATTGATGACAGAAAAAGAAAAGCTATAGTTCTTTTTGTTTTTATTACTCTATAATAAAGGAAACACACTTTCAGCACAAAATCCTTGAAGTTGATCCAAGAGCTGATCTAATCTAGCTCTACCGTAATTATGTTGATTTCAGAGATCTCAGTGTATAAATACCCATGAGACACTGCCATCATGCATTGTCTCCTCATTCAAGTTTCCGGACAGTGATAAATATATTTTTACAATAAAGCAAAACATCTTTTTTGCCCTGATTAAACAAGGTACTCAGATAAAAGAACAAAAAAGAGAAAGAATGGATACTGCTGCAAGAAGATTCTCTAAACATAACAGCTTTCTGATATGCAAAACACAGCTAGATATAAACAATAAAAGATGGAATTCTAATTCCTCTAAAGTTATTGATCATTAAACATTTAGACAGTGTATGAAGTTTAACTTGTCTTCTGTTATTCTAAATGCAAATTTTCAATTTTCACTTCTTCAATATTGTTGCACTAAACTCAATAAACAACTGAATTGAATCACATAAAATTAATCCCCCCCTCCTCCCCTCTAGGGTGTCTTGTAGATTAATATTTTTCATTTGCCCAGGCATTGAAATGTGTCAAACAGCATTACAGATGTTTACTAACATAGTTTCCACATTAGACTAGAGATGATAAATGGCAAAGTCGTATATACTGGGAAATTTTGGCTTGTCCTTAAAGATGTCTTTGATCTATCAAAAAAAATTGAGTCACAGCTGTCACAGACCAGAAATCTAGTAACTTTCTTTGGAATAAGTTAGTAAATCTTGCAATCTCCACCAACTACCAGAGATTTGTGTTAGACTATAATGTGCATAAAATATTATTTTTTGATAGTTCAGCTCAACAGGTTTGTCTTCAGTTCTTTGTGTTTTTGTTTGGTTGGCTTGGGTTTTTTTGTGGTTTTCATTTTTTAGGGTTTCTTTGGGGGAGATGGGGGCCTGCTTTTTTTATACTTTTCTTAAATGTAGATTAAACTTTTGAGGCACACACTATTAGCTATCATTTCCACAATCCTGCTGCCTTATGAATCTCTCAAGTTATCTTTGAATCTTACTTTTCATATGCCTTCCCCCACAAAGGAATGGTATTTCTTCTCTACCTTGATCCATACAGAAAATGACTCCTTTGTGAAGCTGTTTCAAGAATTGGAAAGATAAGCTGAAAATTTCATAGATTTTTAAAATTTCTCTGTAAGTGCATGATGAGATAATTTTCTCCAAATGGCAAAATATCTCTCAGAGGTTCTGAGGGAGTTCTAGATTGCTCCTTCTTTGTTTTCCTAAAAATAATGTATTTATTAAAATTTTTAAAATAATGAAATTATTAATATAGTATCTATATTTCATCACCTGTCTATATCTAAATTTATATGTTATATCTCTATTATGTAAAGCAATGTTTATCTTGCTAAATAAAAGGTCACAGAAAAAAAAAAGACAAAAGAAATAAAAACCCACATGATGAACGCCTGATGTCCTTTATTCCCTGGACTCTCTTTTTCTCCACTGCAGCTCCTTTACAAATTAAGCCCAGGCATTGTTCTGGGTGCACATCACTGCATGGGCACTGCACAAAAATCTATTATAGATTAAGTTATTTAAATTGGGTTTTTCTCCATCTGTTTTTCATGCATCTTTCAGGAATAATTTTGCCTTTAATGAAGGTAAGTAACAGATGGAATTTTAGGATTCTAAAGGAGTGTGACACTTCCCTGTTTTCATTTTAAGGTTTAGAATATATGCAGACGCCACTCTGTTAAAAGGTCAGACAAAGTCCAGGAGAGATATTTGTCTGTAGAATATACATGCCCATTCTTTCTATTAAAAATCATAGCTTTCATGGATTCATGAGGGCTCTTTCATGGTGTTCTATTTAAGACCTCTTCTGTATTTAGAGGATACTGAGAGTTGCTATAGAGTGATCTCTTTAAATTATAAGTATATGGGTGAAGATGTTTATCCTCCTGTTTTGACCAAGCTTTAGATGGCTAATTAGAACGAGATGAAACCTGTGAGTAAAAACCAAATTGTTTAGTGAGCTGAATATTATCCTGAAAACCTAAGTAATACCCACCAAAATATCTATTACTGTCTACACTGTCTTAAACAAATAAAATAGAAGGAATTCAGCTGTCATTAAAGCATGAGACCTCACTTTTTATTAGCATTGCTAGTTTAAGCCGTATGATTCTTTAGCTTATGCAGTACATTGAATATACTTAGCTCTTTTGTAAGCAGGTTTCCTTCTGTGTATCAAAGAAAGTGCTAGAGCTGTTCATGTTGAGTTCTGAAGGGGACTCAGAAATATTTAGAAGTAATCAACAAAGAGGTGAATAAACAAAGTTTTTGCAGGAAAAATGCAAGAAAAAGCCTCAGAAACCTGATTAAGTGACCGAGGTTATTAAAGGTGGCATAGCACTTAAATAATCTCTCACCCTCTGCCTCTTTATTAGTGTTTCCTCCTCCACAAGCAAATTAAAGCCCAATTAAATAAAATGAATCTATGGGTTCTGGGCATTAAACTGCTAGCTTTGTAAATAGAGATTAAATACAAAGGGAAGATTTGTTCAATATATCTCGTGATATGGATTGATTAACCTGGATCATTATAGAGATGCATATGTAGAATTAAAGGAGTATTTAAAAGATTCATTTTCATTATCTTTAAAATTAGTAGAGCAACTTATTTTATATGACGTGTGTTCTAATTCACAGGAGAATGAAAGAAAAATCAGAGCAATGTATATTGAATGGGAAATGAAACAGGTGATAAGACATTATAGTAAAGAGTAGAACAGTGGTGGAAAATACAGTGATGTACATCTGATAAAGAGGGGAGAAAGAAAAGAATCAGGAAACCTTTAGGGAGTTGAGAAAATAAAATAAAAAAAACTTGTTAAAAGGCTTGAGGAAACCTGCACCCTATGAATGGTTATGAGAAATCGCTCTGCTAATTCAGAGGAAAGGAGAGGCCAGCTTGCCAGAAAAAAACATAAAGGGAAACTATGAAGGTGGTAATACATAATTTTCTTTTCTTAATAAGAACAGAACAAAAAATAGTCTTTAGAGGAAGCAGTGGGAAGCATTTATTTGATATTAAAGAAAAAGCTAACCTGAAATTAAGTTTTTAATGAACTATGCCAAGGAAGGATGTAGGACTCATGCTATCATAGAGAATATTCAAGGTTGATGTGTCCCAGATACATAATTCAGACATAATTTAAGATATCTTTTCATAGCAAACACTGTTCTTGAAGTTACTGGTTTTGTTCAGTGGTTACTGCTTCTATATTTTCTTCCTCCAAAGGCATAATCATTCTCTGATCTAAACCATTCTGTAATACACTTGCTTACACTGAAGTCACCCTTTCTTTAGTAGGTTTATTATTTGTCTGGTAGATCTCATTTCAGTAACAAAATTAAGAGCTTATTTACAGTCTGTGCTTACGTACCATTGAAGTCTGTGGAGTTCTACCAAATATCAAAGGTTTCACTGAGTAAGAATCTGTTCTCTATCTCTCTAACAAGTTTATCTCAAAAGGTAGTACTGTTTTTTTAATCTATTTTATACCAGCATGGTTAGACTGACGTGCCTGAAATACTCTGAAATAAAGAGGATTAAGTAATTACTGGCAATAAATATGGTAAACATCTACAGCCTTTCCAGTAGTATGCTGACATATCACAGTTGGATTAAGAATTAACAAGTCTTAATCCTAAAATATTTTAATGTTTATGGTGGAATGGTTCACTTAACACTACAAGTTTATGTTTTTGGTAAGAATACATTCAGAAGATTTAGCAAAAGCTTGTGATTTTATTTGTACCTCATCCATTAAAATTGTCAGAGAAATCTTTAAGTACCTCTGTGATAAAATGAGGAATTGGGTCTATTTGTTTATAATAGTTTCCCTGATCAGCTTTCTGTTTTTTATCCCTCAATGCAAGACCTATGGGAGCACTTAAATCTCATTAACATCAGAGCTTTCATGGCGGATAGGAGTGGTACTCTCTATTCTGCCCTGAGGATAGTGTTCTATTATATATTACAGCAGTTACTTTCAGAATTAAGCAACTTTCAGTTGCGTTAACACATGTGTATTAACAATATAGAAATAAGTATGAGTAAATAATAGCATATTTGATCTCTTTAGTGAGTTGATCTAAATTCTTTAAGTACAAATAAATGTGAAAATTTACTGCCCAGGTATCCATACTCATTTTAAATTCCTCTCTCCTTTTTTTTAAAAAAACCAACTCCTTAAAACCTCCTATGTATATGTGCATGCACATAAGTAAAAAAGATTTAACATATTAAAAGGCATTTTATTTCATCATGCATTCTGGATTGCAAAAGACTGCACTGATGATCAAATCACTTACAAAAATATGAGTTTTTCTCATTAATGGCATGCTCCATAGAAAATAATTTAATGTCTTTAGTAATTACTTCAGTTGCCAGAGCAAGCATCAGACTGGCAAACAAAAGAAAAACAGATAAGCTGAAAGCCCTTTAACATTTAATTTCTAAATTACTTGTGCCTTCGCATGTCATACCTTATAATTCAGATATTTAGATTTTAACAAAATACCTATTCTACAGATTTACAGCAACTGTTCAACTCTGGCATCATAATTCCTTCTTTTGGCAAAGAACTTGGTGTTTACAAGATATATTATATTTCTGTCCATGTCCAGAAAGCAGTAAGTGTCTCTGTGTTTTACAGGTGACCAAGATAAAATTGAGGTTTCAAATAGCAGTTGTTTTTTCTCATTACTAAACGTTATTTCTCTGTTTGAGATAAGTATTGTGATGTTGTACAAGAATTCAGAGGTTATTGCTAACATTCAGTGTGAGAATTAAAAGGCTTATTTCGTATCTGAACTTCTTAAAGAGCGATTTTAACATCCCCACATCTGAGTACAAAAGACACAGAAGAATTTGTGCAATATCCAATTTCCCAAAGGCTGATTATTCTTCATTTCACGAGGCATTTAAAAACAATCTTTAAAGTCTCACAATATAGCAGTGTTTACTGAGGATGCATCATTAAAGACAAACAACTTGAAAACTGGCGCCGTGCTTCACTGAAGTACTGGAGTTTTTCGTTCTGTTTTTTAAGCAAACAGAGTAGTTTACATATAATTTAACAAATTCAGAGCCATTGTCTGCTTCTACCAGCAAAATGTTAATTGACTCCACTAACTGAAGCCAGGACCATAATAATTCTTCCTTTATTCCATTAATTCAGTTTCTTTCTGTTAAACGCAGATTTAGCACCAGAGATTAGGCATGCCATGTGTTTGTATTAAGAGAAACTGAAGGAAGGTTCACTGAATTCATTTATGGTTTCTGTGACCTACTCAGAGATGACTTAGAGAAATTGCCTCCCTTAAGGTACAGAGCAACATTGTGTGTGTGGTATTTTGGAGCTATTCTGTAAGGTGTTTTTTAATGAAATTAAATAACTCCTGGGGAAGAGAAGGAACTATGCAAAAATGGACATATAAAGACCTGTAGTCAAGCAAAGAGATTTGAGAACAGTAACTCCCTCAGTTCTTTCAAGAGACACAGTGCTATCAGGTGGTTAAATTGCCCTTTTTGGAAGCTGAGAAACAAGGAAAGCATAGGTTGGGTAGTATGTCCTATTGGTCAGCACACCCAGGCAGCAGTCTTGGGGAACCTGGCAAGCAAACAAGGACAAGGTAACTCTCCTCCGCTGGAATCCTATAATAAGCATAGTCCTAGAAAAGGAAGCGAGCTCCTGTACTCCCCATCTACAAGAGGAGTGTTTCCAGTGTTTTGAAAACCCTTGAACATTGCACTAATGACTCCAGGAGAAGCCACAGTAATGACATAAAATATCTACGTATAAGCTGTTTAACCTACTATACCTTCCCTGTTACTGAGGAAAATACGTGTCTCGCGTATCAGAGTAGATATCTGAAACAGGCCAAAGAAATCACACCCCAAAAGCCCATCTCTTAATTGACTAAAATGGTTTCTAAAATAGGAAAATACTCTGGTTGAAAGAGTTAGGGTGATATTCTAAGTTAGGTAAGATTTATCTCACCACTTTGAAAGAATTTAATATCAGCAGAAAAATGTATGCTCCTTGAGCTAACATGAATGCAGTGTATTCAAAGTTACAAGATGGACATGAACTTTAACAGACTTTTGAATTCTTCATTATCTTACAAATTGCATTTTATCTGGAAGGCTGCTCTGAATCTACAGTTGTTACAACACAAAAAAAGAAAAAAGCAGCAAAACATTAAGGAGAGGTTTGATGCTTGACTAATATATTAATTGCACATCATAACTCTGTATCCCTGGAGCATGAGAACTGATAAAAAGTATTTTTCAGGTTCATACTTGAATGATGCTTGAAGCTGAAGATGCATAAATCAGAGTCAATGGCAGCAGTGGTTTTAGTAATGACTTAATGAGGAGTAAAAATAGGCATTGTGGATGATATCACTCTCTTCTCCTTTTTGTAGAAAATTTGCAAGAATTGATCACAAAACTTTGAGGAAGGAAAACAGACAAATAGATAGCTTATAATATAATAGACAGATTATAATATAAAACATATATAATAGGTTTTTTAAAGAAGAAATTTGGATAGTTTTATACTTATGGTTGGACAGTGATTTTATCTTTTTAAAAGCATCTTCATCTTTTACAATGTATTTTGGAGGTCCATGGTCTTGGAAAAACATCAAATTACCCTCTTCTCTCTCCTTTCTTTCTTCTTCTTCTTTCTCCCACTACCATATTTGTATTTTTTCATGTTGCGAAGTACTTCACCTGAATTCTGGTCAGAAGACATTCTGCTATTTTATCAAGACTATTTTGAAATATATAAAAATTATGTCCCTGTTCTGCAGGTGTTCTTAGAGAGGTTAAACAAATTTTAATTGGTGGCATTGCAAAAGCTCTTAGTGAGCAAGATTATGACACATTCACTTTGTGCAACCCCGACTCTAAATAATTTCCATCAGTCCCTTCCAACTCAAAACATTCAGTGTGATTCTGTGTGTGGGATTCTTTTCTAGCTACAACTTGGAGGGTAAGAAACTACTGCCACAGGCAAACAGGGAAGGCAGAATTTGACACAAGTAACTGCATACATAATTAAGGCAAAATCAATGAGGAATTCAGCATATAATAAAAAAAAGAATTTTATTCCGGTTTTCTGATGAGAAGAAAATCAGAACAGAAATTCCTGTATACTTCTCAAAAAACAACAATTTTTGCTATTGAAAACAATAAAAATTGTCCTTCTCCTATGTGTTCTATGCTTTTGAAGGTAACGGATTTAAATAAATTTAGGATTTTTTAAAATAGCCTAATTTGTCAAGGAAAGTGTTTTTCACTTATGAGTGATTGCCAAATAAAATCATGAAGGCATGAATCATTAAGCATAACTCATAAATCACAAACTACCTTAGTAGTAAGTAGCAATAGCAAAAGTCAAAAAATAATAGGAGTACAAGGTAATTTATGAAGGGTTCAGTTTGCTGACCCCTTAGGGAAGGTCTCAGTAAGCCTTTCCACTTAGTCATTCACAGTTTTTACTCTTCTTTTATATTTGTTAATGCATTTCAGTCAAAAAGGAAAAAAAATCCCAAACAGTAAAACAATAAGCTGGTCTCCGATACACTTATATTGTCTGTAATTGCACTATATTTCATTTGAATGAAATCGGAGGGATTACTTATCAGGAAAAGTATTACTTTCCTTGAAGGGTCTAGCCATAATTAAAAGACTTAAAAGAGGCATGAAAACAAAATGTGAAATAAGGAGAATAGACATGCCCACAAGACTGAGAACAGACAGAACATTTATAATCTAAAACTGACAGAGAGCTTTTATCTTCAGTATGCAAATAACTAGTGAGAGAACTGTTTCTTTTTTATTTAAGAAATACCTCCCCGCAAACACTCTGTCCCTCCTGTGGCTACATCTCCCAACTATTTTAAAGAGTTCTCTATTATTGAAACTAACCATCTTTGTAAAATTTCTCTTCAGGTTCAAATGAAGACACCATAAAAAAGTTTCATATCAGTGTTTAGGTCAGTATTTTTTAGCCTGAAAAAACACAATCTTTATTTGTAGTAAAAAGTGACACAAAAAAACCCTATGTTAAATATACATTCTTTTACTTTCTTTAAAAATGCTATACATTGTAGGAATTGAATTAAATAAGACACTCTTTTAAAGCAAATATTCACATTTCCATGCACAAGACACACAGAATCCACAGTAATAGTTTCAGGAATTTAGCTGATTGAACATAAAACCAAATTTTTCAGATTCCTCTGTATTAGAACTAACATCCCAAACATCTTAAGAAGATGACAGTTAAGAACTACTGAAGTTCTGAACAACATGAAAATTAAATGTCCAGTACTGCTTATGCTCATTGTACTGTAACTCCCTTACAGCCAATAAAAGGATAACATTATCATAGATGAATATGCCAAATCCCAAATATTTAATTACACAAAGACAGAGATACTACCTACTTCTTTATTTTTACATGCATTCAGTTGATGATGTATAAAACAACACAAGTGCCTTGGCATTATGCATTCATGTGTTTTCAGTGTTTGTGTCTACAGATTGTCATATTTGCCTTTTTTGTGAAAATAATCTAAGTCTAATGTGTACCATGAGAAATGCCTGTCCAGTAAAGAAAATACTGAACAAGCTTAGCATTGCTTAAATAATACCATGCTGCATAACACTACTGGAATAGCAAAGATAAGGCATGTTCTGACCTTTGAAAACAGAAAGATAACAACTGGAAATTCATTTAACTGTGGCCTAGTTGATTGAAAGCAGCTGCAATGTCTCTCAGTTTCAATAGTAAATTTGTATCTGAAAAAAAATCTTCAGTGTTACAAGTGATATAAATATAGCCACATTTTTCAGAGATGAGCAGTAGACTTCGACACCTTTGTTTCAAGAGTTGTGTTACACAATCATTTGTTACTTTGTCACTGGCAATCACTTGCCACTTCGAAAATGAACGCTGTACATTAGTTTAGACAGTTATGCTAAAAGTTGACATCAATGGGAAGAGTAAGTTCTGTTTGTGAAGAATGCAGGAAATCCCAAATCTACCAAAATGAACTTTTGAGAATTATTTACATTACACTCTCCATATACATACGTATGCATTTATATATAGATATATATGATCCGCATTAAAGAACTCACAGATTTCTCCCAGATCTCACTAGCAGCTCTCCCCCTTTCCTACTTGCATTCCCTCTGTTTCACACTTCACTGCTCAGGTGATACTTTGAACACTGCATGTACCTATTGCATAGCCCTTTCAGAGCTGAAAATTATGAAACATTTCAGATTGCAAACAACTTCTTATTTTTCTTTAATCCACAAAAGCCAATCACTTATCACTAAGACCTGTGAAACAGACCTTTCTGTTTCACAGACAGGGCTTTTCCTTAATTAAAAAGAAAATGAGATAAGGGGTAAATCATTCATGTACATTATACCTGTACTCATATCTATTTCTCACCTAATGAAAGATTTGAGAGCCTGAAATCTTGCCCTTTTTTGTTCATTTTCTTCCACTAATGAGCTCTTTTCTCTTTATGAAGTTATCTTTATTTTTAGAGATAGGCATAGTCTGAAACCAGGTTGGAACAGATTTCTATGACTTACACTTTGCTCTGAGTTTTTGTGTATTTTTTGGTATTAGGAATGGCTACATAATTGTATCTGTTCCAAATTTTCAGCAACCCTTCACAAATGTGAAAATACATTTGCAAAATACTTGAGAACTTAACTAAATAACCACCATTTTATCCTAACATGACCTTTAGCATTTACTTGTTTTGCTATCTCCGTGAGAAATACCATTAGTAAAGACACTAACAGCAAGATGAACCTTTTCTTCACTCTTTAATTAGTAGATGTCTCTGCAAAGGAATCTCAGAGAGACTCCGTACAATAACACTGCCCACATCTCTAGTAGATGACCTGAGGTCTTCTAGGTTATCCCTACTTTAGCAAGTAATCTGGCCCAGTAAGAGAGGATTTCTACAATGAAAATTCCTCCTGATAATGTGGAATCACCCTGCCTCTCAATTGGTATAGTAATGCCAATTGTTAAAGTTTATCTTGTTTCTGACATTTTTTTCTGTTTGTTGACTTAGATCGTATGATATATCTCAGGATTCTAAGATTCTAGGTGAAGTTACTATATTTAATAGAGAGATCCTGCATAGAAATTTAAAAATATTTAGTCTACAAGATATTGTAAATAATCGCATATGAATAGTGCTGTGATTCAAGGAATGAAAGAGGATCTTTATATTTGTTTTTCACAAATATGTGTACTATTCATGAACAGATATATCTTCATTTTGTAGTTATAGTATGAGGAGTTCTGCATCTATTAAACTCCACCAGATCTAGACCACCATTTAAAGAACAGAAACATAATGAATCAGTTAGTATGGCATTCAAGAAGATATTTTTTTCTTTGGAATTTAGGAAACATGACATAGAACAAGGAAGATGATATATGCAGAATGACAATACGTCGTAGAACCATAGAATCATAGAACGGCAGATGCTGGAAGGGACCTTCAAGATCACCCAGTTTCAACCCCTCTGCAGTGGATAGGGACACCTTTCACTAGATCAGGTTCCTCGGAGCTCTATCCAACCTGGTCTTGAACACTCCCAGGGATGGGTCATCCACAACTTCTCTGGGCAACCTGTTCCAACATCTCACCACCCTCACAGTAAAGAATTTCTTCCTGCTATCCAATCTAAACCTACCATCTTTCAGTTTAAAGCCATTCCCCTTTGTCCTATCACTACCTGCCCTTGTGAAAAGTCTCTCCCTGTCTTTCTCATAGGCTCCCTTCGGGTGCTGGAAGGCTGTAATTAGGTCACCCTAAAACCTTCATGTCACATAAACATGGTAAAACTGCAGCTAGGGGCAGGAGTACAGGATTAGCTTCTCTATCATTTCTGGCATCAGTGCTTGGGAAGACAACATATGAGATCTTTTTGGTTTTATTAATTCTGCTGCCCTTGTCTTCTGTGCATTCTGTAGCCTGATCTCCGAGGTGAAATGACACAGCTAGATTTGATGCATATTGAGATGCATATGCCTCTGAAATGCATATTGATCGATAAGCTTCACCTCTGACACGCAAGATCATTTTACAGTAAATCCTTTCTAGTATTTAAGGCTCACATTAATGTTATACAGAATTTTTCAAGATCATAGATCAATCCTCCAAATTCCTTTTGATAATTCAGTCACTACCTGGGCTATTGAAGGGATTTTACAAAACCTTTTCAATACGTGTCTACACTGAGGTAATGATAAGTAGTGGTTCCAACAAGGTTTCAATGCATTAAGCAAATATAATCCAATGTAAGAAAATCCAAAATCCAATGTAATAATAAAAGAGAAGGTATTTTTTTGTGTGTTGAGCAAAAAAGTTGGTCATGGAAGCAAGACTTTCCAATAGAGATTTCAATAGTGATTTCAGTAGTGATAGAGCAACAACAGTAACAATTCCAAAAGTGAGAATTTCTACAGTGAGAGGATGACACATGGAAATTCTGATTTAGCCTAGAATAGTTACAGATTCCTCTGGTTTAGTGAAAAATTAAAGTTTTCCTTCACTGAGAGGAAAAAAATTATGAACTCTCAATTTCTCAATCTCCATTTCTTTTTTAATCTTCAAGAAACCCTAAACTAAACTCAGACTAAAGATAAGAATCTAAAAAGGAATTACCAAAATAAATTAAGATGTTAAACATGCTACCTCGGCTACTAGAGAAGTCATAAAACCTTTATTTAAAAAAGAGAAGCAAATATTTTCAGGAAGATACAACACAAGAATCTGCTGCCACTTCAAGTACTTGCTTGCAAACTTTCATTAATAGTGAAAAAAGAAATGCTATTCAGTCTGTGGGGTGCAGGGTCATCATCACTGAGGAAATCCTTAGCAAAAAAAAGAAAGTACAGAAAAACATAAGCAATGACTAGCTGTGCCAAATACTGTGTTTGCTCTTTCCTCTCACTGTCTTTTTCCTCTCACTTTCTGAATGTTCTTTGAGGCTAAATGTAGGTCTGTTACAGGATTCTGGATTTGACATAGTTATTGATCTTTTTACTTTTAAAGAATTTTTTCAGTGTACAGATACAAACTACATGTGCTTTTTTTCATGTCTCAATGGGAATAAACTTTCATCTAAAAAAGTCCTGCCAACTGCAGAACATGGTGGCTGGAAAGATACAGATAATACAATCACTGATGTGAGTTATCTCACACACAGTTTCTGTTTTAGAAGACATGAATTTTAGGGGGATTATTTCTTTGAGAACAGCGAATAGCTATTTTTTCTTCTTTTAAAATGAGCTTCAGGAATCAAAGAGGTGTCTATAAACACAGTAAAGTATAATCAAGAGAATTTTAATCTACCACAAGGTAGGTATGATACCACTTCATCAAAGACAAAAGGACTTCCAAGCATATCCAAATTTTTCCAAGCAAAACTAAGCAATAACAAATCTGCAGCACAATGTACATATCAGTCTGAGCTTTCCAGTTGCTAACAGAATCCAGGCATTGAGACAGTCTGATTAAGCTGGAATGTTTCCCCCATTCCTTTACTAGTGTTTCTTGTTTTCACTTCTGTATGTAAAATGCCTGTGTATTTTTGGTGCTATTTCTTGTTTGGTGGGTTTCCTTCTTTGCAGTCCATTTGTGTGAACCACCTCTGATCTCATTTAATTTCATGCAACAACATTTAGTAAATGAATTGCTCTCATAATTTTAAGTAGACTGCAGTGGTCAAAAAGAAAGAATTAAATCATAATGAAAATGAACCTCGATTCCTCAGTCTGGAAAGGAAACAAGAAAGGTAATAAAGAAAGCAACAGCATTATTGTCAGGTTTGCTATAGTAAACGGACTACCTTGTTTCAAACATACTGATGCATTTTGAGTAATGCATATCTTGAGGGTGGAGAGAAAAAAGAAAGAAAAGAAAAAGAAAAGAAAAGAAAAGAAAAGAAAAGAAAAGAAAAGAAAAGAAAAGAAAAGAAAAGAAAAGAAAAGAAAAGAAAAGAAAAGAAAAGAAAAGAAAAGAAAAGAAAAGAAAAGAAAAGAAAAGAAAAGAAAAGAAAAGAAAAGAAAAGAAAAGAAAAGAAAAGAAAAGAAAAGAAAAGAAAAGAAAAGAAAAGAAAAGAAAAGAAAAGAAAAGAAAAGAAAAGAAAAGAAAAGAAAAGAAAAGAAAAGAAAAGAAAAGAAAAGAAAAGAAAAGAAAAGAAAAGAAAAGAAAAGAAAAGAAAAGAAAAGAAAAGAAAAGAAAAGAAAAGAAAAGAAAAGAAAAGAAAAGAAAAGAAAAGAAAAGAAAAGAAAAGAAAAGAAAAGAAAAGAAAAGAAAAGAAAAGAAAAGAAAAGAAAAGAAAAGACCCTTGACCTAGCAGATCCTGGCTCCATGCTTGCAGATCCTGGCTCCATCCTCTTGACTCCCTCCCTTCAGATACATATAGATAGTGATGAGTTCCTCTCTCAGTTGTCTCTTCTCGAGGCTGAACAGACCCAGCTCCCTCAGGCTATCATTGTAAGAGATGCTCCAGTCCCTTAATCACCTTTGTTGCCCTCCCCTCGGCCAGCTCTAGGAGTTCTGTGTCTCTCGTACTGAGAAGTCCAGAACTGGACACACAAATTGTGTCCACAAATTTACACTCAAATTCCTCACATCAAAGTCAAAAGAATCTCATCACAACACCAGCAAAGGTGGACAATTATCACACACTCCACCTCTTGCCCATCACATTAAAAGAACAAAGACTGCCTATGATTATTTGGCCATGGATTTTCCTGTAGGCTATTAAATCATTCTCACAATTCCATGGCTCAATGACCTGATACAATAATAAAGAAGCAGTATTTCCCAATTTTACTAACTCAGACAGTTTCACCAAGCATGTGGCTATCTTGAGAGAAGTATCAATAAAGTTATCTATTCAATTATTAACACAATGGTCGGTTTAGCTCTCACACACAAACAAACAAGACAGAATTTTTATCTGATCTTTGCTACAGTTGCCTTTCTTAAGGAAAGAGACAACTGATACAATATTATTTTTAAATTACTATTTTTAGAAGATAATATTTTCAGGACATGTAATTACTCTGTCCAATGTTTTAATGTTCTGATCCTAAATAGTTTGAAGAATAGTCCGTGGATTTATCTGCATGTGCCTTTTTTGAAAGATGACTTAACAAAAGAGAAGAATTCATTCCGTACAGGAACCTTTCTTAACTCATTTCAGCAAGAATGAACCTTTTGTGATTTATGAAAGAATATTTAATCCTTAAAGGTAGAGTATCTTTGCTGCTTTAATAATTTAAGCCAATTTGACTTAGAACTAATTTCTGTTAAAGAGTCCTTATGTCTACACAGATAACTGAGATCCTAAGCTCATGACCTCAAATTACTCTCTACTATTTATTCCTTGCACCATAACTGTATTTACAGAGGGATTTTTCATTTATGAAATACATTCAGCGAAATATTATCTACAAGTATGCTAATGAATTTTCATTCTTCTTTTTGAAAAAAAAATGGGAAAGCCGATTCTATAAATGAACTTGAAGACCAGAAATTCCAGGAGACCTCAGAGTTATCTGGAATTTATCTTACATTGCTTAGTATCCAATCTTTAAAAGAAGCTTTTCTTTAATGCCATGCTCAATCCTTCTTTCTCCTTTGAAAGTACACGCACTCATTCCTGTGGCCATACTTATGTGCAGCACCAAGAAAGTCATTGCCTTCTGAGCTACTGGCAGACAGCAATGTGAGTGTGGCAATTTAAAGTTCTACAGCAGTTTGGGTGGGGTATCAATACAAATTCTGCAATTACATCATTAATCTTTTTTTTTTTTTTTTCAATATACCAAGAGGAATATAGTGCCATATTAATTCCTTTGAAAATCTGAGTCATTACCTCTGCAAAAATAGATTCTCAATCTCATACTTAGTGATAAAAAAAAACCTCTTGCAGTCTGGGATCATGAACTTTTAAAAATTAATAGGAACATGACTATACGTATTGTCTGTCTATTGTAATCATGATTGCCCAACTGTGACAGCAAAATAAATTCACCTCTCAGTCTTTCTCCCAGTAGAAATTCTGATCGCACTTTTCACGACCAGGTTTCCATGATAACATATTGCTTTATGTTATCATGGAAAGTACGTGGAGTCCTGCTCCAAAACCAAGATCCTACGTAATGGCCATCTGTCATTAGAAAATGTTAATTGTGAAAAAAAAGCAGCCAACAAACCAGAAACATTTCATTTCCTTTCTGTAGACCAGCATGGCCTTTCTATCCGCTTCTCACTGCAGGCTACCTGGGTCTGCAGAATTATCACTGGGACCTCTGAGTCTCTAAAAAATGGCAGCTTTTTTTCTCCTTTGACATGCAACAGTTAGGGAGCGATGATTGCAAACCCCTGGCTGAGTGTTACATGTTATTTGTAAAAAAATTATGTGTGCTTTTCACAGGAAATTATTATTCCAGCCTAAGACCTAACCTCAAAAATATACAAATAGATTTTTCACACCCAAGCTAGAAATACAATCTGATGGTAATGCAAACAGAAGCAAGATACAACTCAGAAGAAAATTGTTCCTCCTTATAACATTAAAATCTTAAGAGTGACAGGGAGTTGCATATTGGCAAAACAGTTTAAATGTTATATACTGTGTATTATGTACTAGTAAAGTATATATTGTCATTAATAATACTTGGTCATAGACAGCATTTTAGGAATGACTTAGTAATGTAGAAGCTTCAGAAGCAGGACATGATATTTTAAAGTCTGATTGTAATAGCGCTAGTGAGCTTTATTTTCTAATTAGAAACATTAAATCTGCTCACTATCAAACAAGGGGTTTAGTACCTGACAATCCACTTTTTGTATGCATTACAATGTCAGAATTCAGATCTCTATCCCTTGCAAAACAAAACTTTTTATGGAATTTTATGGAATTTTATGATCCACTTTGATTGTAAGTACATGAATGAACTTTGAAAAGGAATATGAAGTGAATGACAAAGCTTGTATTTTGCCAGAAATAATGAACCGACAATTCGGAAGTGCCAGCACTAAGAACAGGAAATGGAAGAAGTGCATTTTTGGAACTGGATGAGGAACCTGTAGGAACCTGGGTAGGGAAAAACAGGGCTGTCCAAAACAGTGCTTCATCTGGATGTTGGCTGAGAATATTGAAATCCCACAACCAGACTGAGAAACTCTGAAGCAGTTTTGGTTCCATTAAGATAGTCAAAGTTCTCATGAAGCCTTAAAAGAAAATACATTGGTATTCTTATATCATGAGATGAAAATGAATATCCGAAGAAAGTTTCACACCTGAGAAATGTAAAACACATGCCTAGAAGGAACATTTATATAATGCACTGTAAAATCATTTACAGTAATTACTGAAAAGCACAATTAAAGCCAGATTGCTTTGTGACTTCCAAATATTGGCTGACTGGCAGAAGCAGTCACAGGTTTAGGTTCTCCAGAAAATTCTGTCTGCTCTATGCATGGAAAGCCGTATAAAATTTTCTCTTTCTCATGATCTTATTTTATTCTGGATAGGTTTGATTGAAGTACACTACACTTCGTTTTGTACGAAAACATGCCCAGCATTTCCTCTGAATTACCATTTGAACTTTTATTTCCTCAGGTTTCTATAGAAAAGCCTGGGACTGATCATTTGACTTTCTTTAAAATTAACACAAATGTGTTAGTTATGATTTTAGGTCCTTTTGTCTGCCAGTGGGTAGGCATTCATGTGTGTTTCAGAGAACAAAAAGAGATACCTGCTGTGTCACTCACAGTGGAGATGGTGAAGGAAATCTAAAAACTGCTAGAGCAAGAAAAGTTGCTATTGCACCTGGAGACTTTGAAGTCAATTTTTCAAAGGTTATTTCTTGTCGGATTTTAAAAGTTAATATCTGTGAACAGGAGGGAGCCTCCAAACAAACTGCAGTTTTAGGGATCTCAGAATACCTCTTTTCTCTCCTCTTCCCTAGTGCAAAATGATGCATCTAAAGCATAGGAGGTATGAACACAGGTGCTGGAATAAAGGGGGAGATCTGGTTATTTAATTACAATGCCTGTCATAATCTGTCATCATAATGCGGCATGTCATAAGTCACAGCAGTTGTAGTATGGTTCTAAAAGTGGTAAACAAGCTCATGGGGGGGAAAAAAAAAAGTAAAATAAAATCTACTCAGAAAGAAAAAAAGAATCAGCTCAGGTAAACCCTGAGGGATTGTATAGTTCAGCCTGTTCCTCTGCCGCCAATAATATCTGGTATTGGACACTATTAGATACAAGGTATTATATAGAACACTTTTACCAGAAAGATATTCTCAAAAGGACGAATTTAACTGTGCTCACATTGTCAATGCACTCAAAAAAAGAGAGGGGAAAGAAAAGTCTGGTACAAGTTTTGTTTTAAAAAGTATGCTGAATATAGCACTTAAAGATTGGATCTCAAAATTATATTAAATGGTCGAAACAGAAAAATCCACTGAAGAAAAGGGTTCTTTTCACATCAGTGTCTTGGGGTGATATAAACAAACGATGAAAGATGAGGTGGGAAGTCTTCTCTACATGCTGAATAACTAGCACAGAAATCAGTAAATTTCTTCTAATAAGAAAGGGCTTAATGTGATTAAAATACAGGAAGGAGAAGGAGAAGACTTCAACATTGTTAAGAGTAAGTGACTCTTAAAAGTCTTAATTTCCTTCCTGTGGTGTTTAGAAAGGATTGGAAATTATTTAGAGTATTCACACATTCATCACAGACTTATTTTTTCTGTATTCATAGGAAGAATGTTTACAAGACTTTCCTTTTGACAGATGTACATAAACTCTAATTTAATTCCTAAAAACCAGCTTATCTTTTATTTGAATTTTTTTATAATTAATCTTTTTTGTAGAAGAAAGATAATTTTTTTTCCCTGGACATTTAACCATTGAAAGTATTTTGTATCACATATGCTCTCAAAGTGCTAGTTTGGGGCCCTGTATCTTAGCTAAAATTAAAAAAATTTAGACACTTAAGAAAAGGGACCTAGAAGTCACATTTGCCATACCTACATAGACAAAAAAAACCTTTTAATCAAGGAAAGACTCAGAACAAAGATATTGAATTGCTGAAACACTAACTTAGCTAATTTTTAAATGGGCTGATTTTATAAAGTAAGTACACCTACCTCAGTATAATTGCAACAAGATAATCTTTAAGGGTGTGCAAGAACTATAGTGCAAATTCATGATAAAAACAACAGTGTAAACCAGTGTCATATGATGTGATACATAAGCAGTTGAATACTTTTCCTTCCCATCTTCTGCAAAACCTTTCACGCTGCAAATTATTATAAATATGCTACAGTGGGCAGGACAATAGTTTTATATCTCACATAAGCATGCAAGTATGTATGTGAGTTCACATAAGAATTCTTTAGGCTAGTTTTATTTCCTTGAGTCTTAGTTAAATTTTAAATTTAACCACTGTTATTCAAAACTGTAATTTTTATTTTTTTTTTTCATTTTTATGCAGCTCATTTTTTCACAGAAAATCTGTTTGCATGTTCCTGGGCATTGCTGGTCATTCTCAACACACAGGATGTGGTGAGGACAAGCTCAGGTCTCTCATCCTTTGCAGTTACATCAGAGTTATCTGAAAATGCGGTTAAATAAAAGATTTCCCAAAAAAAGATTGGAACTCAAATGTACACATAATCTCTACTGGTCTTTCTGTTTTTTCCTCAAAATATTTTCTGGGTACTGATATTCCTCTTCTCAACTTTATCTTTTTTTCTTATAATTTAACAGTGTTGAGAGATTTCTAGGCTAGTGGTAAATTTTACTGACTGCAGAAAGTGTCAGCAGTTCACAGAAGGAAAAGGCGGTTCTTTTCTCTTCTTTATCACTTGACAGAGGACAAATAGAGAAGTTTGAAAGATAACCAAGAAAATTTTAAGTACACAGTGATGGAAAACACTTCAGTCTTACATTTTTACAGTTATTATTTTAGTTTTCTAACTGATAAAACAAGGTGTAATTTCAAAGTTTAAAAAAAAACAAGAGTGAAGATGTCGAGTGGGTTTAAAAGAGGAACTCCAGGTTAACTGAATCCGATGTCTTAGAAAAAAGAAATTATTCAAGATCTTTGTTTTGAAATCTAAAAAAAAAAAAAAGAAACAGAACAAGAGACTGAAAATGTGATGGGCTGTTTTTCTTTTTCCTACTTGTTGTAATTCTAGTATATATTTCCCAGGTAGTGACAAGTCCAGTGCACCAGAATAGACACTTCAGTACTGACTAGGACTAGCAGTCTCACTGTGAAACCCTCTCAAGGCCTCTCCAGCACCTCAGTTTTGATGAAATTCCATTTCCTGAAAGAAAATAATTCAGGGAAGTTTTTTTTCTTGCTGTAACTATAGTTGAAACCCAACCAGATAATCAGACAGGAATCAAGGCAGAGGGGCTTTACTGTGAGCCAGGAGCAGGTGTGAGGCTATGTCCTGATCAGAAGCGCTGGCAGCAGGACCTGTCTTGTATGGCCACCCCAGGCTTGCCACATGGGCAAAGGTGAGACTCTGCCTGAGGAAAACAGGTTGGAGAACTCTCTCTCTTGCTACACTCTTTTAGGAGCACAGAACCTAAGCTGTGACACAAGGGAGATGTTTGTCAGAGCAATGCTTCTCTGCAAAAAAGGGGCAGTTCCTTTCACACAGTGAGCTAAGCTTGCAAAAAGTACTCTTAAATAAACTAAATCCTAGAAACTTCCCCTTCAAGTATGCAGTGCATTTCTAAAGGCTTTGTAGCCTGTGATAAAACTACATGGCAATGTGCATATTGCACACTCATGAACAAAAAACTTCCAAATAAATATTGACAGACTCATACCAAAACAAAGAGCTCTGCTCACCTGTTTCCATCTCACTACAAAGCATGTAAATATACAGTGTATGAGAAATGTCTGGGATGTTCTTACATTCTCCAGTGAAAGACATACTGAAAGAACATGTGTTAAACCGCAGCGTCCAGCTGACAACACCAAACATTGCAGCAGAGAAAATGAGAGGCTGGCTTCTCCCCATCTTCTTCATCTAATCTAGCAGAGTCTGTTGCAAGGGAAATGTAATTATGAATAAATAAGTATTTCCTGTCTTTCACAGGACCTCAGTGCTGTACACAAGATGCAAGTAGCACCATGATTATAGCAAGGCATGAATGACAGGAATGAAGTGCAGAATGGGGAAAGAAGGAGAGAGAGAGGGAGGGAGGGAAGGAGGGACAAAGCCCTTGTTGCTGCTGATTTTGAGACAGTACTGTAGTTATAGGGCACAAGCTGGAGTCTCAGCAAGACCGTTCTGGGGAATGTATACCACCTCTGGATACAACCGTAGGGTAAGGTAGTCCATACTGGATCTGTATTTACTACCAAAAAACCAATGCTTTAAAAGATAGGAAGGCTGGTTTATGTTACAAAAAAAAAAAAAAAAAAAAGAGATACAGGAATTCATAAATACCAGACTAATTTTGTATTCACAGGGTTATTAAAAATCAATTTTTCTCAAAATAAAAACTGTATGAACAAGGCAGAAAATAGATGTATTATGCCAAGGTGAATTTCAAAATATTTTATTCTGAGTGTCTATATGGTTCTTTTATCTATGAACCTATCATGTTAATGCATCTAGAAGCATGCTACAATGAAACATGGCAGTTGACTAAACTTGTCATTAGATACTTAATCTACTAATCTTGCTCACAGAAATACAAAGTACTGTGTCAAGACTTCTTTGCATAGATTTTTTCCGGTGCAAGGAAGTGATGCTACCAAAAAGTTTTTCACATAAATGTTTGCCTGAGATGTTCAACACTACTTAGAAAAGTTGAAATATCTGTATGTATTAAGAAGCAGGCTTTCAAAAACATCCTAAAGCAATAACTATCTTAGCCTTTCACATTCAGGAACTTGTAAACAATTGTTGTCCTTGCCCATAAAAGGCACATTTCATTGCACCATTTCCACAATTCAATAACTTACATAAAACAGAAACAGAGGTAGTGTACTGATAGATTTACACCTTGGCTTAAATTCTTCTGCATAAACATAAAGGCTGTCTCAGTACCATCAACATGGAAATCTCCGTGTACCAGCATCTGGTATCAATTAACTGTGAGTCTGAAGAGAAATGAGTACCAAAACTTGCAAGCACCTCCTTAATAAGCAGGGATATTTCCTTATATGAGAATGAAAATATTTGTCAAAATAATAGCAACTTATTTACAGGAAATGTCATGGGTTTTGTGTGCACAAAAAGACCACGATAAACCCAAAAAATTAATTTTGACTCTGTCATTATTTTATTTTCATTGAAATTGATTTTAAATAATTTTTAGCAAGAACTGAAACATAATATTATATTTTTAAATTGAAAGAAAATAATTATTTTCCTTTAAAATCATATGTATAAGGTTTAGATTTTTACTCTGAAGTCAAATCAAATAAGCAGTCTTTATGGTATATACACATGTCCTGCAAGTTTAATATAAACCTCAATGCACATTTTAGAAACATTCTGAAAAGTTTTAAACTGGTTATCTTCAGTGTCTTTCACTATACAGTTAAAAGTAATTAAGAATGGATAATTTATGAGATTGCATTGAAACATAAAACTTCAAATGTAAAGAAATAAAACATAGCTTTGGTAGATCAGCATGTTTATTCAGATTTGTTGGCCTGTAGCCACTGTGATGTTATAATTGTGTAAATTAGAAAGCAGATTACAGAAATGGGTAAATATATACTCTCAAGTATTTTTCCTAATACAACAGGCATGTCTTTTGTCTTTGTACATGCATAATTCTCTGATTTATTAATTCCTGGACCTATAATTGCCAAATCTTTATTCTCCTATGCTATTTTGGACTAATCATATTAAACATTAGCTAATTAAAATGCTCAGATGTTTGGAAATGTTTATAGAGAATGATGCTATTTCCATTTCAACTGCATAATTGATATACAATAATTAAAAATTACCTACATTACTTTAGAACCTAACAATGAATATTTGTTTCTCTTGGGTTTTATTAATTGCTTTTATACATGTGAACAGCGTATTAATTCTACTTCAGCACCAGCTAATTGGAAAACAATAACTGGTCTTTCCTATACAACGCAGTGGGTAAGAATACAGGATTGGTTTCTGTTTCCAGATTTAAAAGAAAAGAAAAGAAAAAAAAGTCCAGTAGCTGAACATAGGGAATGTACCCTTTCTTCCTACCATACCGTATAACAGTCTGATATCTTATCTCTTCCTTCTTCTTTTTTTTTTTTCCAGTAATGCATCACACTAATATTATCAGTGGGAATTCATCTCCTATCATTTGCACATAAATGGGGCTGTATCAGTTTAGGTTCTCTAGGAGCTCTGGGCTTATTTTGGTGTGCAGATAGTTTTCAGACAGGTACTCCTTATTCATTCAGGGCAGCCTCAAAGTGCAGTGATTTATCCCTTGATAGAGAACTATGACATGAGAACACAGAGGGTGATTTATTCTGCGTGATTTAGTTGAGTGAACGTGTACTGTCAAATAGTAAAATGAAGTGTGTATATTGTATAATGGGGGAATTGAAATAGAATTTATAAACTGTCAGCTCATTGCAAAACCCTGTGCAATTTCCACTAAACTCTTTAAAAAATAAGCTCTATTACAAGTTGTTTCAGCGGCAGCTGCAGCTGTTTAAAACATGCTGGGAAAAAGCAGTAATGGCAGTGCTTAGCACTTCATTACATGTCATTAATTTATGTCACCATTATGCTCCTCTATTTACACTGTGCTGGCACGTAACTTATCTCCTTACTTTCCTATAAAATCTGTCCAAGGATTACTTCCATTAACATCCGTTGCCAGATTTCTCTCAAATAAGATTGGAACTCTCTGTTAGCCTCCTGCATGGGTGCTTGAAGGCTTGCTTTTGTGCTTCTGGGAGTCCTGCAGCTATCCCTAGGAAGATGATCAAGGGTGAGTTAGCTTCAGGCATCCCCACTCAGGAGGAAACAGCAGGCCCTTCACAGCCCAGCCAGATTCCTTGCAAGTTTTCAGATCTCTTATCAGGAACATAAGGATCATAAGGTTGTAGGAAATAGTATCTCCTAGGTTAGGCTGTAGTTCAGTTCATCCCATCATACTGAGGCATAAAAAGAGCTACATCCTCTTCACCTGGGAGGAGAAGCAGAACTGGTTCATCTCTCCTAAGGCCAATGCTAATGCTCTTCCTTTACTAAATTGCTTAAGAATGATGCAAGCTGCAAGAGACTGAAAAGGTCACCTTGCAATGCCTCCTGTTAATGTTAGCCCAGTGAACAGTAAACCTGAGGGTAAGCACAGAGCAAATTCATGTCCTTAACAAACTGCCAAGTAACCCTGTCAAATGATCCGCCAAGAACTTTATATCTTCATCTAAACATAACGTTTTAACTGTTATAACGACTGCATGTGATTAATGAAGGTACATTTTTTTCACCCTTGCTTCATGTGTCAGTGCTTCCAAACAGCTATGCTCTCTGATTTTTGCTCTCTGGCAAATATGCAGCTATTTCACTGGGTATGTCTGTACCTTAATATTTTTTTTTAACTTTAGAATTGCTTCTGTGAGCATTTTTAAAACAAGAAAAGGAAGCCAACATTATGATGTTTAAATTGATGTATATCTTATGGCCTGAGATACTTGCCTCAAGAGTAGGTATATCTCAAAAAAATTTCATTTGAACATGTAGATTTCTGTCCAAATCTAAGTGAGTCTCCAGTGACTTCAATAGGACTGGAAGGAATCTACAGCAGCAGCTTAGTGCAAAACCCATCAAAATAGGTTCCATGTCAAGAGCTATATTGAGATAGTCTGGCAGGCATAGGGATAAAATGACTTGTGACTATTTTGTTTTAAGTATATATTTATATAAATATATATAATCTATTAAGAAACTTAATTTTCAAAATATTTGCATATCTAGAGATAGCTTCCCCTAATCAAACATTAAAACGTTTGTGATGTTGGAGAGTTTGCACTTTTTATTTTCAAGAATCTTAAAATAAACCATTAATTTTCATGGAAGAAAACAAAGGAAACTTAAATATATAACGATTGGAAATTCCACTTTTTTATATCATGATATCTGGGAATGAAGGAAAAAAAAAAAAAAAAAGAAAAAGAAAAAATTTCCTGACTAAAATTCTGAATCCCTGAGCTGAAAAATACCAGGAGTACATGTGCGGAATTATGGTAGCACATGAATGTTCCTCAGGGGCTAAGCATGGCTTGCACAGAATATGTCAGGCTCTAGTACCAAGCACATAAAAATGATATTTTGCAGAACAGGTTTTTTTTGGAAGATAAGCCCAGGTATTTTGCTTAAAGAAAAAATCTGCAGCATGGAAATTCCTCCATATTTTTACTTCTGATTTAACTTCTTAGGAAAAAACCAAAAAAACCCCAAAAACAACAAAAGTAAGAAAATAAACACAACCCTCACACACTTGCTTTTTTGTAATAGATTGTAGTGTTGCAGTGTAAACATAGATACGTAATTGGCCTGAGGCAGACAAAGGTGCTACTATCATTAGGGGAAAAATCTTTAGAGGGTTCCAGGTTTTCAGCCCAGCTGAGCTGACAGCAAATTCAGCTGAGTGAATCAGGGAGAAAATGTGTTTCCCATACATATTGGAATGCACAGAATTGACTATTGCTTCTTCCTGATCAGTCCTCTATGTGTCTATGCTAATTCGGTATGATCCTATCATCCCTGTCTATCGTGAAAAACTCCATCTGCTCTGTGATATCTCGTTTTTCCTCACAATGCAGAAAATGCTTCAAGAGATGGAGGTCAGAATTCTACCTCATTTTATGCAAGTTTTATTTGTAGACAGTGTTTTTTATTGGCCATGTGGGCAGTCATGTAATTAATGACAAAGCTCATCCTAGTCCAGACACACCAGCTCCCACTTAGGCTAAATTATTCTCATTAACTGACTGTCATATGGAAGTTGTGATATGTGGTTGCAATCCTTGCACAAAGCTTTTAAGACTGTAGTTATTGCTTCGTGATCAAGGGAATCACGGAAGCATGGACCGGCATAAGCTACAATTCTTCCTCTACTAGAAAAATACATTCATCTCTACAGCCAAGCTGGTCCTGGAGGGAAGAGCTGCCTGTTCTCTGCTATTATGAGCACTTTCTATGTTTCAATCTATGCTCTTTGCTGCACAGCTGGTAGGAGCAGCAATGAGCCTAGAACTGAAGGACAGAGGGAGGCTTTCAAGTGCTATATCAGGAGTCTAATTAGAATTTCCTAAAATTCATTGTCTAAGTGCGAGAGAAGATGAAGAAAGCCCAATCCCTCTTGAGCAGGCAAAAGGTTACT
This sequence comes from Callaeas wilsoni, assembly GCA_013398955.1. Classification (NCBI taxonomy): domain Eukaryota; kingdom Metazoa; phylum Chordata; class Aves; order Passeriformes; family Callaeidae; genus Callaeas; species Callaeas wilsoni. The sequence continues at coordinate 185,028 of VWPU01004727.1, read as the reverse complement.
ACACAAGCAGACTCTTCTAACGAAACAAATTCTTTTTGCTTTTTTTTTCCTTTTCTCTGTTATGTTATTTGAAAGGATATTAGCTACTTCTTAGCACTGCATTTCATAGAATCTTTTCTCAAACTTTCTGCCAGCTGTAGACTAACCAAGCTTCTTGACAAGTTCTCACCAAAATAGACACATTACAAAAATGAAGGTCCAGGGATATGTTTTTGAAGACCTACAAATGTAAAACTTAAAGGTATGATTGTGCTATTAAAGACTGAATGTCATATTCTTCAGTGGAAGGAATTGAGATAAATTTTAGATCTTGTATTCACAGTGCAACTCACACCACCTAACTTTTTAATATCTGCAATCTAAACACCTAGAAGCCCAGTAGTCACTTCACGCTTCTGCTCTAAATAGCTTAGGAAAGTTTTTGACATGTATCTTTAAATGGTTGAATCACACCACTCAAATCTCTTTGTTTCTCTACTGTAGAAAGAGCACAGATAATTAGATCAGAATTCCATTCTCTACAATCACAAAACAAAAATACTGTAAATGAGTAATGAACATGAGGTAGGATCAGCAAAAACTATGCTTACTAGTCAGGACTAGTTAATGAATTCAGTATGTGCTTTCTGAGACTAATAATAATGAAAGAAAAGAAAAAGAATTTTCAGAAATTCTTTCAGAAAAAGAATTTTATTTGCATCACATCCAAATAAAACTGATTTCAAGATTTAAGGTTTAAATTATTCCTTTTTAAAGTATATAAAGTATAGGGACACATCTTCAACAGATTCTCTAAGTACTTCAAAAGCCTGTAATATCATTATCTTAAAATGATATATGAAAAAAAAAGATTCTACATATTTAAATCTACAGATAGTAAGTATTAAAATTCATTTGCTTTTGTCTGGTTTTATACATTGTATGTGGAAATATAAACCATTGGATCTTTGTATAAGAGTTTACTTGTGATTTTAGGGAGAGTAATTTGTGTAAGATGTTTATCATTTTAGTGTCTCTACTAAATTAATTGCATCTTGCAATAGCATGTGTTTAAAAAGGATTTGAAAAGTTAATGTATAATAGCACTTAAGACATTTCTGTAAACAACTGCAGAATATTCCAGAATATATATATTCATTTTTAGCAACTAAAATTCAACAATTGCATCAGTGTATGCTGTGGGCTGACTGACACATTGTCCATAAGCCAGCCATGTGCCTTTGTGGTGAAGAAGGTTAATGGTATCTGTGCTGCATTAGGAGAAATTTCACCACCAGGCTGAGCGGAGGGAGTGACCCTTCCCCCGTTCAGCACTGGTGAGGTCACACGCTGTGTCTCATTCTGGGCAGCCCCCTCTGAACATCAGAACTTTTCTTACTGTGAGGGTGACTAAGCACTGCAACAGAATGCCCAAGAAGACTGTGGCATTTCCATCCCTGGAGATATTCAAAAGATGTCTCAGTATGATCCTGGGAGACTGGCTATAGGTGGCTCTCCTGAAGCAAAGCATTTGAACCAGATGACCTCCAGAGGTCTCTTCCAACCTCAATTGCTCTGTGAGTCTGTGAACTAAAATTCAGTGCTGTCATATAGCTTCACACTACTGCAGTCCTTCTTCTGAAATATCTGAAGTTTCTTTATTAATCTATTTTTTATATATTGTCATGTGGCATTATTCTGTACCATTATGTTTTTCTGAAGTGAAAGGTGATACGTAAAGAGTAATACAAAAAGTACATCTACATAAAGTTCATTTGGAAACTCTGAGTTCCCTACTGAGAACTAATTGCGTTAACTCGATTAAACTTTTGGAAAGAACGTTAACTGAGATAAGCTAAAGCTAGTGGAACAATGTCATCATCCCATCTGACCCAGCTTGTTATGCAGGCGATTACTGCGGTTTAACAGAGCAGCTGACAGGAGACAATCTCAGGGACAGGAAGGGAGCATGAATCATCACTCTCTGTGCTTATCGTAGCTTCGTGCTGGGAATGTGTTTGCAAATGCTAGTAGATGTGAAGGGGAATAGGAACATGTCATACCTGATGAGGAGCATGAAAAGCTCTAGCTGTTCCTTTATCTCCACTAAACTTAAGAAAATGTTAGAATCTGAATTCTGATTGACTTACATTTTTTGTTCTTCAGACACTTAACCTCTCACTGGTTGTCTCCAATCATAAACTCTGTGTTTATATCTATATTTATCTATATCTATATCTAATCTATATATCTATATCATCTATGTCTATATCTATATCTATCTATATATATCTTGTGTATGCCTTAAGGAATTTGCAAAATTTCTGAGGAAAGACTACTTTTACTATTAATTAAGTATCCTTGTCTTTGACTGCTGATCCATCAATGATACTCCTTTTCAGGTATGGGAAGCAATAGTTTCGGCTATTCTTAGTTTCTTCTTCATCTAAATCTTCACGTTTTTCTCATACATCCTACCAGACGTTTTCTTTTTACCATCATGAACCTCATTAATTATTTTGACATGCAATTTCAGTACAGATCCCATGGAAGGAAAAACAATAGGGGGTGATAAGCTGTGCTTTTAGTATACTTTCAGGCAAGAACTGGGAAGAAGGATTTGTATTAGATAATTTAGCAGTATGTACTCAAGTGCAAATACAAATTCAAACACATTTTACCTAATTTTGGGTGTTTATAAAGAAGATTTTAGTCCTGCACCATCATTAACTGCAAAGAGAACCAAGGAAGCTACGACAATTAACTTAGGTGTCTTGGTCAGGTGCTTAAATGGAGTAAGTAAAATAAGTTTTCTGGGTTATCTTCACTAAATGTGCCAGACTCTGACCTAGCAAAGCATCCTGGGGGATTCCATCTCTCCACTACTCACTGAGGAAAGCTTCCAGCAGATAGCCTATTGCCTACAGTACTGCAAATCACCCAAATTATGCTATACACCATTATTTTGGTACTGAGGCACTAGAAATGGCACTTCTGCAACTGACTGGAAAACCAGTTATCAAATAACTAAAACACTATCACGTAACAAGGATAGTGATAAAGATAGATAAAGACAGGGATAACTAAGAGTACAATTTTGCAAATCTGGGAAGCCCCAGCTTACTGCTGTTTCAGACTACTATTGGATGACTTTATTTTACAGACATAAACCCAAAATATTGATATATGCAAGAAAGACAAAAAAATCCAGGGATTTTAAATAGTATTTGCACAGTTTATTATACCCACAGGTGATGAAGAAAAAAGTACTTCTTTACCCTAGGGGGTACAAAACTTTAGAGGCTTGCTGTAAACACTGGCTCTATTCCTCCCTCCTAGAAAAGCAAGTACATGCACACATAAAAATTATCCATAAAATAAAGACAGAACATAAAAACCTGCTGGGTTAGGAAGAAGGTTTATCTAAACTATTTCCCTGCCTCTTATGATGGCCAATACAGATATAAAGAAATAATAATGAATAAGAATTACAGTGAATTGGTGGAATACTGGCTTGTTTTCAATAATTTGCAATTCACAAAGGTGATAACTTTGTAATGAATGCTCCTTCATTGGTTTTCTTTTCATAAACTCCTCCCTTAAGCTTCTATTTTCTCTTGTATTTGGTAGTAAGTATCATTAATGATGAAAAATATTAGGAAAGACTAATTATAAGCATTGCTTTTATGCTTCTGTACACAGATAATTGTTATTAGTCAAAACTCCATTAAAAAGTAGGTATAATTCCAATTAAATTATGCTTTCTCAGTACAAACACAGCACAAAAAAAAAATGTATGGAGGGAGAAACAAATGACCTGTATGTTAGTAATTACATGGAGGCAGATACTTTTTACCTTGATACAACTCCAGTGACAAAACTGCTGAACTACTGATTAAGCAACTTAGTATCCTAATTGTCTAATTCTCACTTCACTAACTTCTATGTAATCTGGTTTAAATGGCGCTGACTACTTTCAAAGCTCAACCTTTCTTTGCAAGTACTCTAAACTATTGTAGAAATGAAATTGAACATGCATAGCATATTTGGATATATTAGAATAAGACTTAGTTATTTCCTTGTATCACAATGCCATAATTTTCCATGCATGTCTAACATAAAAACTCAGTATTACATGTCATAAGAGCATTTGCAAAAAAGATCATTTACAAAAGTCATACAGAAATGCAAAATGCTCATTTTTCACATTCCCTGTGAGATACAGATTACACATATGACCAACATATCCTCTGAGAGATTTCTTTTCTTTTTTTCTTTAAGAGAAAAGACAGCTTGTGTTGGGGGCTTGCTGCACGTCCTCCATCCGTACAAGCCTTGGGGAGAGACAAAGAAAGCTCTGCTTTCCCTAGGTCTTTCTCTCAGCCCAGCCTCCACTGTGCCATACACGCTGTTCTTCCCTTTCTTGCTGCATGGCACACATGACTGTGCTGGGGCTGCTGCAGAGAAACCAGGTGTCCTGAGTGAAGACAGCTCATAGGGAAATGGGGGGGAAAGATCATGGGGAAATGAGATCTAGGGAAATGGTTGTCTGTGTTATGGATGAGGATCATCTGCCCAAATAGGAGATAGAACAGGAGAATAGAGTAGCTCTGCTTCATATTCCCAGGAAAGAAGAAAGAAGGTAGGAGAGTAAAATGATGTTAAAAAGTCTAAAGAAGGGGAGTAAAAGAGATTTCTGCCAGCAAGCTATAGGACTGTGCAAGCCATGTTCATTGCTCCTAGCTCTCTAATTGCACCTCCATACCCAGGACACGCTTCTAACTTTTTCAGACTCCCTTTCTTATTCATGACCTACTTAAAAAACAGGTCTAGACCTTGGCAAACCTCTCCCTTCTATCATCAGCCTTTCAAAATACTAATAGACCCCAGTTTCTCCTTAAATTCATTTTGCTGTCACCTTAAAACCAAATTTTGCCTGCACTACTAAAAAGCTTTGAGCTGTTTCTCAGTGTACCCTAGAGCAAATCAGTTGGGCAGCCAAGCAAGCAGTCAGATTTCTTCTCTTCACCAAGAGCCTGTAACGAAAAGATGCAAAGGAGGAAAATCAGTCATACCCTTCCTGTCTAAACAGTTTCTGACAGCTCATTATAATTATTGAATGTCAACAGTGAATTCAGCCATATGCAAATATGTGGACAGAGATGGTTCCACAAGACTCAGTTGATTCAGAGACATAATGAAGCCTCAAAAAAATGGATATAAGTTAAAGAATTTACACAAATATGTAATCATGCACTAATATACAAGACCATAGTCAGTACCTCAAAAATAATTTTTTAAATATAAACTTTGTCAATGGCTCTTGTGAGACTTTACAGTGTCCCTTCCAAATAAAGGTACAATACAGTACAAGACCAAAATCAGATCACAGTATCTGTTAATAAAAATGCTTCAGAACCTTTGTAATTGTCAACATTTCTGCAAAAATCTGAGAAGATTTGGTAAAGAAAGGATTTTTAACAGAAGTGCCTGATGCAAAACAAAACATCTGTCCTATATTTATATCAGACCTGTCATAATGCAAGTCAAACTCTATACAATGTGGATGATAGTTGTTTTAATTATGTACTTGCATACTAGTCCCTATTTTTCTCATACATGACACTTTTCCCCAAATTTTCCAGCTTTATTTTCAATATTTACATAGCAACCTCATTGTTTACAGTATTTTTTTTTTTTTTTTTTTTTTTTAGAAATTGCAGTTCTTGCCTTCTTATTTTTCTAAGGTGCCTTTAACATTCCAGTGTCCTTTGTCCACTTTATTCAAGTCGTCTTTATGCATAAAAACAGATGGTCCAAACATTTTCTGAAAATCAGCTTCCACTGCATTTTCGTTTGCAGAGAGAGAATTGAATGAGGTACCTAGAAATGAGGATGAGTACAAACATCTTTTTAACAGCAACAGAGCCTTAAACATCTTTAAATCTAAAAGGCCAAAGGAGGTTGTGTATCCATCTGACACTGCATTTTCAGGGCTTCAGTCACATACCTTTGAAGCCAGGACTGAAAGTCTGAAACACTCCTAAGGTTTACCTGAATAAGTATTTCTCTTTTCACTCCAGAGGAGTCATTTCCTTATGAAATATTTGTACATTTTAGAGAAATGGTACAAACTATGTGTTTTCCCTTCACATTACTTCAGTGTCCTCAATGTTCCTCTTAATGCTGAATATGAGCTATAAAAACTACCTTTGTTCCTTATTTTTGTGACTGTTATTTTTTCACTAGTAACTTGAGAGTGCTGTGGCTTCAGTAATGAGATATATCCAGGCACTTTAAATTTTTTCTCTATTAGGGGTCTTGCATTGGCACATTTCTCAGGACGTTTAGGAACAGGGATTTCTTTTTGTCAGTTTTTTTGTGCTTTTTTGTAATCCAAACAGCAAAGCTGCTGTGTTGGACACAAGTAGTTAGATGGTTTAGTCCCTTTCAAAAGATTTTTTCCTGCAATTTAAAGTAAGTGGGGCTTCTCAGACACTAAGCAGGTTAGAGAAAATCTCCTGAATGAAGGCTGCTATACTCTATAGTAACAGTTCACAGTTTGCTTGGACTCACCCATGTAGCATGTACAGGACATGGATATGTCATAAGAAATTTGTAGTACTGTCTTTTTAGGGCATTCATAAATTTTGACCTTACTCCTATACTGTAACCACAGAGTTCTTCTCCACCTGGTTAACTATAAGGAGAGTTTACAACAAAGTCTTCATGTCTCTTTCTTACAACAGCTGTAGGCAACCATACTGCTGCAGTGCTGGTTCATCCATCCATGCATGTGGTACCTGACCAGTTCTTGGTAGTCCATCTTAGATCAGAGTCTAGCTTTATTTTAGTGAAACTTTTTAACTTTTAAGGTTTTATGGTATTTTTAGCTGATCTATTAAGTAAACAACCCCGCAAATATATTTCAGTGTCAGAAAATTGGTGTTATTTGTTGTTGTTTCTTTTCATGTAAAAACCTGATCCCATAGGAATTTGTGAAGACACGGGGTCAAGAAAGAAAGGGCAGTAATTGGAGATGGCAGATTTGGTTCATTAAGTATTTATTTATTCTCTGTATGCTGGTGGTTTTCAGCATCTTCACCATATCTGTTCCCCTTCTAATTTAATGTCGGTTCCCATCAGTGTTTTCCCTTTTCTTACTGAAGAATAAATAGACTGACAGGGTACAATGGTAATAAAGCTGATCCTGCAGTCTAAAAGAAGGCAGTGAATGTTTTTGTTGCTATTTTTAAATGCAAACTCCTGAAAAATTTATCTTTATGAGAAGACAATTCCTCTAAAAAATGGAAGCAATGATTATATCATATAAACACCATAGTTTGGAATCAAACTAATTTTTTTATATTAATATTGACTTAAGAGAATTTATAGCACCAAATTAAGACACAGAAACAAAAGATTAGTCTACAGAACAGAAGTAAGAGAAATAAGCAAAAGATGTATAATAATATCTACATATTCAATGCAAGCTTTAAGAGTCATTTCAGAACCAAATGGTTAAATACAACACAGGTACTCCTAAACTTCCATCCATTTATGTATTTAAGCTGATCACTACCCCCTCTGATTTCACTGCCAGCATTTCGACTTCTTGCTGAGATGTGAATATTAACCTCTATAGGTCTTCCTTGTCTAAATGAAAAGTCATCTAGAAAAATTCCCTGTTCTCTAGTAAAAAAAAGGTTCAAGGGAAAACTGTGCAATTAAAAAAGATCTAACACACTGTAAATTCAACTAAAAAACTTCACAGGTAAAATGAACACAATAATCTCAAAATTAAAGATTTATTCTAAAATAAATTTATATTAAATAAAAAAGGTTTTTAAAAGAAAGAGTTTAAATTGGAGGTATACTTTGACTGTAATTATAGCTTAGGTATTCCTGCTACAAAGAGCCATACAGAGGAAGGTCTTTCTGAATAAGTACACAAACATTTCTAGTACAAATACTGAGAAATGTACTCATTGAGAATGGTTGTTCCTCTCTACAAAGTAACTGAAATATTAATGGAAAGACGACAAGGAAAAATTAATTGAAACTATTCAAATATTTGTAAAATTTTCTCTCTAATAATTTTCTCTATTTTATTTAGCTTTGCAAACATTACTTAAGACACAGGATACTATGAATTTAAATATGGAGAAATTGTTAGGACTGAAACTTCAGTGTAGACAATTATAAAAGTAACTACTATTACTATTTTTGAAAGACACTGATAATAAATAATTATGCTTAAATAATATCCTGTGTTGGAAATCTTAGACTCAGAGTACACTTTTTTAGTCTCAATGTTTTAAGTACATATCCATAGGGAATTTCTAGTTCTATTAATTTTGAAGGAGGAAAATTGAAGAGAAAAAAAGGGACTTTTAAAATATATACTATAAGGTAAAGATAATGTTTTGGACCACACCTTCAAGTACCTTTTTGTTCCTTTAATGGAATTGTTTGTTATGAAGAAGAGCTTGAGCAAATAGTCATTTTCCTCAAGTTGAAGACTCCCCTTTACCAACCTGGAAATGTCAAATAAAAATTGATGGAAAACATTTTTCATTTGTTCCAGGTCTCGATGCCTTTAAAGTTAATTTTGGCAGATCACAAAATTCTCTAATGGTCCTCAGAGGTCCAGCATACAAATGTTTATCTGCAGTATTTTTTAAATTTTGATTAATTGCTTTTGAAGATCAAATGCACTCCAACTGTCAGTTGCACAAAATTTCTCCTTCTCTTTAGAAAATCTTAGTCAGGTGTTTCAGCTTTCAGCTGAGGCTACTCAGGATTCTTTTCTTCTGTTTCCGGTTTTCTTGTGCTTTCGCTTAATGTTAGCAAAGAGACACGTGCAAACAGAGTTACATGCACATGTCTCTTCTGCAGATCAATTTAATTCTGTCCAAAATGAAATCTCAGCCTTTCTGCTAAGTTAAAATTCTCGTAGATTTGTGTGGTGAGTTTACCTTATCAGGAGCATAGGGGGAGAAAATAAAATGTAAAAGCTCCTAGAATAAGCTAAGGGAAAGGAACTCACTCACCAGTTACTATCATGGACAAAACAGACTTGACTTGAGGAAATTAATTTAATTTATTACTAGTTAACAAACGATTAGGATAGTGATGAATAAAAACAAAAATAAACGCACTTTCATTTCATCTCCCTCTTCTTCCCAAGTTAAGGTTTATTGTCAGCTGTTCTACCTCCTTCCCCTCCCCCAGACACTGTAGTAGGATGGGGGGTAAGGGCTGGGGTCAGTTCATAATTCTTTGTTTCTTCCACTCTTTCCTCATGCTCATTCCCTGCTCCAACATAAGGTCCCTCCTATCGGATACTGTCCTCCAAGAACGGATCCACTGTGTGACCTTCCCATAGGACTTTGCTTCAAGAATTGCTCCAGCATTAGTTCTCTCAATGGACTTCAGTCATTCAGGAAAATGCTGTTCCAGCATGGTCCCTCGTAGGCCTCCATTCCTGTCAGCACTCTGCTCCAGTGCAGACTCCTCACGATCTGCAGTTCCCTTCCAGTGTTATCCACTTGTATTTCTGTGAAGTCCTTCCTGGTCAACAGCGTGGGTATCCTACTCCACTGCAGTCCTTCCTAGGCAGAACTGGGATAATCTGTTTCACCATGATCTTCTCTGAGGGATTCCTACAGAGGAATCTCTGCTCGAGCATCTGAACCACCTCCTGCTTGATGTCTGTAGGGCTCACCTAGGTGACTCTGAGTGTGCTATGAACTGCTACTTAGATGGAAAGTAGCAGCAGTGCGTGAGAATTCCTCCCCACTTCAGGAATCTGTTCAGCCTAGAGAATGGAAGGCTCAGGAGGACCTTAGCAATATATATACCTGTCAGAATGGTGTAAAGAAAATAGAGACAGGCTGTGCTCAGAGGTATCCAGTATCAAGACAAGAGAATATGGGCACAAATTGGATTACAGGAAATTCCATCTAAACATGCATTGTCTGGGGGGAAAAAAAAANAAAAAAAAAGAAAAAAGAAATCCAAAGAAAGAAAAGGAGAAATCAGAGAAAATCCAAGACAACCCTTGCAGTCAGAAAACTCAGACTTCCAAAAAAAACCTACAAATACAATACAAATACATAGGCTCAAAGATACCTAGCCAAAAGGTCACTACTGGTGAAATTAACAGTGCAGTTTCCTGGATTTTACTTTTTTCTTGCTCTATGTCTCCTGTGATGTATTTAGAAAGAAACCTTTTGGAGCAAGGGTGACCTCATGGCTTTGACTTCATGCAACACTGAGGACACCTATTTCTCAACAATACATTTTCAGCAGAGCTTCATGCTTCAGAGGAACCATCATTATTTTAAATATAATGCTACTTATTTTATTGCAGTTTTGAACAGCACAGAAAGTCAGTGTATAAGACCAGAACTGGGTCTGAACTGATCACCTATTAAAACAAAAAGTGGGGAAGAGAAAAAAAAAAAGATGACAAAGAGATTTTAATTAAAATTCAAGTTACTTACTAGTGCATTTTATATTTATAAACTTATTTAAAATATTTATAAATATACTAAGAATATATAATAAATATAATTACTAATTGTCACTTTGAAAGAAGTAATAATATTTGAATCAAGAAAAATTAATAACAAGATAAATAAAAGACATACTTCACCCATAAGGAGCAATTTACCTAATTGTGGAAGTTCCCATGTTCCTTTCAGGTCATTGTGTGCATAAATTGGAAGAAAGAGTAAAAGAAAATTTTTCCCATCTATTAAAATTTCCAATCTATATGCTCATAGATATATGAGATAATTCAGGTGGGCAGGACCTTGGGAAGGCTTTAATCCAATGTGCTACTCAAAGCACGAACATGTCTGACATAAAATAAGAATGCCTAAGGTTGTGTCCAGTTATGTCATGAAAACAAGTGAGGACTGAAACAGAACATCCTGCCTGGGCAATCGATCCCGTTATTTGACTGTCCACAAAGGAAAAGAAAATCTTCTCTTTGAATTTCCCTTGTTTAATTCATGTGTATGTTCTCTTATCCTCCAGCCCCTCACTGCTGTGAAGAGCCTGGTTCTGTGTTCTTGTTGACCTCCTCATAGCTGTGGGTGCTGCTCTTAGGTCCTCCACAGTGACCTTTTCTCCAGGATGAAAAAACCTTGGTGCCTCAATCTCTTCTCAGAGGACCAATACTCCTGCTCTGAAGCCTCCAAGTGGCTCTCCACTGGGTCCATTCCAGTGTAACAATGACTTAAACATTTGACAACCATAATAAAAATGTTATTAAGCACTTTCTATCAGTCAAAATGAAATATGATACGCAGTAAAAAGCATTCTAAAATATAAAAGAAAAAGATAAACCTGAATTTTACAATAGAAGAAAAATTTTGGGAACAAATGTGATTTATCCTTCTATAATCAAGATAAAGCTGTGCCACATATTGTAGAACATATGCTTTAGATACTAGAATTATTGTTCTAAATGAAAGCATATATTACTATACTGTTCATATTAATGGAATATCATTTGTGATAAGTGCGATAGAGCAGGAGAAAGATGACTCTTGAAGCCAGTAATGTTTTTTGATGGGCAAGCTCAAAAACATTGATTTTGCCCCAGACTTCTGAAGATGAAACCACAGTCTTTTCCTGCTGCTTTGGACAAAACAGTGGCTAAAAAAGACCTGGTCTTAGGAAAGTAGCACACAAGAAATTGATCACTGTCCTTCAGAACAGTTCTTCATTCTTAGCTCTGCATGTTCCTTTTCTGTTTCTAGCCTCTGTTTCCAAGGAGTTAGCTATTTTAAGAGCAGCAGTCCCCATGCTTTATATGTCCACTTAAAATACCTGAAATATTATCACATATAACTACCAGAAGACTGTAAAAAGTCTTGGTTTCTGAAAGTTTAGTGTCAAACTTTCAGACTAGATTTACTTCTGTCTATCCGCTATAAAGGAAGTCTAGGTGAAAAACTTACCACCTGCATAGATTTTATGAATAATTTTGTGTCAGTGCAAGCTCATAGCACCTGTTTCTGTCCCTCTGCACATCCTCCACTTGTTTGTCTCCCTTAGAAGTTCCTGAATTGGTTCAGAAAACTGTTTTCGTTGGAAAAAAAAAAAAAAAATATATATATATATATATATATACACACACACACACACACACACATATATATATATAAACTTTAATTCACAACATAGCTAAAGGTAGTGCAAATCAACTGAATAAAATTATTGGTGTAAGGTGAAAATGACAAGAAGCTTAAGTTGATATTTTCAGAGTGCTGTGTCAAATAGCAGCCATAGAAGACAAATCATAGAAGGTCTAATTTGAATAGCAAAATTTAACCTCTGGGAAAAGAAATTAAAAAAAATAAAAAGCAGAACAAACCATAAGGCTGATGTGGTAATATTTACTGAAATTAAGTATTTTCAATGTCAGTTGATAAGATTTATGTTTCAGCTTTTCTTTCCTTTTCCTTGGGGAGTGAGAAGAAAGAATTTTACTGTAGTGTTTTAGAATATTTGATACAATATGGAATATATATTTCTATGAGATCGAGGTATGCACCTTCATTATTAGTGTCACATTTTTATTTGATTTCCTTTTTTTATTAATATAAGAAATTCTGAGCATATTCTTTCCAGTTCCCTCCATTAAGTAAGGAAAAAAATATAGTTTATTGCTGTTCTGGAATTTTAAATCTAAAATTAGAAGAGACTTGTAAAAATTCCTTGTTACTTGTTTTTTAAAGTACTTTTCTGTTGTTTCTATTCCTCCAGGCAGAGGACAGTTTATTTAATACAATGTATTTATTAAACTCTGGTGTAACTTTTACCAGAAAAGAAACAAAATTTGAAACAAATGTGAAAAATTTATTTTGTAATATAGATTAGATCTGGTATTTATATCTCAAATTTATACCTCAGTAAATTCAGTGGATCATTTAAATGAGAAAAACTTGCAGATTAGAAAAGTTCAAAACCACTTAAAATATCCTTATGACAAGTTCCAGATAATATCTTAGAGGTCTAATGTAAGGCTTAGGTGGAGTGGAAGCAGCTAGGTCTAATATTATGACCTAAATTCCTGATTCAGATCCTGACCACTCCCACAAGTTTTATTAATATAGCACTTTTCAAGCATTCCTAGAGTTGCTCAGAAGTGATGCTCTGAGTCTTGAGGAAGATGAGTGTGTTGTCATCAGTGTGCTGGCATAATCCTAAGTGGACTCTGCAATATATTCATCCTGTCCAAGGAACTCATTGCTGTAACAATTGTCAAAGAATTCCTGCTATTTGTCTAAATGTTTGAACTCCACCAACATACAGTGTGCTTGGTTTCTTTCCTAAACAGCTGGGTTTAGTTTCCCTTTCTATTACTGCCTAATGGGTGAAATATTTGTCAGGCAAATTATTGCTTTTCATTACTGAGGAGATTCAAATTTTCTGAGCTCAATTTTCCAGCTAACTAAATCAAAGCTAAGCTTGAAATCAGAAGTGGACTACATACTCTTTTGAAGTTGCTTCATTGTGCAGTGAAAAGTTCTTTACTATGCAGTAGAGAAGTCAAGAGTTTGGAGTAATAAAACTAAGTAAGAGAAACACAGATACAGTGGCTACTAAAGTATGCAGGAAACACAGTCTTTGGTTTCCAGTAAACCCACACCATCCCCAGACTGGGGATGAGATTGCTGGGTTTTTTCCTTCCTAATTCTCTATTTTACCTTCCCCCTCCTCAAAAAAACCCCACAAACAAACAAACAAACAAACCAACAATAACAAAACCCCAAACCAAACCAAACAACTAAATCAAAGACTGAGATTTCTCAGTCCCTGAAATTACAGAGTAATGTCCTTTCTTGTTCCGTGTCTGAACTAGTAAATCTGTAACTATTTACTAAGGAGCATGAAAGCTCCCAAAGAGGAACAACAAATAACATTTCCTCTGCCTTGTAGCCAGAATTTCCTCTCAGTTATGGTGTTTTCCTGAAAGACAGGAGAATTCAGTTTCTGTTACCCAATAGTTTCATTGGAAGTTCAGTTTGGGTCTCATGTTTACTGGGCTGAGAGGAGAGGTGTGAACATTAAGTTCTTGTACAAAGGTAAGTAATTAGATGTTTTCCCCCAGTATTTTAGCACTGTTCTGCTAAGGAGGCAGGCTGAAGCCCGAGCTGTACCTGACAGAAGAGATGAGGAGAAATTGCTGAGTGTGGTACAAGAAAAGACAGAAGATTTCCAAAAACAGAGATAGAAACAGGCAGAAGTTACAAATAGTGCTGAGAGACATTAACAGGTCACAGTTCAGGTGTAGGCATGCAAGACATGGCTGATCTTCAAGGGGCACATAGGGGCCTTTTGGGGAAAGGAATCTCACCAGGCCAGAGAAAATCAGTCATATTGCTTCTGGGGAGATAGGAGAGAAGAATCATCTGGGTCTTTCAATCTGACAGATTCAGTTGTCCTTAACAAGTGTCCTTATTCTCCTGTGAGGTTTGTACATTCCTTAGGTGAGTGAGCAAAACCAAGTTCTTGAGTTATGTTTTTCAAGTAGACATTTTGCTAAATGTCATAAAAGCCATAAAACTACAGTATCTTAAGTCAGTATCAAAAGCATTCTGAAATGAAGCTCCTTTCATTCTAAAATGTTACAGAACCTAAATTTCTCTGTGAATTGTATAATCAACTGAGAACCCTAGTTTAGAGATCTTTAAGGAATCTGGGTTTAGAACTATCTGTTTATGCACTTTAACCTTAATCTCACATAACTTTTGCATATTGGTTTCTCAGTGAGATAAGAATACCTGTGTGCTTTGTATTTTTTAGTTTTTCATAAAGAGAACAATACATAGCTAAACACGTATTCTACTTTGCTAAATATTTATCAATACTTTTAGTATTTTTGTTAGCTGGGCTTTTTAGTGCTTCTCATTTTCTTTAACTCAGTTTTGCTTACAGTTGCAATATTTTTTTTTTTTCTGAATGGTTTTGTCTTCCTCTTCTTTTATGTTTAAGACCTTTTTTTGTCAGCTTTCATTTCTAGCTGTTTATGAAAATAAATAGTAAATACTTAAGGAGATAGAACATCTGTTTTGTAGTAGGTAATTCCATTTTAGTGCCTGACAGCCTCCGCACTATGGCTTAGAAATGTTATATTGGCACATTCTTCACTTGAATTGAACATGGTAGATCAAAGAGAAAGAATAACTGCAAATTACAACTTCCTAAGCTTCAGGTATTTCACCCCAGTGCAAAATAAGGACACAAGACACAAGCTCTAACTCATTCCTTTGAAGAACTTAGCACAGCAATTTTCTATTCTTCCCTCCTTCATGCTTTTATTAAGATGTTCATCTCATGTAATATTTCTTTGAAAGTCACCCTACTGTCCTGTACTCCTTGAGCACATGGGGACATACTATGCAGGAGAAGGCGGAGTGAATTTTGCCCAGCCTTTTCTTTTGTGAAAGGTATGTATTTCACTAAATACTTCCCATTAAGAGCAAGTATCAGAAACCATTTTAAATACATTTAAATTTGTCAGTTTGACAGTTGTATGTTTGGATTTGACAGAAAAAAAGCAGATTGTAATTTCATAGAAAAAATAATATGCATTAAGGTGATGTGGAAGGAGAAATTATAACAAAAAAAATGGAAACACAAAGCCGTATATGATTGGAAACCAGATGACTAAAGAAATAAATTATGGATAAATAGTATCGAATGCTATATAGATCTGTTTCATGCTCTTAAATTCTTTGTCATGTTACATTAAAAACTCTGCTGATAACACAAAGATATTGATCAACCCTGACCACTGTTGTCAAAGAAATATTATTCCACAACATGTCTTTGAAAAGTTGGGAGTATGAAAGTGTTTTCACAAAAATCAGTTAAAAGAAAGAGAATACTAGACTATTGTAGGTTGAAGGAATTCACCAAAGTGGTGGTCTGGATAGTTGGTAAGGTATAACAATGTCATGTGGTTAAAACACTTTGTTGTTTCCAGGCCTTTTCCTAAGGCTACTCTTTAACATATTTGTCTCTCTCTACAAATGCAATATAGAGAACTGCAGACAACCACAGAACTCTCAAAAAAGCCACCTACCAGAGTCATTCTCTCAATTTTTTTCCCTGCCTTAAATATTCCTTAATTACTTCATTTTCTTTTAAATATCTGTATCTTTTTGTTAGTCTCTACATAATGGATGAAGTTTCTTTGTGGTCATAGAAACAATCACCTCCTCCTTCTACTTCAATGTCATTTTAGAAGGTTTGTTTAGTTGCCGTAGGCTTTTATGAATTGAACCCAGATGTCTTTTCTCTTAAAGCTGTTGAACATCCTGAACTAAATGTGTCCCTTGTGCAATAATTGAGTGGAAGAAAATGTTTTACTTCTATGTTGATGCCTTTCAGGGCTTTTTACATGCTAGTTGCAAAGGCAGCTTTATTTAGGCACAAAAATGCTTTTCCATAATAAAAAGAAAAACAGAAACAAACCAAACAAACAAAAACAACAAAACCAGAACCCTCGAAGCCATAAAAATACCAAGCTAACTAGTTAAAATATTCCGTGGCCTGGGGCATTTAAAGCTCAGAAGACCAAAATAGAAGTAACTTAAAAGAGGCTCGTCAATGCTGCCACATACACCGTCAATCAGCCAAAGCCCGGAAACAGCCACCTGGCTGCTCTCAGCTCTCCAGGAGATGGAGGACTGCACTGCAAGAGTGATTGACAGTGTGCACTATTCCCTAATTACAAAGCAAATGTGTTTGTTGCTTTTGGCTTCTGGCAGGATGTTGCTCTGCTTAACAGATTTTGTGTATCTCACCCCCTTCTACAAAACACCTGCATTCTCCAGACCGGTATTTTTGCTACCCTGGCCTTGGTTTTGGCCACATGTCTCACCTGGTGGAAAGAAGTGTATGGACCTAATTTAGGCTCTAGCATCCTGTTCCTAACCACAGCAGCAGACTTTGCATGAGCATTAGTCTATCCCTGAAAAGATCTGAATGCTTGAAAATCAGTTCACAATCTCAGGACATTAAATACCAAAACCTTGATGCACTTTTTTCTCATGCCATTTTAAAGTTTCTCTAACTATTTTCTGTCAGTGGTTCTTCTCAATGCAGAGAAAGAAACCCCTATAACCTGAAATTCTTAATAACTATAATATGAAATAATAAGCCCCTTTCTATGATACAATCTAACAGATAAAACTCCTATTTTTGTGCAACCTAATATCTTGATTTTTGTTTGCTTCCTTGTTGCTCATCAGGTTGTTTTAGCTTTAGGAAAAAGAAAAACAAAACCCACAAACAAGCAAACAAAAAAGAACTACAATAACAAAGGCAAAAAAAATAGTCAGACCTATCAAAGGGCCTCTTTTTGCAGATGGTTTTCTGGTGAGAGCAGTGGCTGTAATCACACAGATAATGCATTTAGTTTAGCTCTGATTTCAGCTAACAGAATCTGACAGCCTTTTGCAGAGTCTCTTGTTCTTAACTGTGCTACAGCAAGGACTCTACTTTTATTATATTAGACATGATACTGATATATTTTAAACGGCCTAGTAATTACAGTAATGCCCTTAGGCCACTCTAATTTCAACTTCAGCTTTCATCTAACATCACTTGAGTGTATGTGCCAATGTGAAAAGGAAAACAAATGGAATCTTCAGAAGTTTGTCAATTTAAAACCACTTCAAAATAATAATTCAAAAAAGAATCCTTGGAATAACTTAATATTGCCAAGCTGACAATAATCAAACACTATTTAATCATAACTGATTCTCAATAGGTAAATTAAAATTAATCATCTTAATTCCTCAATTTTTTTCCAGGTCTTGACTGATAAATTATCAACAGGGTGGAAGCAATGTATTAAGTAAATTATCTGGATAGAAAACTGGATCTGATAATGAACAAGCTACTTCTGCCTTTTGATAGCATGTATGCTATAGGAAAATTTTTAAAATAAAATTGAATTTGTATTGTCAAATAATAAACTTTAAGGCATTTTTTTTAAAGCAGGAGGAAGAAAAAGGAAAAAAACAATTCCATCAAGCACCTGGAACAAGTTACATCGGCCATGGTAAATATCTGAAGGCAAAATTAACTTTTTCTTTTCTTCTCCTTCATATATCAAAGTATATAAAGGTTTTCCTATTCAGTCTTTAAAACTTTATAAAAATAAAAACTTGAAAAGCAGTTACAGTGTACTAATTTTTTATACTCAGCTGGTATTTGCAAAACTGAGTAATCATCACAATGTGTATTCATGCCAGTGGTGTTTGCTTTGCTTTCTGAATAATAACTTGAAAGCTTCTTATGCTCTTTCTCCTTTTCACTGTCATGTGAAGCTATTCACAACAAAGCAAAAGAAATGTGAAGCAATAAGGGGAATGTGCATACAGTTTCTTTGTTTTCCCTGTCTTTTTAAACAGGATGTGGTTTCAATTTTTTAGTCTGACCTCCGAAGCTATTTTATTTAAATTTAAAAGAAACACGCTTTCAGAACTGTTTGTGGTTTCGACACATATAATCTAGGTATAGATCTGTTTGCTGACTTACAATAACATTACAGACTCCCTCTGGCATTGTTGAATCTCCCCTATCTCCATATGTGAGAAAGGTGCTACATCTTTACAAATATGTAGCTAGATATGTAATGAGCATCTGGTAGCATTTTTTTTTAACTGACTTTGCTGTATTCTAAAGCAATTAAAGTATCTTTTATAGCAGCTGTACAAACCTCAATCATGAGACTGTTAGTGTGAAGAAACCTAGGAGGGAAAAAATGCCAGAAAAAAGGAGAAAGAAGAAAAACTAGTAATCTCTTTTCACTTTTGGAAGTATTTAGGCTTAGCTTTCTGTGGTATAGGCTCAACACTAGCAATTTAGGGACTTGTTCTGTACCAGGAGAGAATATCTTCATTTGCTTTAACAGAGAAGAGTGAGTCACTACTATAATTTTATTCAGATAGTAATTTAATTGAAGCAGAAGTTAAGAACTGAGAAACATACGTTAGGCCTACTGATTTTCTGCTCGCATAATCAGTTTACAATATTTTACTGAGATATAAATACCAAACCTTCAGTACTGGCAGATACCCTTAAAAGCTTATCTTCTGTGTCACTGAAATAAAAAGAGGTGTTTTTATAGAGCTAATGCTAAAGGAAATCAAATAGTATGGGTCAACTATGATTTGCAGAGATGCAAACAGGCTGCTGTATTTATTTTGAACCTTAAAGAAAAAAACCCCAAAGAATCCTTCTCTCTTTCTCAAAGGTTGAATTAGGCTATAGTTTAAAGACATCATACTTTGTATGCTTTCCTTACAAATTCAGTTCTTTCTGCCGCAGAAAGGCTGCAGGTAGGGAGGGCTCCTGTCCATGCCACTCCTGGTCTTCCACACTGAGCTGTGCTTCAGTACATGAATAATGTATGTGTGCATGTTCACACACACACAGAGCATCCTAAAGGTCATTCCAGGAGAAAATGTATTCTAAAATGTCTAAGACATGAAATGCCTTGCAATTAGGAATGTATTAGATGACTATTAACTAACATATGCATACAGAAAGATTATATTTAGGATGCTGATTGCCTTAGAACACGATGCTGAGTAAAGACCCAGAACCATTTAAATAACCATTAAGAAAGCATGGGTGGAAGACGGAAGGAGCAAAACTATATAAGTTTATGATCCTGCTGTTCAGATGCCATTTGAAGATCTGTATACCACATTGTCATAATTTTTCACCTTCATAACAGCTCAAAGCCTTTTTGTTCATATGTTACACTATTTCTGTTAGCAAAAATCTTCCTAATTCACAGAAAGATGATATTAATGATCCGCATTACTTTCCCCTTAAAAAGAAAAAAGTGCATAAATATCCAGATATATCTTCGGGGAGAAACATTTTATAATCACTTACATAAGTTAGTTGTTTTGATATCCCCAGTTTGCGACACCTGTGCCTGATTGCAGATGTGTATTTAAAGCTAGGCCAGGCTGATCCTAGAAGAGAGTTAATATTTCCATCCTCGCCAAGAAAACGAGAGCAAAGTTTCTTATAGATTTGTTTAAACACAATTTCATAGGTGTATTTTTGGTGCCATTATGAATTATAGAAATAAGCTAAATAATTAATATTCTTGAGTGGGTTTGGAGGGTTTTTTACTGTGGATGGGTTGATATGAAAGTTTTGGATCAAATCAAAGAGAGAAATGAATAAAATTGATACCAGAATTATCTGTTCATGCCAGTTGAGGCATTTTGGTTCAGTTTTTGCTTTGGTAAAAATACAAATTTTTAGGTTTTAAAAATGTTTGCAAATTCTTTCAAATCAAGGAATGAGAATAATTTATTTCCTGTGAGACACCTGAAGCAATACATCTAAATAATAAGCAATAATATGTACATCAATATAATTTTTAAGTATCTAGTGTTTATCTAACACCTTTAAGATTATTATTTAAGTCCATATTACTGTGTTTTGTTTATTATGATCTTTCATTTTCCAGCACTCAAAAGTGGTATTGTTCAACATCCATACATTCTAAAGTGTGCTGAATGCATCTTTTGGCATTCTTCTTCTTTGTCTAGACAGTTAGACTACATGAAGGCAGTTGGACTTGATTTAAGCAGTTGGACCAGATGGTCACTGTAGGTTCCTTCTAAATCAACTGTTCTATTCTGTTCTATTTTTCCAAGCTTATCACTTTGATAAAATTATTCCTGTATTAGCATCTTTCCTTTATACCTACAATAAGACACTCATCCAGATGACTGTCACAGCCTATTTTGGCCTTAATTGTTATCTCTTAAAGGTTAACAATGCGTGAAAAGCCCAATTCTCATCTCTCTTCATCATAACCAATGTAGGTTGCATTTCAAAGACTACCTTAGGGCTTTCTGTCATGATTTACCTCATGCATGCAATAAAATCTTGAACAGTAGCATAGACAGCTCATTGGTCTTTCTAAAATGTTATTAAACCAGGCTACCTGGGATATAGAAATTGTAATGACTATAAAATTAGCATTCTCTTAGCTACAGGTTCTTAAAGTGCACATTTTCCCTTCCAGAAATTTAGTCATCTTTTCGCTCCTGATTCTGATTCCTTGATTACATCTATTGCACAAATGTACCTTCTCTATCTGGCTGTCTTTTTGACTGCAACATCCAGCTGCTTCTAAGAAAACCCGGGCTGAACTTTGAGGATGTGGGGATGACTCCAAGAAAGACAATGCAGATAAGATTTCACTAGCCCTGGCTCTTTCTTCTCTACATGTGTTTCAGCAGGATTTATGCCTCAGAGAGAGACTCCATCTCCTCTCATAGCATCCAAAACAAACAATGTATTATTTCACTTTTCCTCTATAAAATTATTACTCTAGCGGCACATAATTTCCCTATGGTTATAATACACAGGATTTCAGGGGAGCACAGCAATTCTCTCAGAGAGTGATAGAAAACTCCATCTGGATACAAATGCTTTGCAAGCTGGCTCTAGCTGCTGTACTGCATCCATCAGCCTGAATGCCAGGGATAGGCTTTGTGGCGTATTCAGTGATGTTGTAATATGTCTCCCCTCTTGTTTCGCTGTCTAGTGTAACTACCTGCCTAAAAATTCACAAAAAAGTGAAGTCCTGTGTGTCTGCAATGGAAGAGCAGTAAGGACAGAAACAGACCCATGCAGAATCTTCCTCTAGAAAAAGGAGAAAGAATTGAGGTTTTTAGGTTTCCTAAAAATAAGAGAACACCTCAGACTGTTTTTCATCTATGAATTCACAGTTTAAACTCCTCATAGCTAGGATTTCTAACATAATTTCTACCTCCTTTCAATCTGATCACAAAAACCAAACTTAATAAAAGAAGTCCCAGCTTTCTAAAAACTGGGTTGTCACAAGCTTGATTCCTCTCTGGAATTGTGTTGGATTTTGCTGGTTGAATATTTCTTTAAAAAAGCCCTAAATACTGAAATGCATGCATAAAATTCTGATTAATTTTCAGTGGCATTTAGGGCTCTCTGTACCTTTTCAGAGGACTCTGTCACCTTTTATGAAAATATTTTCTAAAATGGCTTGAAAAATAACTTTTTTTCTCCACGTATTATTTGGATGACTATTTAACTACATGCAGAAAAAATGATTGTGATAGTAAACAAAAAAGTGGTATACATCACAAGGATGGAAGGCAATCATTTGTTCGTACCATTAAAAAAAGTTTCTTGCTTTCCTTGAGAATTTCAATTGCAAGCTTTGAAATACATATTCTTTTCTTTGTGTCCTGCATGGAGGAATCATAGAATGGTTTGGGTTGGAAGGGACCTTTATATGAGTTACAGCCCAAGTGCCATGGGCAGGGAACTTTTCACTAGACCACGTTGCTCAAAGCCCCATGGACTTGAACACTTCCAGCGATGGGGGATCCCCAACTTCTCTGGGCAATCTGTTACAGTATCTTGCCACCTTCGCAATGAAAAATTTCAAGAAGCTCAGAGCTGGGAAATAAATGAATTACAGGGGAAAAGATGTGGTAGCCTTATCCCATGCACACGTGTGGTTAAACTTACACATGGCTGGGTCTGACATTTCTCTCCAAAAGTCTTCCAACACAAAATTGGTAAAGGTCTAGTAAAAGGAGATATACACTGAGCAGTGCTCATGGAGCAGATACAATTGAGTTTTCTCAAATGTGTAGCACTCATGCATGATGCATATGCACAGGGATGTCTTGTCAGGTGGCAGATGTATGCTTAAGGTGCATGGTGTTTGTGCCAATGCACAGAGTGCCATCCAGGTCGCTAAGAAAGACGTCTGGATGCAGCTGTTGTATGCAGGTAATAACTTTCACCCTGGCTAGTTCACAATACACTGCTCTTAACTATTTTTCAAGACATAATTTTTTTTATTATTAATATTTTTTACTTTTCTGTCCACACTAACTCTTTTTTCTTAACCTTGATCCGCCTTGCAATGTATATTCCAAACTTACTTCATGTCATCTGTGTCTAATTAAAAGTCATCATTATGTTGCATAAATGTTAATGCTGTTGGACAGATTTACTAAGACAACACTTTTATTCCTCAGTGATCCATCACATTCATTAATATTAAGACAAAAATTTTGAAGAACACAACTCTATTCGGCTTTTAATCATAGCCTCAGCTGAAGTGGAACTACATTAATGGAAGATACATCTGTGCTAGTATTAATATTAGGAAATATCAGCCTTACATTAGTATTTATATTTAATATCAGTAATCAATAAGAGTTGTTTTATTTCCAGATGTCTCTACATTTTCCTGTGGCAGAGCCCCTTTTCTTTTTGGAATGATTCTGTTCAAAATGTCCGTAAATCATTGACAGAAGATTTGGCCTCTAGAGTAATAATTTGTCAGAAGCAAACAGAATGGTGAATTGAGGCACTTTTGAGAATCACTATACAGTCTTTAATTTAATTGAAAACAGACAGCTTTGTCTGCTTGAGGATCTGTTAATTAGGATGTCTGTGCCTTATGGGCAAACAAGGCTCTATTTTGCCCATGTTACACAGCTATAAGGTAGAAATACATGGAATTTCCCCTTCTTTTCCTTTATTTTAAAGACAGGTACATGAAAAAATTCAAACACTGTGATTGTTATACTACAAAGAAGGTTATTTCCAGTGGGAAATTTGACTGTGCCATAAGTGAAGGACCTGGGTATCAATTTTACAATATTCTTTCACTTAGAAATCACTTCTTTAAAGAGTGTTCTGTGTCTCATGACATTGTAGTTCTGGTTGGTTTTGTTTTTTTTTTTTTCCTTGATTCTCTCCCCTACTCTTCCACCCTCTTTCCCCACCCCCCTCCATTCCCCAACATCTTAGTGAAACAGTTAATTGTGAAATTTCAAACTTCTGTGTCAGATACGCTGGCTGGATCCATCCCAACCAGAAGATCATTAGCAAGACAGCAAATGCTACTGTGAACAAGTAAGCACTTTAACAAGCCAGACTTAGAATTTCAGCATTTGAAACCTTCAAAGCCTTTTCTCTATTTTTATTTTTGTCATGCTACAGCCACAGTTCTTTATCTGGAGTAAAAAGCAAGTGTGATACAATTTCCCTGGCCTGAAGCATAAAAATTGTTAACAGCATTGTGTCTCTATCATGGAATGCAGTATCTGTGTGTGTCTGTGTATAAAAGTAAGTTGACCCAAAAAAAAGAGATCAAACAAGAAAAGTGTTACTGTAGATATATTTTTCCTATGGCAAAAGAGTATCTGTCAAAAGAGAGCATCTTGAGCTTTTAATTAAATATTAATATAAAGGAGAAGAAAAGTATCCCATTTAGTTGATTTCCTCCAGCACTAAATACACAGCATGAATGTGTATGCACAAATTATATTATTTTCAGCAAATAGGATTCTATAATAGGAATTTTTTTAAGTGTTTGTCTTAAATGTGAGCAAATGGTAACAGATGTAGCGGCAATTCTACATCTCATTAGCTTGCATACTGCCTTGAAGGTTACAGACAAACTTAATTTCAGGCGTCCGGTACCCTTATCCTCCTCAACACACACATTCAATTAAAATCCCTTCCTTTCCAAGAGCAGCTTTCACAAAGAAATGGATTCAACATGTTATCCTGTGGATGTCTGAATCAGAACTGTTAGACTACTAAAATGCATATGACATGCTCTGGTGTTGCCATATGTAAGACCGCCTCAGCAGCTTTCCAGTTCAGAGATTATCTGCCAAGTACACATGAACTGATGAAACTCTCTACTTACAGGATGAAAACATTTAAGCTTTAATTTTTCAATTATCTTTGGCATAGAATACTTAAAGCACAAATAGGTTAAATATTTAGGCAATTTTTTAAAAAAAAAAAAGACAACAAAAATAAATTTTCAATACTCTGTGACTTTCTTTGGTTAAAAAATTAAGAAATGAAGAGTGTTGTTGCAATGATTTCAACCAACCAGGTAAAAACATAACCTCAAGCCAAATGTGAAGTTACAGAAAATATGTACAGACCGATTTCTATTTGCACAAATTTAGAACTGACTGTGACAAGCTTCCAGCTGAGTCTTACTGGCCACACAACAGTCTCAATGCTGCAAATCATTATTTCTCACAGAAATCAGCGGGACTCCTCTTGTGAGAGCATGCTCTCATTTACATCAAATATTTGTAGAAGGCAGTTCCTCAATCAGATGTTACATGTGATAAAAACGTGTTGGCCCCATCTAGAAAATGCATTTATATACTTTGGGCCACTGCAGATTTGTTTTATTCTCTGTAATGTTTGACAAGCAGCTAAGTGACCTAGCAATATTGGCCTAACTCTCGAAGCCTTTCAAACTGTCAGTGAACCTCTGATTAAACCGAAAAGAAAAAAGGAGGAAGAAGAGGTATGCAGTAGCAGAGCATCCAGGAGACCTACATTTCAATTCTCACTTTCTCTTACCCCCTGTACTGGCAAAGCTGTTGAGGCAGCTGTTCAGTGTTGCTGCCGTTTGGTTGCCATTCAGCAATGACCTCCACACAAATAGTTGGTGGTGCTGATGAGAACCAAACTGCAAATTCCCTCGCAGGCCTTGACAGTGATAAAGATGGAAGGAGGTTCCCTGGCAGTCTGATATGCCTGAAATCCTATCTCAGAGTCCAAATATTATGTTTATGTCAGTATTGTTAACATTTGCTCTTTTACCATGAGTCTTGCTATATGCATTTCTTTTAAAATCCCCATCTTGTAATGAGGTGATTATGTTACAGCTTTAAGTTTCAGCTACAAAGGTCTCCTTTCTGATTACAAATAAATGGTAAAAACAGGTTCAAATCTGTGAAGATGTAACAAGTTTAAGATTTCTTTCTCTTTTTACCTAATCTGTGTAAAAATAACTACAGAAAAAAGCAACTGTCCCCACTTGCTATTCAAAACCACTCTTTGTTCTTAAAATATATACTTAAATATAATTTCTAATCTGTTCATGAATTTGAGAAAAGCATCATTCTCTTCTTGTTATTTTATGTAAAGAGGAAAAAGTAAAATTCATCTCTCCCTGCCATTCCTTCTTTTTCTATATTTCTTCATTTCAGGGCCAGAGCATTCTCTTAAAGGTCCAAGTATTTTTATAGCTTGTATCATTTAATGTTACTTTATGTGATAGGGTTTTTATCAGTGAATGGGCTCACCACCCATCAGAAACATGAATCTCAAATCAGGTTCCAATAATATAGTGTGTTTGCCAACATTTCAAAATATTTAAACAAGTTTTGGTATCATGCTGGTTGGCAAGGGACATTACACTTGAGGAGACTTTCCCTGTTTTTTCTTTAACAGTCCAATAATATTTTACACCTCTCCTGATGTGCAGTACTGTGACAGCACTTTTGCAAAATTTATGAACGTGACCTGTTTTATTTGATTATGTAGAACTACTCAGAAGAGCTTTCTTTTTATGGCAATTGCACTAGCTGTAAATGATTGGACGAATGGTAGAATTTTGGCTGAAAAAAAAAACCCTAAAAATTTAATATGAGATATTTATAATGAAAAGCCTTTGCAATAAATCAAATCATATAGGGGTTTTTTGGTTGTGGGGTTTTTTTTGTTTTGTTTTGTTTGTTTTGTTTTGTTTTATTTTGTTTTGTTTGTTTTGGGTGGTGTTTTTATTAGGAAACAAAGAAGACCTTTTCATTCCTTGAAAAATAGGTACAATTCATTGTGCTGTAAAGATCAGAGAGACAGTCAGAAAATAAAAATTCTAAAAAACTAGTTTTCCAAAGCAACTGCCTTTTGAGAGAAATAATGAGAATAACTCTGTCTAAAAACATTTGGGGAAAAGTGCCATAAATAGAGGGCTAATCTCTGGTATTTACTCACGATTAAGAGATGATGATAAGATATGCAAGTCTGAATAAAAAGGTTGCGCACTTCATCTCTAACAGTTCTAACAGTGTAATGTCCAAAAATTACAGGAGTTAGAATAAAATTAAAGGAAGGCACTTGTGATTTTCTCAAACTTTTTAGCCTACCTTTAAATAGTATTTCTGTTCTAAGCAGAACTACGTGAGCAAAGCTCATGCTCCAAGATCATGATCAAACATCTATGTAGAACCATTCCGGAAAAGGTTATGTTAATGCATACACCAGTTTACTGAAATAATTGTCAAATTTCTATAGGAAGTGTTAAAAGAGAGTAAGATAATAATGATAGCTATTTAGTTGTAATCCAAGTAAGTTTATATTTTTTAATACGGATAACAAACATGGATCTCTCAACAGAGAGGAAGAGAGTCGTAGAGACTTTACGTCAATGAACTTATGAAGTTGCTGTACCCTTCTATCAAAACAGTTTTAGCAGATGTTCCCTTGTTCTATTTTCTATAAAATCTGACCCAAAGATTAATGAAAAAAAAAATTGTAGCATAATCCTTGAGTATTCTTCTTTTTATAAAGTTTCTCTTTTCCAACCTGAAACAATAATAGCACAGCAGATGAAAAATTCTTTTTTCCAAGTTATATATTTTTGGTCTTGACGAGAGATAGTACAATTGCCCTCCACTCCAGGACAAGTTGATTCAGTTCTTTTTCCCATCAAGTGCTTTCTAAGGATTTGGTAGTTTAATAAATGTAAGCAAAAATATTTACTCAACTGTTGTTTAGAATTCCTGAGCTGATACCTAAATCTAAAAGTTTCAGCTTCCAGAATCCTCACTAAAATGTAAGAAAAAAACCAAAAACAACCAACCAAAACAATAACCAACCAAAAATCCCCTAATAAACAACACAGATAAATATGATATGCATAAATATAATATAGTATGTACTACAAAAATATATATTAAATATATCTTGTTTTAAAATATTGTTACTTTATGAGTTGAATTTCTGACAAATGCATGTCCTTGTATTCTGAAGACATAAGCAGCCACATGCTGTTACATGCAATCATCCCATTTGAAAATCTCTGTAATTCCTGCTGAAACACACCTGTTACATCCTGGGGTCCTTCTTTCCCTAGTCATTCAGGCATTCAGAAGCAGTCCATGGCTTCCTGCCAGCACAGATGGAGCATCTTTTTTCATCCAATACAAATTAAGGCTCAAGAAAAACTGCTGCATGCTTAAGTCTCACTCTGGTTGAAAGTCGTTGAGCCATAGTGAACCTTGAGGTTAAGCTGGAGAGAGCTCCAGGCTACTCTGGTCTAGGCACAATCAATAAGATAGGCAAAAAGTGCATGTTTGAGGTGTTATTTTGCAAGGCATTTGCAGACAGGGATGGTTCTAGACAAGCGTCCTGAGAAATAGGCAATGTAAGTATTTTGAGCTGAGACCTTAATCCCTTCTGTTTACAACAGTGCCAGGTGACAATGACAGTCCCATGCATGGCTGTCGCCCACATGAAGAAAGCATCAGACGAGCCTAGAGAAATATGAAGGATTTCACTCAGAGCCTCCTGCGTGCTTGCAAGATAAGCTCAACACTGAGCTATAGCCCCTGATCATATTTCCATGAGCAGAGACATAAAAGATCTGTCTCTTATGCAGCAACTGAGACAAAAATGGATGAAATTCTTATGATACTAATCTTAATGAGATATCTTCCATTTATTTTCATGGGACCATAATTTCACTCACTATGTGATACAGTTAAAAGAAGAAACTATGTTTTGTGTTAATGAGACCTAGTCTATATTTATTTTCATACACCAAGTTAGAAAACCCCAAGGAGTGAGGTATTAATTACAAAAGAAAAAATAAAGCTAAGAGAAGTAAACATTAATGTAACAGAGATAACTTCTCATCCATTGTTTTCATACATGTGTTTTTAAAGAATTAAATGCTATTGCAAAGATACTTCAATAGTAAGCAAAAATATTTTGAAATCAGGGTGTAAAGGTAATAAGTCTCTCTCCTCCATAATCATCTGTAGAATACACAAGTGAAGCACTTGAAGTTCTTGTAAAATTCTCAAAATATACTCCCATCTCATGTGTATCTTAGTGTATAGAAATAAATCAAAGTACAAAGTGTCATTTTCTCATTTTTATTTTCATTTAAGAAACATATTTGAAGACTTTATGAAAACAAAGTTCTTATGTGCGCAAGTATTTGATATTATTCCTTTTGTAGAGATTTAAAGTGAGGAAGTGAAATAACTTCAAGGACGTTTCTTTGTGTACATGAATTGGTACAGAACTAAAAGAAATATTCTGAAGTTTAGATAAAATATTTTTTTCTGAAAATTAAGGAAACCATGTAGGTAGTTTATGTTCTTGAAAGCCCAAAGAGGCAGTCAGTACTTAACTAATTTACAAAATTACAGAAGAAGCTCAAAAGGACAAGCATCTTTAGTTCTCACAGTCAGCTTGCACTAGCTTGGTTAAATTAAGAAATGGAGGTATTATTGATGGTACTTTTGCACAGAAAGCTCCTGGTTAGCGTATTGCACAGGAAACATTGAAAATTGCCAACAGGAGTCACTTGGCCCAACAGACAGAAGAATCTGATTCAGCTGTGCCCTCCTCCAGCTGGCTGGAGGGCCGTGATCCTTCTCTTCAGTTAATTCTTTAACAATTGTTCAATGAAAACAAATTTAAATGAGGGAACAGGCTTTCCAGTCGTTTGCTCCTGGCTGAGTGATTTCATCCCTGGGTAATGATTAGGCTTTCAATAGCCTCACAACAATGTAATAAAGGAGCAACATCCTCTTGTCTTATATTACTGGCATCAAACTGAGTTGAATGGAGGAAAAACCACTTGCTTAATATCACATAGGTCATCTGTGGCAAAACAAAGTGCTTGAATCAAACTCTCTTAGGTCCTGTCGTATTAACATCACCATCCTTCCACTTCTTAGGGTATATGAAAACGATGTGTTTGGTACAACTGGAGACAAAGCTGGTAACAGGATTTACAAAATGGTGATGGCCTTTTAAAAATAAAAATGCAGCTGTTGTCAGGAGTGCCATTTTTTCTAGTTGATACAAAGACCCTAGAATAGGTGATCATGTAATATATGTGCTAATGTGGGTTGAATTTAAACCCTGGTTTATTTCAAAATTCAAGAGAGAGTTTATCCAATTATCATTCACAATTCTGGAATGCATTATAAGACTATCAAATTTGATCCTGCTTGGAATTAAAAGATGATGCTCTCTGGAAAATGTTTATTAATATGCTGTTATTCTGTTGGCGTAGTTTAACAGAAAGAAGAAAAGACAGCAACACCTCTGCTTGTACTTTCAAAATATGAGAAACATTAAAACCAGCAACATAGTGCAAAATAGGGGAGAGAAAACATGGTGAAGAGAAGTCAAGTCTGAGTATACGGTGGTTTTTAGCACAAAAACAAAGCCTTTATTTAAGCGAAAAGATGTTAAAGTTGACACTGTCCCTCTAAGCAAGAAGTGTCCTCTATCTAAAGCACTTAATCTCACCCATCAAAACACAGTATTTCAATATATCTGTGTGGAGGAATTATTTGTCATTTTTTTTCCAGACTGTCATCCTGATGAAACGGTTTTGTTGTTTTTCAAACAATACTCAGACAGCATTGCTCAAGTTGTTCAAGATGCAAGTGGTGTTTGAAGCTTTAAAAACTGTGAAAAACATCTATTTAAAAATGGTTTGTGTTATCTACCTATCTCAATACATTAATCTTCTTCTGACTATGTGCTTTCAGAAGTGGGAGAAAACCCAGGCAAATATACAATCTTAAAGTAAAGTTCAGTTCCTAAAGTAAGTTCTTTATTACTGACTTTTTCAATTCTTCTCTGAAGCACAAATTAAACCTATACAGAATTTTAGGTCTTCAGTATCTTTTCTCATACTATTCTGTCAGTGAATATAATAATGGAGATCAGTAATTGCTTTCATATACTTGCCTTTTGATTTAAATAATTGTAGAGATTTTGCCTGTATGTTAATCTCAGGATTAAATGGAAAAAAAAAAAAAAAAAAAAAGAGGGAGAAAAAGTAAAAGACTACATGATTCACAATATCCTTCCTAATACAAGCAGAAGAATTACACTGCAGGGGCTTTGTCCTGTTGGCTATAGCTTTTCAGAATGTTCTTTAGACCAAACCCAAAATAAAGCACTCTGTTATGAAAAAGAAATTAAATCAAATTTTTCTAAAATATCAGAGGGATGTCAGAGGCAATAGCTAAGCCTGATATTTTGTAATATAATGCAGCCACAGAAATAAAAAAAAAAAAAACAAAACAAAACAACCCAAAGAACCCAAACCAGACCAAATTTAACAACCTGAGTTCTATTTTCTCTGTACTTGAATAAATCCAAAAATTGCTACAGTACATTAGATATTAGTCCATTTAATAATTGAATGGAAGCTCTGTATACCATTTATCCTTTCTTGGGGCTCAACTCAGCTTTAATCCAAATGATTATTCATGTATTAGAATGAAGATGCCAGATCTTTTACCAGCACCATTTTTTACCTGAATGAAAAAGGAAAACTATCATATGGTTGCATAATGAACTTAGGTCAGTATTTCCTTAAAGTACATTTTTTAACAGCTTTTACAGAGAGATGGAATTCCAAAGGGAGAGAGACTCTTTTTGACATTGCTTCAGTAGGCTGCTCAAGTTTCTTTTTATCCCAGTATAATGCACTGCTATTATATATGATTATGTTAAGGAACAGACCACAGCACTGTCAAGAAACTGGGTAATGCATCTCTTATCTTGACTTCTTTAAACACAAGGCACTGATAGGTGCCAATTCCTCAAGCAAAAACACAACTACTTGATCTCAGTCATTTTCATGCTGAAAAATGCCACTAATCATCTTACTACACTGGAGACATTAGAGAAACCACAGATGAACTTCCAGTTTATCTATATGATAACCTAATACATAGAACGACAGTGTTTGAGGTTAGAAGAGACCTCAGGATGCGATCTGGCCCAATCACCTTACTCAGTGAGGGCAACCTAAAGCCAGTTGTTGAGCCAGATGAATTTTGAATACCGCTAAGGAGAGATTCCACAGCCTCTCTGAGCAATCTGTGCCAGTGTAGCAAAAAAATACTTCCAGAAATTCAGAGGGAACCTCCTGTGTTTCAGTCCATGTCCTTTGCCTCTGGTCCTGTCACTGGGTACCACTGAAAAAAAAACCTGTCTCCTTTTTCTTTACACAATCTCTTTAAAACCTCTCTTGTATTTATGCACATTGATGAGATTCCTCCTGAGTCTTTTCTTTTCCAGGCTAGACAGTGCAAGCTCTCTTAGTCTGTCCTTGTATGAAAGGTTCTCCAGTTCCTTAATCATCTTGGTGGCTCTTTGAGGGACTTTTTTGAGTATATCCATCTCTCTCTTCTAGTGAGGAGCCCAGACGTGGTTACAGTGAGTAGAGGGGAAAGATCATTGCCCTTGACCTGCTGGCAACACTTTGTATAATGCAGTCCGGAGTGCCATTAGCCTTCTTTGCAAGAAGGGCACATTGCTCTTGTCCCTCAGGACCCCCAGATTCTTTTCTGAAAAGCTGTTTTCCAGCTGGACAGCCTCTGGCATATGTTGGTGTATGGGCATGTTTCTTCACAGGTGCAGAACATGACATGTCTCCCTGTTGAGAAGAACCTCTCAGGAGGTTCCTGTCAGTCCATTTCTCCACCCAATCAAGGTATCTTGAGATGGTAGCACAGTCTGATGTATCAGCCACTCCTCTCAGTTTGGTGTCTGCAAACTTGCCTTTACTTTAGTCCTAACCCATAAACTCTCCCGCAGGTTCTCTTCTCCCTCCAGGCAGAGGTCCAGCTGCTCTGTCACTTAAAGGGGTTAACTCTTCCTCCTTGTATTCCAATCCTGTCTTTTTTAAAGATCTTGTGTCCCCCACTGCAACACTCCAGTCAGGGGAAGCATCCCACAAATTTTTCATTATCCCAAGGTCATAGCCCTGTAACTAAGAAGAGTCAGAAGCCAACCAAAACATTTTAAATCTTGTAAATGTCACTTTAATGGAGGTGGAGTGTTAAATGAGAAAATAAAATTAAACATGCCTTTACAAATGAGCAGTTAGAATTTTGTGCTGTAGCTACAAAGATGTAGAGTAATAACAAAGATGTAGAGGACAAGAGTAATGTAAATTCTGAACATAAGAAGTTTTATTTGACTCGGATTGGAGGTAAAACCTTCTTCCCTCAATTTCTGCATTTCTATTTAACATTATTTTACATTATTACATGCTGCCAAAACTGCAAGGGAAACAACATTTTTTTTAAGTTCCACTGATACTCTTGGGAAAAAAAAGGAAGTAGTCATGTCATGGGGTTTTTTTCCAAAATATTCTTCAGGTCTGAAAAAGAAGAACCAAACTTGATACTATAGCAGCACTGGGAACAGTTGCCATGAAATGGGTTTCATTATATTAACTGCTCAGTTTGACAGAAAAGGGTAGTTAGCATTAGGAGTCGACTAACAGGTTAGCAAGGAGAGAAGTAGAAGATAAAGCAAGGGGGTAAAAGATGTAATTTCATGACACTGGGTTTTTTTTTCAGGAAAGACAGTTTAGGAGTTCCCCGTATAGTCCCTGTTTGTGCCCTTTGACAAATGTAGCTGAATGAAATTGTAGGGGTCAAAATGGTGTCATATTCCCAGTGCAGGTAATTTCAGTGAGCCAGTTTACAGCTGCTGCTCAAGCTGTTGTGCAGGTGAGCTATGATCAAAGGGAGAAAATGACACAGCTACTCCAAAGTGGCTTTGAAAGAAAAGCCATTGTCTTGTGAAATGATACACTGAGATGAAGAGAGAAAGAGAGGGAGATGTAACTAATTCTTGTGGAATAATGAGGGTTAGCAGAAGGTGAGGGTGAAAAATTTGCAATGGACCATGAAACACTTAGAAGTCCACTAACCAAGGAAGTCAGACATGATTTTAATTTTTTTTCCCCCGCAGAAGCTGCCAAGGTATTTTCCTTCCTAGGTAATGGCACCTCCAAGACCATAATCGTCAAATGATGGGTCTTGGTTTCGGACACATAGCTGAAAAAGGAAAAAAAAAATTAGAAAGCCTATGTTTCCCCACAAGTGTTAAAATTCCAAACAAAACCAAAAAGAAATGACATAAGATATTAGTTCTCCATCTCTGTTGCTATATAATATTCTGGTTTTGGAAAGAAAGGAAGAAAAGAAATTTGATAGAACAGCCTTTCTGTATTCTACCATTCACTGAAATTGATAGACTGCTTCCTTTTAGTTCCATGGAAGTTATAATATTGACCTCTGTTAGAAATCTCTTCTTTTGCTTAAATTTCCTAATTTCCCCAAGTTGCAACAAATAGACATTTTGTCATTGAGCAGGGATTGATAATTAAGTTAAATTTTTTGCATGGTATGGTTATGGATATAGTTGATGGGTCTCTGCATTAACATTCTGACTTTCAGATAATTGGTACAACATGCTCTGTGAGGTAGGCACTGTAGTGCAGCCACGTAACACAATGTTTTTCTAACATATTACTCTCCTTCTTATCTGCCCTACATCTTTCTTTAATAATTTCATTGTACTTTAAAACAGTAAGTGAAATTATTTTTTATTTAGAAATTATTTTGGATCAGAGAATAAGCACCTTACTTCCATATATATCCTCCATTTCCTTTTGTTAAAATGCAAAATTAAAAGGAAAGAAAATTTTTAAAAAGAAAAAAAAAAATTTAAACCTTTTTCTAAATTAATACTACTGCAAACATAAGAAATGACATCTGCAAATTCATCAATTTGAAAATTTGTTTCAAAGTTTTTCAATTTATTCAAACCTTATAGAGAAATATTGCAACACAGTCTTCAGTACCAGCCTCTTTGTCCTTTTTTTGACAGCCCTTTATCTGGAGTTATAGAACATAAAAAGGACAGAGGGATAGGCTTAAACTGTAATTGAAAAATGGCAGAATTCATAATTATTGCTTGCTTTTTATTTAGAGTTCTTTTCTCTCCAGTATCTATGTCTCTCAGTAACTGGATTGATTCATTTGAGGGGCGAAAGAAAATGTTTGTTTTGGTGCAAGTTGTAGTTCACCTTGTTAATAAATACTCATCTCAACCAGGGCAAGTAATAAAAACATTAACTGTAAAACCACATGTATGTCTGCCTTTAACAAAAACATGCTTTTTGTTAGGGAGAATGATTCTTCTGTTAACGTGATTATGTCTCTTAACTTTGGTATTATCCATAAACCAAGATGTACCGTTTATATCAGTGTATTTTCAAAGTGACAACTTGTGGCAGTATCAGACTGGAAAAAGGACTGGGGCAATCATTGCCAGTTTAGCCTAAAAGTACGTAAAGAACTGTTAAAACACTTTAACGTAAGATAAATTCTCATTCCATTGTCTCAAAATGTTCCAAAGCACTATTTAATATACTATATCCTCAGAGGTTTAGCTCAGTTTTGTGAAAAATGAAGCTTCAGTGATATTCTAGGTGCTAAAAGATACACAGTTTTAACCTATTCCTATAAGAAATGTTTGATGTTGTCACATTTTTCTTACTGAAGAATTTTGAAAGAAATTAAAATAGTCATTAGTCATACTGTTAGCCTGGACTTCTTGCCGCCATTAAATTATACAAATGGTTGCTTTGTTTCATTATTATACCTGTGTTCTTTGATGCACTGACCTTTTTTAGTCTGAAAACTAAACAGTCTGCATGCAATGAAAAGACCATATGCAATGAATAAATATTTATTCATGGAGAATGTAATGTTTAAATTAGAATGAAAAGGTCTCTTAGAACTAAACATTATTCAATTATAAAAGGGCAAAATAAATATCCAAATTAGTCTCAGACTTTCCATGTCAAACTGGAAGATTTCAACTTGAAACAGAGCAATAAGTCAAAGAAAACTAAAATGTTTTGTTTCTTGTTTGTTCTTTCATGACTGGATTTTCTTTACGTTTTCCTCAGTTTACATCAGAGTCAGTGGGTTTGTATCATTAATGCTAGAGTGACTGTTTATTTCCCATACCAATAACATTCTGTTAAACAATTTTTGAAGCAGAGGGCTGGTGCCTGGAAACGAAGATCCTTATCTGTCTCACTCTCATGCAGTCAGTCTGAAAATAAGGGTACAGGCTGGAGACCAGTTGTGCTACCATGTGTTAAGTCATGTACTGTAAGGCTGTAATTGCCAGTGAAGAAATTTTAAGTCAGCCTCAATTATAAAAGCAGTATATTAAACTAAAATACATCACACAGCAGACTGAGCATGAACAATAAGATGTCAAAACACAGTAGTTTAATCTTAGCTGTACACTGGTATCTCCATAGCTTCTGTCTTGCTGGGAAAGTAAGTAGTGTTTGTCAACATTAGCTATTAGAACATGACTATGGTTGGATGATTTTATAACTAAATTGAAACAATGGGGTAATATTTTTGAGATTAGGACCATCTTTCTTTTCAGATTTTTTGTGTTGGGTTTGTCCAGATTGGGAGTCCACAAGGTACTCTACTTCTTCTGACCTCAACTGGCATAGAAGAGTAAAGGCTAAAGGAATGTTTCCCAGACGCTGGAGGAGTCTAGCTTATTCAAACATGACACTTTAATTTGAAAGATGTATGAAATATTTTATATCTTTCCCTTGGAACAAAATCATATGGCAATAATTTTTTTTTATATAAATTAATTCACAAAGAGCATTCTCTTCTATTTATTTAATCTGGAATCCTATCAGTTTTCTTCATAATCCACAAAGAGTTTAAAATCTAAGTCCAAACTCTGATTTGTGTTTCTTTATTACTATTTTAGCATTGTTATATGCCTACCAGCTCTGCAATAGAGAAAATCAGCCTTGTCTTTCCATTGTAATTTCTAAAACAATAGACTCCCTCCAAACAGGCAAATTGCAGCCACAAAAGGAAAGAGGAGGAAATGAAGACACAGAAATCCTTTTTATCTCTGGTTGTATCTCATAGATTTAAAACCCACAGCACTCTTTTATGGACAAAATAGAGCACTCCTTACAGTGCTACACCTCCTCCCTCCTTTCATTCCACACAAGGCATGATAGCATGCATATATTGTGCAAACTCCGAAGTCTTGGTTAGCTGGGGATACTTTCTCTAGGATTTTGTTTTGGTTTTGTTTGTTTACTTGGTTGTTTTTTTCTTCAGGATGTGTTATGTACAGCTGTTTCTAAGGTACATGTTTTCCTTCAGCCAGTAGTCATTTTCTTTCCTAGTCTCCATATCTAACAATATCAAAAAGTTGATCAGGGAACAAAAAGAATCGTTTACTTCTTCACGAGCTGAAGCTAGACTTCGCTGTATTTCCCTGTGAAAGAAAATACTTTCACAGATAACATTACAAACTTGGTAATTTGTTACAAAATATTTTATACATACACAGCACTTGTTATGTATGTCATACATTCTTGTCATGTTTGGAGACACTCTAGCTTTCAGCATCCTTTTGATGTAGGTATAACACATTTGGATGTCAGGCACACACTTGCTGGAAGTCCAGATTGGTTCACTTCAGCTGCAGGCCTTCAGTCTCATGTAGTTTCATCACAATGCAGAAATCCTGCCAGATGCATCAGCAGTGATTTCTAATTTCACTGGTCCATTAGACACCTAGTGCCTTTGATAAGGTAAAATTGTGATGCATTTAAAAAGACTCAGCAGAAGGAGATTGCAGATTTAGAAGCACAGAAAGTTGTGGTGTTTTTACGACTTTAATTATTCTTTTCAAAGGGAAACACTGTTTACTTTCTTGAATGACAAGTCGCAGCTATTGGCTTGCTAGTCTTGAAGTAATAGGTGCTAATTCTCTAGATTTAACTCGAGGTGTGGAAAACTATTGAATATTAATTGTTATTTCTCCAACTTAAATACAAATGCCATGCAAATATTTCAGCAACATCTTGTACCTTCTCCAAACATATATTACCCTTGGCACATACTGCAATCTTTTGGGGTTGTGTAAATTTGCATTTGGCTTTTTTTTTCCCTTTTTGCTGGTCAGCTGGACATTATGCAAATTTCAATGAAGAGAATAAACTAGAAAACAAGGAATTTCCTTCTCTGTTAGTGAAGTAATATCCAGACTTTGCATAAACAAAAAACACAGACCTGAAAAAATGCTGAAAAAGTGTTAGCATACAATGTTTTAAATTTATTATAGAGACACAGTCTTGGGATCAAGGACAAGTGAAGTACCTATAATGATGCACACATATGAGCCTTCCCTTTAAAACCAGTAGAAGTTTCAATGAGCTAATTTAGGAATAAGAATAACTTTAATGCATATTGTGCTGAATGTCATTTTAATTTGATACCTTTGGGAAACTTCCAACTTTTTCAAATTCAGTTCCAGATATTTATGTGCCTATATTCAATTAACTACAACTACATTTTTAAGCTTTCCTTCCACATCTGAAGTTCATTTCCAGTGACTCTGTTTGTATTTAAGTTTCTCTTTTTAATGGTGGCTAGTAGTGTTGTTGTTTTGAAGAATTTCTTTAGATTTTGTTGCATTTCCTGAGATTTAGAAGTTAGTTAGTCAGTTTTTTCTTTGCTTTCCCAACAGGTCAGCTGTTGAGTGATTTCTTATTTAATTAAGTAGTAATTCTATTTGGTATCCAGGCAGCATTGCAGATGTTGGCACAACACTAATAAATATATAGGATGTTATTTGACAATCTTAACTAAGGCTGAACAGTACTTACACATGCAATCTAATTTCAGACTGACCATAAAATAGCAGTCATCATAAGTAAAGACTGTAAAATAGAATCCCAGATATTGATTTATGTGGAACAGTATTTGTTTCTGTGTACTATTAATTTCTTTCAAGTGCTTTATTTTGATTGGTGGACATGAAGCCATGAAATCAGTTATAGCTTTTCTTTACCGTTTTAATTGCTTTTATACCGTATCAGGAGATTTTGCACACTTACATAAACATATAAGATATATCCAAAATAGAAGAGAATGAGCGTTGGAAAATCACTGAAAAATCATGGAATCACTGCAGTGAAAAAAAAAAGATGAAGGAGAAGGAAAAAGTATATTTTTGTAATTTATCTCTCCTCTTCTGAAAATCATGTCAAAATTAATGACTTGGACAATCCAATATTTAAGATGATTGTTAAAAGAGGCTACTTAAAGTTATCTTATGAATAGCATAACTTTCAGCTTTAAAAGTTTGGGTAATAGTATTTCCCTTTGTGGAGAGCTTTGGCTGCATTACTGGGCAAATGTGAATCTACAATAACTTCATGACTTCTAAAGAGACGTGAATGTCTTATATATCAGAAAATACTGAGTTCTTGAAATGAAATATTATTGTTGTTATTTACATCAGTAAAATCAAAGGAATCTCTTAACTAAAACAGCTAGGATCAGGGGTCCTACTAGAGACACTACTATTTTACACTTTTGAATTAACATTCATTAAATTACATGTGTTGCAGAACTGGAAAAAGGAATGCACAGAACAGCGTCCTCATTACGAAACAGAATTAGCGCCGCCCCCCCTTTTGTTTTTCATCTTGAATGCCGTAGTTAACTTTAAAAAGAATACAGCTATTAATTCTGAAGGCTCATCTTTAACATTTCTATTGCTGTTATAGGGACTAAAAGAAGTGAATTCAAGCAAGCAGGCCTAGAGCTTAGTCCTTATCAGGGCGTGTTACAATCACAAGTTTCCGACACATTAGGCATTGTGTCCCTCATACTTAAGCTTTAAATCGGTCTTTAAGTCTGACTATCCCTAGAAAATTCTGCATAAACTATATAGCCCTGGAGACAGGAACTTCTCTACAGGCAAGAGATAGATGCAGTAGCGGCAGGAAGAGAAAATTCCATCTCCTGTCCCTAGGTATGAAGATGACCTCTCTAAAGATACCTGATATGGCAACTATTAACACCAGAGCCCCTAGATTCAGCACCCTTTCTCCTTGTCAAAAAACCTCTAATTGCAGTGTAGAATTAAACTCACCCAGGCTGTTTGACTGAGACAATTCTGATTCATCTAGTCCTGGCTGAAGGCTGCACAATGTACACAAAGGTGGTGCATTTATTTTTAGTTCCTGTCCAACCAACCACTAGTGAAATGTGTGCAGATAACAAGTTGCTTCATAACAATGATTCCACAGGGAAAAGAAAAATTTTATTTGTTTCACATTGTGTTTCACACTTGCATGTATGTTTTTGTCCAGTTTAGGTTATCAGCACCATTTAGAATAGAAAACAACATTTAATAAAATTTACCATTACAATCTTAAAAGCAAAATTTAGAGAATTAAAATTGCAACTTACAGCAGGTGCAAATAAGTTTATTTTCTTGTATGGTCACCCTACTTTGACTAGAAGTTTCCTTCCCTAAAACTTTCACTCTGTTTATATCCTTCGCATTAAAATAATGCTTTTTTATCAAAGCAAATCTTATCTTCATGATTCTCAATATCTAAATACAGAGCTGAAGAGAATACAAAAACACTTGTCCCTTTACACTGTCCCCATATCATGATAAACAGCTGAGCATGCCTTACTGATTTCCAGGCATTGTGGTCTCTCAAGTGTCTGTTAGAAGTTTGGGATTAATGATGGCCTCAAAGATGATGTAAAACAGCAGCCACAACTGATCCAAACCCTGTGTTGTAAGTGAAGACAGCAGCAGAAGCAGCTGTGTTCAGGCCTGTGGCTTATATGCCATTAATGTTATGCCTAAGTTTAGGGATCCTTGTCTTACATGATTCGTGTTTTGCTCAGAGTCTTAGTATTCAAAAACTACTATAATATTGGAAAAAAGAAAAAAAAAAACCAACTAAATAAAACCAACAATCCATATGTATTGAAGTAGAGTGTACTTTCTTTTCTTTGTTCTTTTGTTCCCGGAATTCCTGTCTATCATTTAAAGGGTGTATCTTTCGTAGTCTGGATGAGCTTGACTTCATTATTTCTGATTCTTGTGATGGTCTGAGAATAAAATTCTCTATCCTTTGTAACCCTCATTTTATAATTGCTTTTCCTTTCTGGAATGTTTCCCCCAGTCAAACAAGTCCCTGAGTTCAAGAGTTATGAATGAAACTTGGCAGACTATGATGTGCAGGAGGTCACACCAGGTTAAGATTTTGTAACCTTTAATTATACAGGTGCCATCCATTAAGTAGGATTAAGGATTATAATTGTGCTCTGCTGCAGAAAAGTGTTGGAAAAAATATGAAAGGATTATTCTTTTATTTTCTTTGAGTCCAATAAAACCTGTCTACATCTGGATGAGTCCTTTCAGCTTCCCTTATATTTGGTGAAAACATGAAAATTCTTTATTACACTGATTATATAAGGAGGTTGGGGAATTGTCCCAGAATCAGACTCCACTTGTCCTGGGTTGCAGTGTATTCTATTACCATCTTCAGGAGCTGTTAAAACTAGGTGGGGCTGTGTCCCCTGCCTCCTCTCTCTGGACTATCTTCTGTTAATAGGCCAGCTGTCGGAACCGGGTGGGGCAGCGTTCCTTATCTCTCCCATGCCCCATCCTCCCTCTAGGGGGGATATCGCCCATTAATGGGCCATCTAGTCTCACCACATGACTGATAAAATTACATCCTCCCATTGTGAGATGCTCTGCCCAGAGGGAGGAACCAAGCATCCCATCCTGGATATAAGCTAAGATTTCGAACACCAGAGCCAGCCCTTACCTACTGGATTCCCAGAGGACAAGAGCTACCACTGGACCTTCAGGTGAAGACCAGACCTTTTCTACAGGATCACTGCTTCAACAGAACCATCTTCAGCAGAACTCTGGAGGACTGCAGCCACCATTTTATTGGCCTGCTACCAACACCCTGACTGACAGGGTGACAGGCTGTATCCTGACTCGGTCAGTGGTTTCTTTTTGTGCTATTGCATTTATTTTAGCCTTTCCTATTAAATTGTACTTCTGACTTGGAGTTTCTCACTGGTTTTGCTTTCAAACCAGCACACCACTCGATCACAAGACTCTGCACTTTTGCACCACATAACTTTCTTGTACAGTCAGTGCTTACACACTATAATACACAAAATTTATCATTGAAATATTTTGGAAGGTAGATATGCAAATGTTGAAATTTTTTTTAAGCTCAGTTGTCAACTTAAGTTTCTATCATGGGTCCAGTAGCCATGGCCGTCACAGGCCAGTTGGTACTGTGCTTCTTGTTGCGGAGGCTCAGAGATCCCTCATCTGGACTGCAGAGCTTCCATTTAACTTAATTAAAGAGAGCACCTTAAATTAGGAGCCTGTCACACCTAGAACTTCTATTATCATGTATGCTGCACTGATTATTTGCAAAATTCTTTTCATCTCAGAAAAATAGAAAATAACATAGTTCAGTGTAACTGAAAATTAATTTAAACAAAGGAAAGATTTTCAGCCACTCTTACAAAAAGCTTCTTTCATAAGAAACAATATAAAATGCCAGGGATTGGGCCTTACAGAAATTTTATAAATTCAGATTTATTGAGAACACAAATATAATATACTGTCTACCCTTTTTAATGAAAGGGATGGAGGGGATTTTCACCTTGAAATGCCATTTAAAATAAAAAAGAATGACAGAAAATTTAAACCATCAAGTTAACATATTTTCATTGTTTCCCTTCAAAATACTCATATTTAAAATGTTTACAGCACATAAATGTTTCTAGAAATTTGAGACTCTTATTTATCTTCAAAGCCACCTTAGATGTAATTTTACTCCTGCCAGAAAAGAATGTAGATGGTGCCATACTACTATTCATGAGATTTCAGTCACATTTCTTTTATATCTTTTCCCCTAACATCATTACCTTTGATAACAGAAATAAATAAGTTCCTTCTGAAGAGCAGTACTTCACAGAAGTCTTATGAGATAAAGAAAAATTGAGCATCAAATTTTAAAATTACTAATATAATAGTTTCTTTAACACCCAGTATAAGTTGTTAAAGTGGTAATTTTATGAATCTGAATTGCGTAACATTGACATATGGACTGCGTGTAATGAGTAGCCCTCCTTTCCTCCTAAGAATCTACTATTTACTAAAATTCCTCTGCATAGTGGAGGAATTTGAATGTGAGGTAAACCTCATTAAGTAGATCTGTGGTTTTAATTTAGTAGATGAGAGTACTGTTGGTCTCTCTGCTTTGGGTACAGATTCTGTCTTTTCTGCCCTTTCTTGTTCATTTTATGATATTATAAGTTAATAGGAAAAGGATCAAATACCTCCAACGACTGTAATATGAGGACCATGTGCACATTTTCTCTTCATTTGAGTAGGAAAAAACAAAAAAGCTTTGCTTTGCTTTCCAGTAATTAACCTTGCCAGACAGACCATGAACAGTAAACAGGCAATCTGCAGTCAAGCATGCAGTTGCCCTTCTATAGGGTCATGTGTGAATTTACGAAAAGAACAATTACTTACTCCTCAGGAAATCTTGTTCAAGATATTGTAATCAGGAGGAAGATAGAGAAGAAATAAATATAATCAATGCATGTAGGTTTTGATTAAAGTGTCAGAAGGTATGTATATCCCTTGATGTTTTTTACATATTCTCAGGTAAGACTAGGAAAGATGGATATATTTGAAATACCTTTCAGTTTTATTCCTATCCAGAGAATATAATATCTCAAAAGCAAGAAGGAAGTCTGAGGGGACATTGTCATCTCAGATTTTATTTTAAAGGGCAGGGCACCTCAGGGCTTACTTGAAAGGTCCTTGTTCAGAAGTCACCAACTACAATCTACCTCATGCATAAAAGGTGGGGGTAGGGGCCATGAACTTCAGAGAAGCTATGTTCCACATATTAGAAACAGAGTATTTCATGGCTGTGTCAATGTCAATATATCCTGGGGACTAAAACTAGGGGATCTGTAGCAAGGAATTGTTGATGCTAAAAATCTCACTTGACAGAAGGTAAAAAGTTCAAGTCTCATACTTGTCTTCCTTTTTTTTTCTTTTTTTCCTAATTCACAAAAGTTAGTCTGATGCCCATTTGCAACTGGTGTTCACTAAACATACTCTTGGAAAAATCTTCCAATTCACATCCATCCAAATGAAACTCTGTTATATCATTCTGAAACGCCTCCACATTATGCTCTAATCTCAAAATCTGTCATATGAAGGTGCACCATAACACCTGCAGGGACCTAAACTTTTATAGGGCCACAATCTGAAATCATGCTGGAGGTTAATAACTGAAATAAAGGAGATTTACGTGTTGGCTTGGGCTCATCTGGGCTTAATTCCATCTATAGCCTGGTGGCTAATGCTGTATAGCATTTAGGTAAAACTATTCTGGCAGCAATTATGGTAGGAATTGTAGGAATTTTGACTGAATGGGACCTTTGAACTTTGTGTTATGAGTCAAGTTTTAACCCCTAGACCATTGTGGTAGCAGCAGTCATGGTGCAAAACATTTTATACATCTGTTCAATTAGAACACATAACTTCAGGCATACGATTCCGATAAAAGAAGAAATATAGTCCTTCAAACTAGTCTCTAAGCAGAAAAGAGAAGAATCAAGTCAAGCATGGATTCCTTTTCACTGCCTTAAGTAACAAGATGATACAGGGGAAAAACTGTTCCCACTCACGCTCCTGTACTTTTTATGATGTTTAAGGATATAGATGGGATAGTTATAATATACTATGTACTTGTAATTTAATTGCC
Source organism: Callaeas wilsoni (assembly GCA_013398955.1). NCBI lineage: Eukaryota > Metazoa > Chordata > Aves > Passeriformes > Callaeidae > Callaeas > Callaeas wilsoni. Next base: position 140,387 of record VWPU01004727.1, on the reverse strand, counting down.
ATGTAAGTATTACAGACTTTATTATCAAAACAGAAAATCAGAAATTCTTCATATGTCATTTATTTAATCTGGAAACAGCCATGACAAAAAAAAAAAAAAACAAAAAAAACCAAAAAACCAGTCAAATTTTGGCATCCAAGGAAGTGACTAGTGAGATACAAGCAACTTTCCACTTTTCACTTAGTTTTATTGAGAGTAGTTGTCTGAAGTAAACTGACAGTCAGTGGAAAACACTCACTCAGCCATGCAGGTACCTTATACTACTCCTGGATGCTTGACTGGCCAGGAGAAAGCATTGCAGACTTTGCACTCTTCATTCACCTTGTGTCTTGCAGCTTTGATTCAGTGTGCGTAGCAAAATAAGTCCCTCAGCAGCGCTAGGTCCTTGTCCTTGCACAGTTGACCGGATGCCTGGATGTGTTCCTGGGGCTGTCCGCTGAATCCCCAGCAGGCAGCTTACACCCACACACCTCAGCCAAGACCAGGCAGAATATTTTGGTGCATTCAAGCCCCTTTTCTCTTCAGCCAGCTCAATCCAACACTGGCGAAAGCTCATTCATGACTCTTGCTCACACAGTAAGACTCAGTAAGGTAAACTTCTGATGTGACCTGCAACACGTGATTTTCTGAGGAGGATACAGCAGAAGCTGGCAATCCTTATTCTAGCACCACCATACTTCCTAGCCCACACACATGCAGGAAGAGCCCCTCTTGCCTCATCAGGGATATTTCTTCTCTTCATGTGGCGTGTGTACTCTCACATAATTTCTAGAATGGAACTGCAAAATTCACCAACGACTTCTTTTAGATCAGTCACATTTTATCCTGTAGAAGCTCCAATCTCTCTGTCTGCTGAATGTAATTTTTTTATATACCGAGGAATTCCTCAAAAAACCCAGGAAAATGGAAGGAGAGAACAAATGACCACACATTTAGAACCAAAGAAATCAATGTACAAGAGCAAATGAGGAAGAAAAAAATAAATTTCTTATACACCACAGTCCTTACGTTTGTGAGAATAAATGTCCTAGCAGTATTACTCAAATTGTGCAGAAAGATTAACATGGCCCAAATACTAATGAAAAAAATATTACAAACTACTAGGAAGATAAGTCAACAAGGAAAAATGATAATATATATTTGAAAAATACATGATCTTTTTCTGAATCACTGACAACTGAAAAATGACCTTGATTGCTTATGGATTAGCAGCCTACGAAAAAGTACAAGGTGTACCTCACAATCTATAAAATCACGCAACAGAACAACAAGACCAGGCTCTTTAATCCTTCATAATGCACAATATAATTTCAATTTGGTGTACTTCCATTCCTGTGGTATGATCAGAGATTTGAAAGGATACAGATACAAACCAATGCTTTAACTTACAAGAACACATTCAGAATCAGAGAAATCTTTATCTTAAGGAGCATCTTGAGCAATGGAACAATCATCAAAACAGATCAGATGTTATAAGATACCCCTAATTTTAAAGATACTGAGGGAGTGTCTGTGTTTGAACACGTCTTAGTTGCCACAATGAATATTTTGAGGAAATTATTAGGTAGGCTAATATTACGTTTGTGATAACATTAGGTGAACATTAAGTGTACATATATAGAAATGCATATACCTGTAATATATAAAGGAGCGCACATACACATGCATGCTATACACGTACACTTATACATGCACATTTGCATATAGCAAATTGAGAACAAGAGATTGATCATTTTAAGTCACTGCTAGAAATAACTTCAGAAAATTAATAAGGGAAGTGAAAATGTAGGGAGTGAGCACAAAAAAAGTACTTAGGAGTAAGAAAGATATTGTACAATGGATGTACATTTAATTGTAAATATATGCTATATTTATATATCCACATATATAAGAGATGAATATCCTGCTTGGGGGGGAAAAGCCAAGTGAATATCATATCATGTGATAAAGATTTTTCCACTTCATCACTATTAAGAGGCCAATAAGGGGCATCTATCAATGTTAGAATTGTAATACTATCAGTTCTAGATAATGTGCTTTAGACAATTTTAAAAGAGCTAGCTGCTGGAAGCTTTGGAAGATAAAAGTCAATTTCCACTAAGTGTCTAGAACTGACGAAATTGCAATTGCCTGAGAGAAAACCAGTGTGGTGCCAATATCTAAAAACCATGAATAGGGTGGATTACGTCATTAAAAACTCATAAATTAAGTCAGTTAGTCCATTACAGTTCTGACACTGATCCTAAAATTATGGCAGAACTGATATAAAACTTGGTTTTCTCTCTCTTCAATATTTCTTTTTACCAAAGCTTAAATTTATTTTGTAGACGTAATTAAATGATGTATTATTTCAAATATTTAAAAGTGAAAGTTTAAGGAAATTATTTATATGAATGATCTGATGGTAGATGAATAAGTTCATCACAATACATATTATTATGCAGAATACATTATGCATCAGGCTATATCTATCTATATCTATATCTATCTATATCTATATCTATATCTGTATAGATGTATAGATGTATAGATATATAGATATATAGATATATAGATATATAGATGACTGGTTAATATACCCTTTCAGTAGTGATGCCACACAATCTGCAGTTCTTAGTCTGCCTCCAAAGATAAACCTTTTATCATTTACACAGAATGAAAACTGGTGAAATTAGCAGATTACTGTTGTGAAACTTATATTAAACAAATAGTTTAATGGTATTAAAAAAGTCTGTTTTTCCTGGCAAAATATGTACTTTTAGAAAGCATTTATTTTACTATGGTCCAAAATCAAGTTCTGCATCCCAGAGGGAAGAATGCAAATTCAGCTGGATGGGAAAAGGGTATCTCAGAGAGTAATCCTAACAAAGGTATAAAATATTGAAAAACTAATGACACAAGGAATGCTGTCTATCTTCTAGACTTAGACATGGAATAAAACATAATTTCAGATTGATAAAGGAAAACACTAGCAAAAATATTACAGTCACTATCTCTTTTTTTTTTCTCCTTGTGTAAGAGACATTTAGATTTGCTCTTTTGTTGAGTAACCAAGATAGCCAATGAAGCTAGAAATCTAAGAAAGGAACATTGTTATCTTGGCTACACAGACAAGTCAGTGAAAGTTTCTTTGCCACACATTTGGTGCAATAATGTTCAAGACAGTGAAACAAACAAACCCAGAAAATTGTGAAGAGAGTAGGCTCACATTCAGAATTAACTCAGAGCAGATGTTGACAAGGGAGTTAATCCAGGTGACAAAAAATAAAGAGCTTGAATCATTATTGACTACTGGGTCTGTCATGGGCACTTTGCCCAGATAGTAAGCCAGAGACAGATAATGAGATGGAGCTGTTAAGTATTTGGTCTGACTCAAACATCTTTGGACTGGATTTAGATTTAGAAATACTGCTGAAAATAATTTAAAATGTTTCTTAAGAATGATTTTATGGTAAAGAGGCTATGTATAATTTTGGTTTTTTGTACTGGCAAAAAAAGAAAAACCCAAAGCAGAAGTTGGTAATCTGTGGATTTTCTGCTAAGAAAAGAAAAAAAAAAAAAATCAGAAAATAAATGTCAAAATTATTTGAGCCTTAGGCTGTGGTATAATGCTTCAAAATTTTGTTTCACAGATAAGTAGCTAGATACTCAGTATGCCTTTGCTTCACAGATACAAAAAGCAGGTCCTTGTAACTTTCAGCTACTGTTACATTTCTGCTGTGCTTACAATTTGGGATAAAATTTAGGTTGCTCCATGTTGTAGCTACATTTATTATACCTTCAGGAAACTTAGCAGGACTGTTAGAAGAGAGCAGTATATTTAACCTGTATTGTCTTCCTGCAGCTTCACTTACAAATGAAGACTGATCATTATTTCAAATTACACCTCTTTTTGTACTCAGAGTTCACATCACAAGTCAGAATCTTCCATACACCATCGAGGTGCTAATATTTCCATTAAACTACCATTCATTTCCTGATTTACTGCTCAGTACTAGAGCTGTCAGCCAGCAGCTAAACTGTGGTTTAATAGTGTGGAAATAGAATAAAATCAATAACTAGAGAAGCCTCTGACTTTGTGAAGTCAACCTTAATCATGAATCAGCTATCTCAGATTTTTTGACACAACTCAAATAGGTTGTGCTAAGGCAGAGAGTGGTACCTGAGAATTTATGACAAGGTCATATCCCAACAGTGTCAAGGACTTTCCAGCCCTGCCTAGGGCACTTGCAGAACACTGACCTTTAAAGCTTCTCCCTGTTTAAACTATTTATTGCCTGCAGTGTGAGAGGAAGCAGAGAAGGGAGAACAGGGAAGTGTGGGATAGAGGTCACAGCTCTGGAGACCCTTAGTATGTGCTTTTGTTGGTTTTGCCAATTTATAGGAAAAAGCAATCAAGTGAATAAGGCAGAAGAAGTTAGAGCATGTTGTGACATAGGAAAGACGTTGCTGATCTTGCATATAGATATTATACTGAAAAAAAGAAATTTCTACTGTAACATATCTAACAAGAAAGCAAAAACATTACCTTATACAAGTAGCCATGCTCTCAGGAGCCATATCATTTCCAATTCAAATGTCAAACAAACCATACCACTTTAAATTTTACTGAAAAACATATTTTAAAATATATTCTACTAAGTCCGTTCCTTCAACTCCTCATTTGTTTAGTAGACTGACAGCACAGTCCATGCCAGCTAACTGAAGTATTTCTGGCTGTGATTAAACTGCTGTTTCTTTCCTTAAAGAATGTCCTTCCAGTGATAGATCCTTTTTAGGATGACTTTTACAATGAAAGAGACATAAAAAATATTAGCAGTATTTTTATAAAATGAAAGCAAAAATAATGTTTGTATTGTATTCATGTGTGAAGATTATTCTAATATAGGAAAGACACGACCCTTATTACAAATCTCTAGTGTGATCACATTTGAAGTACTACATCTTATTACCTCATAATCAGAAAATTGTAATGTCTGAATCTTAATTCCAAAATAGTTTGGAAGGACCTGGGTAACTACAGAAATGGAAAAATAGGTGAAAAATACATGAAAAATTAATTCAAGTGTGTATTATTTAGCTCAGGAACAATGATTAATGAAAATGCAAGAATACATAGCAATTCAGAAATACAGCGAGATATTAAAACTTATAAGCATGGATTATTTAGAGTACTTGAGGCATAGTCAAATGGAACACAGCTCAATAAGCATGAACTGAGAAGGGACCTTGGCATCAACTCCTGTTACATTGATAATTCATTTCCCATAGGAAGTGTCTTTAATAGACTTGTGGTGCTACTTACAATTAAGAAATAATTGATCTTTGACAAAGGTTCTCCTCTGTTTGATCCAGTCATTGGAAAGATCTATGGGCTCAAGCAGCTCTGCTCATCTACACAAGCACAGAATTCAGTGTTACTACCTGCACCATGAAGATAAGAAAGAAAGGAAGAGAAGCATGATGCAGAGCATGGAAGGGATTTGTGTGGTGCAAAGGTCAGTTTCATGTTCAATCAGACAGGAGATAAACAGCATGGACACTCTAAAACACTACTGTTCTACTTCATTGCTCTGTGTTACTTTAGAAGAGATCTTTGTTTCAATCTAGTAAAAATCCCTTCCATAATTGCAGTTACTATTCTGATACCATATCAGAAGTCCACCCTGCTGATCATGAAAATTTAAAGCATTTTTTTATCAATCTGCTTGTTAATTCAAAAAATGCATCAAGATTTGCTCTAGTTTACAGTAATGTTGTAGCTTCCAGACATACAGCATTAGTCTGGATAAGGGTTTCTGTTCTTAAACTGAAGCAGATACAGTAAGAAATTTCATGTGATTTTTTTTTTTTTTTTGGTTTGCTATAAACAGATTATGTCCAAAACCATTCATGTCATTTAATGCTTTCTATCTGAAAACCTTTATTAAAAATAAGAGAATTACAAGTCTGTGTAGATTAATTATTTTTCTGTTTTTCATGATGCTAAAACATTTTTTTAAAGATGGTGATTGAGCATTAGCAATCCAGACTTCATAGAGGGCACAGCTCCTACCACAGAGAAATGCTGATAGTAGCTTTTATTGCAAAATTCAGACGTGAAAATTTATTCATTTATAGTCATTTGGACCTGCCAAAGAAAATACTTAAAGAAAACAAATACACAAATAACTGATAAATCATTTCAGTTCTACAAAAGGAACATTTAAAGAAAATGAGACACTATATCCTCTGACAATTTTATGTTACTTTTTCATGAAATCAATCAGCCATAAAGTATGCTAAAAATAAACCACGAGTTGTCACAGAGCTGTTCACATCCTTACCACTGTTACGTGACCAGATTTTCAAAGAGAGGGATGTAGTTGGTATTTTCATATTCATGTAGACACTCTTGGGAAGAAAGGCTTCTAGGAAAACCAAAAGTAAAAGACGATATTTCTCTTTTCAAGTCTTCTTGGAGTAAAAGCCAGAGACATTTTATCAGAAAAGTCAGAAAAAAGATTTCAATATTGTGCCTCTGCAATCTCCCTGCCTCTCCTCCCACAGGAGTTCTTCCCTCAGTTTTGGCTCTCTCTCTTTGGGCTCTGTAACAATTTGTCATTTGGCTTCACATTTTTGCTGTTATCAGTCACTGCCCTAAAAACCTATACCAGTGCTTCCAAGCTGAGTATTCCCTTCACTTCAGAGAACATACCTGGAGAGACCATCAGAAGGTAAGTAGAATGACAAAGGATACAATACTAAAAACTGACATAAGTTTAAGAAAAAAAAGTCGATACCTGCTGAGAGCTTAATAGTGTCAGAGGATGGCTCATCACTCGGCAGGACTTGTCAGAGGCAGCGCCAGGTGACAAGATGGAAAGCATGAGGAGAGGAAGTAGGTGGCAACATGAAATCATGAGAAACACAAGCCTCTATATTTATGAACTTTTTTTTTCCTTCTTGTCTTTTTAAACCCCTGAGAGGTCTAATGACAATTCTTATGCACAAAATCCTCTCCTTCTGGCAAAAACACACAGTGCAGTCCAACACAGCAACACCCTCTTTAACCCTGGCACAGCAAACATACTCAGTTACTCTGCTGGTGTGAATTGCCTCTCTGAAACTAGCATCAGCACATTTTTAATTGCGTGTTTTTCAACTTCATTCTTTTGCTTTAATTTGTTGCAGAACAGTACAGATACCAATTTTTAGCATTACGTTTTCTGGAACATCCACCGTTGTTCTCCTTTCAGTCTCTGCCTGTAAGTAACTAGAAGTACCAGCATTCAAAAACTCAGTGATACCACACCAATGAAACAGTGCCTCTAAATAACCAATAACCCATGTCAAACACATGAGTGTGCGACTTTACCTTTTTTAGCAAATATCACATATTTTGTATGATCTCTACATAAATCTACTTCTGAACAGAAATTCTGTATTCCAACACCAACTGCCTCTGATACAGATCTCTTGTAAACTGCACTAAACCATGTGAACAGTTGTGTGGTAGAGGAACAGGAAATGACTTCTTTTCTCTTGTGATCTAAGGCAGGAGTTGAATTAAGCCACTGTACCTCACATATTAGAGGTTAGAATTAGAGAAAAATTTTAGGCATCATCACTCAAAATATTGAGGTCAGACTTAGCCTTCAGAAATGGTTGCTCATATCGGAATATTAGAAATCTAAACTTCTCATTTTAAGAATGAACAGCAGTAGGCTTTGAAAATGTGGCAACTAAGAATGTGGGTAACTAACTTTAGTATGCAAGGGGTGGCTGGGACACTAGGAGACACACTGGCTGACATCTCACTTGATTTGGGCTTCAACATCAGCTTCAAGTCCAATGATAGAGAGCTGCAGTCTGAATGGCCCTACTGATTAGACCACTCAGAGAGCTGGAGATTTTCTGTAAGATTTTCCTGACCCTCAGGGTATTTAATCTTTCTGTTCCCACTTCCCAGAGCTTGCCCTCAATAACACCCTAGACTGGAGGGGAAAAAAGAAAGGAGAAGAAACACATTCATTATTCCCTTTGCTGGAACAGGACTGCCCTGGAAAGAATGCAAGACTGGCAGCATCCGAGAGAATAAACAAGAGGGAGTCTGACGCTGCAGGCCAACAACGAAAGTGCCTTTGCTCCCCCAGTGTTAACAAAGGCAATGGACCCTCCACCAGATGAAGCAAACTTTTTTTTCAAGAAAACAGAAAAACTGGCAAAGCTTGCATATAGGCAGAACATCAGCATCACTGACCCATTTGAAAAAGTACTCCTTAAGGAATATAAGCATCTTAAGAGAACCCTATCTATTTCATGCTACCTCATCTTGAGAAAACACTCCACAAGAAACAACATTATGGAAAGATTAAGTCTGCTGGCAGTAGGACAATACCCTGTTTCTGCTTGATGAAAAATGGGGGACATCAGACTGTCGGCTGAAAATCCTGTCTTCCTTGTGCTGGAGATCCATTAAGAAATAAGCTCTCGCAGAGGCTAGAAATAATCCTTCAAAAGGATTTGTATAAAGAATTACTTTCTAGAAGTGACTAACTATATGACCTCAATGGAGAACAGCTTGAGATAGTTTCATCCAAGATCAATGCACTACCTAAGAATGACAGACAGGAAAAATAGCTTGGATAGCTTGAAGGAAAGTGAGGCAAAGAAAAAATAATTAGACTGCTCTGTAAAATGAAGCATAATCAGAAAACAGAATAGCTTTATAGAATCAAATTATCACCAGTGAAAATATGGAAAGAGCTACTTACAAGGACTATGAAAGCAGCTATAGGTATGGTCGTTGCTTTATTTAAATAAACATAGAAAAAATGGAGGCTGTACAACTTAAAAATTAAGATTAAATTGTCAAAGAAACTAGGTTTCAATTGTTATATTCCTGAGAAATGGCTAAACATGTCATCTTAGGGTTCTATGTGTTGTATTTTTAATGTTTCTTCAGTTTAAGAACAAAAATCTTTTATCACTAAGCACCAGCCTTGCAAACTCACCATGGGGTCTAGAAATCAAAGTCAGCTTTTTCAGTTTCATGTAATATTACCAGTTTTGCAGTAAGAATTTAGCTGAGAATTCTGTTTTTATGTAACCCAGAACTGTCATTTACATTCAGTCACAGGTAGAAAATGGTCCAGTAAATGCAATGAAATTCTGTGAGAAAAATGTATACAAAAGATCAAGGTCATCTAAATTTCAGTCAAAATTCTTTTGGTTTTCCCTAACTTTTTTGTTACAATTGAATTTCAGTATTTGAAAGTAAATATATTTTCACCTGCAGTGCATCTACTATTTCTATAGTAGCAGATACATGCTACACATCTCGTGCATATCTGTAAGTACAAACCAGCAGGCAGGAAATTAAAATAACCAAACAAAAAAATACCCAACACAGCAATATTTCTGCTGAATCTTCTCCTGTGGCCAGCCAAATATATTGATAAATTGCCAAGAATTTCAGAATTGCATTGTTGTCACAAAACTAAAAGCTAAATATAGCTCACATCTACCAAGTTGCTGACTTAATACATTGTGCTAATTAGTTGCAAGAAACAATATATATCTATATTCACTGCATTCCTGAGGAATCAGATCATTGATTTTTATTTTACATTTTATAAATTGAAGGAGAGGAATAAGGGACCAAAAATTAAAATATAACAGAAGTTACCTAGAATGAGAATGATTGAAAATAAGTGCCAGGCTTCTTGGACAACCAAGAAGACACTTGCTTTCTCTAGGCTATATACTTTGGTGTCTGCAGTTTTGCTACATCATATGCACAGAGATACAGGCACCTTAGGAGGGAAATAAACATCCTATCTAAGTTGTAGTGTGAATTAAGATTCATTAGCTGTGTGTCCTTGCAGCTATGAAATGCAATGCCTCAGTCTAAGAAAAGCTTAAAGCAAAGACTCCTCAATATAAGGAATTTCATATAAGGGGGGAATTCAATGCAAAGCATGAGCAGTGCCTTAACCTCTCATGAGGCTGAAAAGCCATGTCCCTCCCAACTTTGGCTGCCTCATGGATTTCCTGGCTGTCTACAGAGTCATGGCTTGATGTGGTTCCCACCACAGTAGTCTCATGGTCAGAGTCATACTGGAGTTCTGGTTCCTTCACCTTAGACTCTTCATAATCTTCTGCCAGACTGGTAATAACCAAACAAAAATGCTTTAGAAGGTAGAGAAGCTACACCCTTCTTAATAGTTCTAGTCAATAATCTTGCCTCTGGATGGAAACAGAACTCCCTTTACCATAACAACACTGACTGTAAAGCATAAATATCAGTTTAAAGTTCATAAACTAAGGGTATTGCTAATGCTTCAGGTTTGTGGTTTGGTTTTTGTTTTTTAAATACATGCAGGACACTACTTGCTGGGTACCGTTAGTGAATGCTGAGCACATAAGGCTAGTACTACACAGCAGCAAGCAAAAGAGGTTATTCTCCTTTCTTACAGCAGCTTGCTGGCTTTAAAATTCAACTACACAGTCCTATCTTCACTTTTGGAAAATATGCACCTCTTAAAGATAAGTTTAATCAGAAAACTATTGAATAAAATAGGAATGAGGGTGTAGAAGATTTAAACATGCCTTGATACTGCTACTTTGTCAATGGGATGGTAGACTTGACTATGTGGTCTAGTGGTCCATATGGAAAGAGAGCTCTTACTTAAATTAGCATAGCCAGAGTGGCTTATACCAGGACTACTTCCCTCTTTGCTGGAAGAGTACATGAATAGGCAAAAAGGTAAAGTTTACTGGCATCTGACTGTTGAAATAAACTTTCTTTGCCACATGTCAAACTTACTCATCTCCTTGGACAAATCGTTAATTATTTCGAGCCAGTGTATACGTCTAAACCTAATTTTCTATCCAATTCAAATCAATTATTTGTGGTACCTTAGTAGATGCTTAAAATTTAGAAGTAACAATATTCTCAAATGTAAAATCTAATTCCCACTTACAGACATCAACCCACTTCTCCTTAACAATCTGATTGTGTTTGTTGTTTTTTATGGGTTTTTTGTTTTTTTAAACTCAATATTTTATTCATGTGTTTATTTATCTTTACTTTTTATGCAGGCACAGTTTAAAAAAACAAGAGCACAAAAAAGTTTGGAATAAAACACATACACACTTTTCCCAGCTAATTTTCTCAAGAAACTGAACTGGTCATGTATGAAAAATTGCTGTTGCTAAGTGGGATATTACAGTACTGCAGACGAGGACCAATGCTTAAAGATTGATCTTTGACACATGTAAGTATACAGCAACCTCCACATGTAATCAACATAGAGTACGCGCTGTTCAGAAATTTAATGGCAGTGGTAGAAGGACATATGCCTATGAAGACATGAGAGTGAAATTCTGAGATCACCCTTACATTTATTCACTCCACTTCAAAACATTCTCAATTTAAAACTCTTATAGTTAGAGAGGTTGTTTATCATTTGCTTTTTGACACGTAGATTAATTTAGGAAATCTTCTCTTTGACATATAAGGAGGATCACACTACAGTCCTCCTTGTTTTTACCTAGTAATGTGAGGCTGTATCAGCATATGGGAAAGCGAACTGTAGGATGGTAGCTGAGGACTCTGTGCATTATTTCCATACATCCTTAGCAATACCCCCTTAGCAAACCAGTGCATCAAATCTGATCTGAATAACTACAAGAGATTCTAAGATGGCACCTATACATAGTCTAGCAAGTTTACACACAGAACTGCATAGGAGGATCAGAATAGGAATTGTTCTGTGCACAAAAAGCAAGAAAACTAGAAAAATAGATGCAGAACTGTTTGTTGGTCTATATAATGTAAGCCTACTATGAATTATGGTATTCCTCCTGTGCATTGCACTCCAATGTAAAATCAAGCTAGAGATGAATTTACACTCCAAGGTCCTGGGAGCCAGTCTGTGCCCAGAACAACAGGCATAACTCTTAACAGCTGTGGGAAAGCTGCGTCATTCTCCCCAACACATTTACCTGCAGCACTACTCGCTTGGAAACCCTTCAGATATTTTCACAGGAAAAGAAATAAAATGCAAGAAACTACTGTAAGATCTATCAGATGTTGAAGGATGAGATATGGGACAGAAGACAAATATTATTAGTGTGTATTTCTATTTACACTGAATTCATTACTTTGGGAAGAATAGAAACAAAGTCTATGCAAGGGCCTGTGCAAGAGAAGTTGAGAGTAAAAGAACAGTAATTGCATTGGTTTTTTCCCTAGTATGTCTGTCTCAGAAGTTCTATATTATTGCTTTATGAGACTGGAGAGAGCAATAAAAATTTAAAACAATAGTCATTGCCAGTTTTAGTCAGTAGCAAATATTACAGAAAGAGGATCCTTGCCAGTTAAGTCACCCACAGAGACAGAGTATTCTGTATTTAAACCTCATAAAATGTTCTTCTGAACTCTCAGTGCTTGTGAATGGAAGATTATTATCCCTCTCTACAATTAATTCTGTTAGATGTGTTCCTTTTCTTTTTCTGACTAAAAGCAGCAATATTATACTCTGCAGAGCTTTCAAGTAGTTCTGGGACCATCTCTTTTATACTCTTCCTCCCTGCCCTCCCCTCCTGCCCCCCCCCCAATCCTGACTCTGCATGTACTCTTTGTTTAAATCTGCATTATAGTATTGCCAAAAGCTGAAACTCCGCATGGCAGGCTGTTTTTGCTGAAAACTGCTAAAAGGGGTACTTTGTCACACCAAAAAAATATTTTCATGGCACTGCATAGAAAATAAAGCCTACACATTAAGACATCCTTTCATTTAAAACAATTGACGTGAATTTCACTACTCCTTTGGTAACTGATTGTTTGAAGGCCAATCAAAATCAGAATTCAACAGTTAGATATTTCTTTCCCTTGTCCCACTGTGTTAATATCAGTGCTTGAAAAAAATATTTATTTATATTTAATCCCCTCATTACTAGTTATAATCCCTAGTTATAATACATTGCATAATCTGACAAAAGAGAAGTTAAAACACAGAAAGACTGGATGTAAAGGGTAATTAAATCTTAAATTATGGGCATCTTTCCCCTGGCAGAGAAATATGCAATACTGAAGAATTGTTTAGGCTGTTTCTATAGTATGCAAGAAAAGCATGTGGTTTTAAGTAACACTTGCCAAATTACAATTTAAACAGGGCATTGTTTAAGTATAATTAGCTCTATGAAAAAGCCTTTAAGCATGAGAACTGGCCTGAGATGTGATTGTTTTGTAGGTTGCTTATGCCTGCAGCACTGACTTTGATGCCTTTGTCTGTTTAGAGTTTACAGTATGTAAAATTCCTTAATATCTTCACTGTTTAGTTTGCTTTTGTTCATTATATAAGTATTAAGAATAGGTAAATCCCCAAATCTTTTATGATATAGGAAATTATCAGGGAGTATTATTTGGCATTCCAATGTGAAAGCTGAAAGAAACATGTTTGAAAGTTTCATTGCTGTAACCTCAGTCTTGCTTCATTAAAATTCTATATTGTTATGCAAAAAGATAAGTTATTTTATCCTTATTAACAGTCTGGTCAAGTCATAACGAGAGACATGCAAATACTTTCTCACTGTAATTAACCAGGCTCCATGATGACCTAAATATTTTTAATTCTGAGGACAATATTTTTTGTGAGAAAAAAAGAAGAGTTAGAAGAAACAAACCTGCATTCTTTTAAAAGTTGAAGATTACAAAAATTATGTTTCTTTATGTCTTAAAGTACAATAAACTTCTGTATAGGAGAGCTCAACTTGTCAAGCACCTTACTATCTTTGAGAACTTGTAAAAGATCTATTGTTCTAAACACCTTGTGGAAAGATTTTCCTTGGTTTAGTATCAATTTCCACTTCTAAAAAGGTTGATTAATTTGTGAGGGAAGTATTGTTGAAAATGTTGAAAAGAGTTATTTGATCCAAAGTGCAAGAACTGCCTTTTATGATTGCTTGGATACCTCTCTAGTGAGACATTTCATGCCCCCAGGGCAAGGTGCAGGCAACATCTTGTCTGATCACACCTTTGTAACCAGCTAATTCTGACAGAGATCTAGGAGAAAACTTCCTGGATTTGACTAATATTCAAAGAATTTGTGGAGCAGTTCATTCTAGCAAGGTAAATGTTAGAGGAAATTTATTTCTTTACCAAAAAAACTCCAGTGTTAAACTGATGTAGCCCAATAACACAGAAAAAAACATCCTCATGTTCTTAGGCATTCAGTTAAAAAGCCTGAGATAGAACATTTGGAAAAATCTGACTACTTTAGGAAAAAAAAAAAACCTAAAGATCTAAAACTACAAAAGGAAGAGATTTTCTTAACACTTAATTTTACTGTAAGTCAGTCAGTTCAACCACATACCAGAGAAATGCTGAGCACAGATGTTATAAGACTCAGTGTGTGACACTGTATGTGTGTGTCTCTTAAAAAGCTTTGGAAGTTTTATTTTAATAAATCTTTTCTTCCAAATGTATTGTTTTGCAGCAATTTTGAAAAGAAACAGATTGTTAAAGGAAGGGTCAAATAGTAAACTCCTGCATTTTTAACTGCAAAGGAAACTCAAAACCTGTTATGAGATAGAAACAGTAAACTCAAGAAGGGAGGAAACCTTTTTAAAACTTTTAATATCTTGTAATATTAAAATCTCACACTTCATCTTTGGAAATGAATATTTAAATGGAATTGCATGTAAGGAAGGTGTGAAACTAAGATAATGAACAGAGGATGGATTAGGCAATTTTGTATTTCTTATTAATTTATATAATTTTCAGACTAGTGTACCTGCTATATTTTATTATAGGATCAATATAAATTATTTTTCTAGCAGTTTTGAGTTTTGCACCAAACAGAACAGACCCAGAATATAGGTATATTAAATATTTATTCAAAGACAGATTATGCTTGACAGATGTCTTGAGTTTATACCTACTTAAATTAATCAATCAAATTATAAAATCTGGAAAAGATAAACTGCATGCAATGATAACTGAGTCCTGAAAGGAATGAGAAGCAAAAAGAACAACTTATATACTTCCTAACATTCTTGTATTGTTGTCACACTAGTAGATAGTTCAGAATTTCATGCAGCTTTCATTTCATAGTGAAACAAAACATCAAAAAGTAACACAAATACAAAACCTAATGGCACAGTGTCCTCTAAATACAAAGTTGACATAAATTCATAGTTTTAAAACATTGATGTGTGATAAAACAGTGCAAACAGTTTGGACTACTTTTCAAATGAATTTAAGCACATTCATGCAAAATGTAATTCTAATGATCTTTGAAACTGGAGGTACTCTTTGATACGTAACTCTGGAGGTGGAAGTGTTCTTGAAGTGTTAAGCTGGGAAGAGTTTGGAGCTGTTCCGTGATCTTTTTTCCTCAAGAGTTGTGGTTTGATTATGGTTGGCCCTCATACAAGATGAGGGCTTGAAGGTTTGAAATCATATGGACATATGTAAAATATGGGTTTTTTTCCATCTGTTTTGTGTATTAAGATAGTCCTTCAGCTCCACAAGGAAGAGTTGAATTCCTGCCTCATATGACTGACTTAGTTCTAATGTTATGCAGAGACATATCAATTCTCAAAATATTTATTCTAAACTTGAATATTTCACATCTTTTCAGTTTTATACCCACTGAATAAAACATATAAACTCTTCTTTATAACAAGATTTGTAGAGGGTTTTTATCTTTCCAAATTTAGTAATCAGCTGTTTTACATCAGTTGAGGACTCAAAATACATTTATTCCAATACTACAATTCTTACATAGATATTTAGCTTTATTATTCAATGACTTTATTTGATTCATGCAGAAGACACTTTTGTTGAAATGTAGCAGCAGAGAGTTATCACATGAAAATACAAATATTTGAAAATTATCCTCTCAATGGAAAGAAATGCCTAAGTATATATAAAAAGAACTGATGATTTCTCTCATATATGGAGATACAGGAGCAGAGATAACTGGCATATTTCCCAGCTGTGAATATTATCCCTGAAGTTAATTCAGGTAAAACTTTAAAGACCTCAGAAAAGACATAATTTTTACCTAGCATGCTGTAATATCAATATGTGTGGATTTAAATTAAGTGTTGTTTTTTTGGAGAGGAGCTTGTCCTTGTTTCTAGATCATCGGTGGTTTGAATTGTATTTAAGAAAAGTCTTTCTGCACACTGAGACCAAAGGAAATTGATTTCTCTAGTCAGACAAGATGTACCCAGCCACACTTCTGTGCAGGTGGATATACTGTGGATTTATCACTGCTGAAGATTTCAGTCTGTATTTCTACCGAAGATGTTCTGTGAGAGGCATGCAATTTGAAGTGAAATGGCACAACAAGGTGGCTAACAGCAGAGCCTCACACAGCGTGTCCCACACCACAAAAGAGAAGACCCTACCACAAGTCAACAGAGGTATGGTTTGGCTTTACAAAGGAAGAGTAACCCACTTACAGTAAACTCTAGCGTTTATCAAGCATGCCCATTTTTTTGCCTGACAAAGAACTGTAAGAATGTTCTAGAGACACGCTTTATTTAACCCAAATCACCAAACATTTATTCCAAGTCATTAGCTGCAACTTCACAGGATCAGTGAAGTTTAACTTTTTTGTTTTAACAAAGTTTGGATTTCTACGGAAGAAAATACAACATGTAGAAAAAAAATCAATTTAAACATGATGTAGAAGCAGTTACTGTAAAAGGAATTGTACTCTGAATTGTTCAGCAAATGTGGTAAGTATTTTTGAACCATCTCCATGATCAATCTCCACAACAATATAACTCGTTATCCTAGATGATAAGAAATTCATGTCATGGATCATTCAAAATATCTGAATAAGATGATCTATTTAAAAAACAAGTAGATTGATTGAAAGTGTATTTTATTTCGATACTAAAATCTCTTTTTTATGTGCCTGAAGGCAGATCACATATGCTACAATATTTGCTCTCTTTTCTTTGCAGGCAGAAGTTGTAACATTGCCAGACCTCATTACAAGCCTTTTTTTCTTAATGTCTCTTAGCTCAAATCCATATAATAAATGAGGATTCCCCCTTCAATAAAATTAAATTTCTTATATTTCAGTGCAGAAAAGCTTGAGAGCATGTTTCACTGCATCTAAAAACTAAAATAATAAATTAAAAGTTTTCCCAGAGCTACTGTTATCTTTAAGCTGATCCTTCATTACGGGTTAACATAATTTTCCAATATGCCAGTTTAGTATTACTTGGATGAAAAGTGGTTCCTTAGAGATGATAGATTTTCTGGTTGCTATGAGAATATATATAACATTTTTAATTTTACATACATACACAGAGACATACAAACATGTAAGAAGGCGTATGGTTTGCTTGTGCATAAATGTATTTATTTTTTGACGGTTAGAGTAATTAAGTACAGACTACTTCTTAGTATATTTTAAACACATAAATTAATATAAATTCACACATCTTCATTTAACTTTATGCAGACTTGTTCAAAGTAACAGAATCTGACAGAGAGGAAGTATTTCAAACTGTAATATAAAGATAGTAAAAAGGCCATTGAGACCGTGGTTGAAATAATATAATACAATGAAAACTGGCCTTAGACCCCTACATAATACGATGGACAAGAAGACTGGTTGAAATTTGCTGGACTTTATTTAGCACCAGAAGTAGAGCATGCAAGAAATGTCTGGGTGCTTCACAGGCAGAGGAGTTCAGCAACATGCCAAATGCTGTTAAAGTAAAACAAATAAACACAGACAGAGCCTACTGACTGCTAGCAGACGAGACCTTGGATGATAAAACATAGGTCTCTTCTCCCAAGTAATAAGTGATAAGAATAGAGGAAAGCCCAAATTGTGCTAGGTGTGGTTCAGGTTGGATATTACAAAAACTTTTCTTCAACAAAAGTGTTGTTGAGCATTGGAACAGGCAGCGTGGGGAATTGATAGAGTCTCCATTCCTGGAGGAATTTAAAAGACTTGTAGGTGTTATGCTTAGGGACATGGTTTAGTGGTGTACTTGGCAGTGCTGGGATCATGGTTGGAGTCCAAGTTAAGTGATTATATGATTCTATAATTCAGCACCGTTATCACTGTAGATAGTCAGG
Organism: Callaeas wilsoni; assembly: GCA_013398955.1. NCBI lineage: Eukaryota > Metazoa > Chordata > Aves > Passeriformes > Callaeidae > Callaeas > Callaeas wilsoni. Next base: position 122,284 of record VWPU01004727.1, on the reverse strand, counting down.
AAGAATTTCAGTCCTACTGCCAGTAAGCTATATATGTTACTGGATGAATAACATTTCACCTTTCTGAGTTTTCTGCATCTTATCTCATCTGCTATTAGTCAAGAGGGAGGCTCCATAACTTGTAAAATGCATCACAATATGTTTCAGAGTCCTAGGTCCTTCATTATTTGTATCAATGTCTCTGCAGAGAGCCTAATGGAGCCCATGCACAACAAAACCACAAGGTTTGATCTGTAAGACCTGCAGGAGTGAGCAGACAGTCCGCTTCAGTCACACCTGGGTTGCCAGCTCACTGCACAAAGAGCCTTTGAGGCCACCGCTTGATACTGTCCACTGGCCTCACTGAAGTGAGCATCCAGGGGTAAGACTGAAACAGCATGCACTGCTGTGTAGTAACAAGTCTCATACACTTCAGCTATTTTACTATGGACAAACATGGATTGTTTGCCCTAATCTATGCTATAGAACCTATGCGCGTTATCTGTGTGGAAAAAACAAAGGGCAGGCAAAGCAGCCAGCTACTCTGCAGCTGGCAGATGGTCACAAAATAACATCTATTGAATGAGTATCCATCATCAAAAATTTGTCTAAAACGTATAAAATAACCTGGTTCCTGAGATCTGTTGTTACAGAAACTTGGGCTCACCATAACACTGCCCCATCTAGTGAGATACTGTGAGAGAGACCAGCCAAGTGCTTCAGGCAGTGAGTCAGAGAACTCTGCAAAAACCACTTTCTTACAAAGCATGAATACTTCAGAAATAAATCTGTTAACTTGCATTCTTTTGCAAGTATACTATTAAGATCACAACTTTGCAGTGATAAATTCTCTGGTAAATGGATAAAAGATAGAATTTTTAAAACTTCTGGTTTGCTTTGTTTTCAAGACAGCTTGCTAGAAAATGGCCTTGGTATAATACTTTAAAAATAGTTGAGTATTTAAATAATGACATTGGAAAATTTATCATGTGCTGTATACAAAATATATGGAAAAGCTCTTGTTCTTCACTTTTAAAATATGTTATTCTTCCATTCTACATGTAATGGTTTTGCAGTAACACCATAAAGTAAAAAAAATTAGACACTTTATTTTTTCATTCTTTTAGTCTTTTTCTTTCTTTAACTATCTATTATCTCTAAGTTACCTTACAGTTTTGATGGATAGTGAAAACTGTAATATTCTGTATTCCAAAAGACAGGCATTTGCATAACTGATTTATTGAAACATGCTGAAGCAATTGGCATCATAAAATATTATGAGCACTAAAAGTGCTTTTTTCATTAATCACTCTAAATAGTTCTGACATTTTTTAAGGGCCAATTTTATGTGGAAATTATCCAAACCCTTTGGGTAAAACGATTTGTTATTTAAAACCTTTTAACATGGATTGGTGATACTACTTCAATTTGTTTCAAGAGAAAATTATATAGCCTTTTGGGGGAGAACTGTAACCATAGCTAAAGGATGCATTTATTGAATTTAGACATACTCAGTTGTATTTTTTATCACTAAAAAGTATTACAGCTGTGCTTTTTCTTGTAAAAATACAATTTTATGGTAAAAATGAGAAATGGATTAACCTTTACTTTCAAATAATTATTTTAACAACTTATTATCACATCATGAATTTTAACAAGCCTGAGATGTTTCATGATCTTGTGAAAGGGAAATAGAGAAGTTTTATTCATCTTCTTATTACAGCACTCTACTTAGAAAATTTCAATCATATATTCAATTTTTTTTCAAGTATCCTAACTTTCCTCCCATCAAATAATAATAATAATAACAATAACAAGAATAATAATAATAATAATAATAAACAACCTTTACTTTTCAATGTAATTAATTTATTAAAAATAATTAATTAGAATATCTACTTCAAATTAACTAATTCCTACTGAGTTTATCTTATGTTATCATCATTCAGCAGAATTTTCCAGTTCTTTCATAAAATAAGGGTAAATACACTTAGCATCTGCAAAAAGTTCTGGTCTTGCCTACTGAAATTCAAAATTCCTTCCATCATTTCCACTCAAATGAGTTTGGGAATTTTCCACTGAAAAAGTCTAAAATGTGCATTCATTGAGATATTTTCCTCAGAGGCTGGTAAGCAGGAAAGGTCTGACCTGGTCTGATCAGCCAGAAGTACCAGCATAGGTGACCTCATAAGGGTAACAAACACAATGTTTGGAAGAATTTGAGAGTATAAAGATGACAGGTTTGCTGCCTTCCTTGCCAGTCTATAAGGCACTGGCTGGTAAGCTTTATCCGTGTACTGCTGTTTTGCACTTCTGAGTGTTTTTTCTTCCTCAGACTGAGGATAAAGAATGTATCACTGAAAGCAAGTGAGGAGAAACTGAATATGTAAGTTGAGGAAGACCTTGGAGGGTTGTAGGAATACAGAGCTTTGGAAACCACGAGTTGGATCTAGTTGGCAGTGAAGCTGACAATTGTCATGAGGGTTGCACAGAGGAGATGATTTTCTTGTTTATTATTCAGTTGTACATACATTACTCTCTAAGTTATCTATGATTACCTTTTTGAGTTTGACATAAGAGAAGCATAACCTGATGACTGTTTCTAACGTTTGGATTTCAAGCTTTGCCCCTTTTATATATATTTTGCTTCGTGGAAGTGCTTGAAAAGAAAAGCTAATCATGCTATCCCAACAACAGTTATATGAATACAAAGAAGTTCAGAAAGATATGAGCACTTATAATGGTGCCTAGAAAAAAGTGTCCAGTACTAATAAGATGTGCTCCTCTATGCTAGATCCACACTACTGGGAAAGCTATGAAATAAGAAGACAAATTTGGCAAGGGTTTTGTTCATAAAGTAGAATAAAAAATAAAAAGAAAAATTATGAAAGATAAAAAATACTAAAAAGATATATTTCCAGAAGGGCTCATGTTTTATGCAGGTTTTATACAAAACTGAAATTTCTTTTTGGTGTATTAAATTGCTCAAGAAACCTGCCTGGAAGATAATCCTATTTGCTACTAAAAATTAAATTTAGCTTCAACATTTTCTCCAAGAAAGGTCTTCAAACAAAATACTGTTTTTCACACTCAGCTGCTCTCTTTGTGTAATTACAAAAGGTGCATGTCTTCTAACTATTACCCTCCTTAGAGTGGAAAGTATATTATAGTTTTAAAAACCCTCAGATAATATCTTATGAAATATAGTTGCTCAAAAGCACTTCATTATAAAATTATATTAAAAGCGTTTCAACGTGATTGATTTGGAAATGGCGTCAAGGTCACTCTCAAGTGGGCTTCAAGTCATTAACATGTCGACCGTGCGGTTTACTTCTGAACCACAAGACCTTTCCAGAAAAAAATTCCCAATTTCAGGGTGCAAATTATCTGACTTATTTTAGCTGCCTTAAGAAAGGCATAGTGCCTTAAAGAATGACATCAACATCAAAGTCAGGTTTGTTTAGTTACCTCCATTGTATGTTGCAAAAGTTTACAGTTGGAAAACAAACACCCTTTCTCATTAAGGCCCTCTTCCACAGCTGATACTGCACAGGTAAGTGGATTATTCCATGCAACCAAACAAGAATGGAAAAGAGAAACGGGGTCATTACCCACACCTAACTATCTCAAGCAATCTTAGGAGCAAGGATAGTGCTGCTTTAGTGATTTCAAGGTTATGTTCTCTATTCACCTCAGAAGTGGAAAGGTTATATTGCAGCTCTGAGTCACAAAGCAGAAATTCCTACACTTAGTTTCTAACACTTTGCCTTATCTCAGAATATCTATTGCAGTGTTACAATCACAAGAGATTTTTCCTCTCATGGAGGAGGAACTAAAAGGAATGATATCATCCAAGTTATATCCTGGCATGAAGTAATGGCATGACTAAAATGTGCATCTTAAACTTTCTTTATAAATCTATTTATATGCATGCAGCCTGTTAGAGGTATCTTGCAAAGCAAAATGCTCTGTTTTGACCTTGCTGAAATAATTTCTATATGCTTACATGAAAGTATATTTTGCAAGGTTTGAGACATTTCTCTTCAGTGTTTCCAGTTATGTGAGGAAGAATTTGTAAGGAAAAACTTGAAGAATTAAAAAGTTATCATTTTTTTCTCTTGATTTTATATGACTTTCATCTTCTGTAATTTTGCAGACCACATTTTTTTCATAGAGGATATTATTAGGTTTAAAACAAAGAGAGAAAGAACAACAGAAAGAGACAAAGAGGTGGAGAAATGTATTATTTATAGATCTGCTTCAAAAATATCTGGCTACTGCACAATAGTTGGCAAATAAAAGTCATATACCTTTTTGCCAAAATGCATATGACATATGGTTGCCAAAGACAAACCATCTGCAGCAAATGTCCTTTGGGTAGGTAATATCTTGTTTCCTGAATGACCAATTTTACAGTTTCCAGAGTATATAACTGTACAGAAAACAAACAATACATTTAAATAAAGAAATAACAGCTTTCCACTTTTGAAAGTTGAAATTATACACATTAAAAACACATTAAAAAAAATCCTAAATACAGATTAAAAATCTCCTAACATTTCTTTCTGGTATACCTGTACACTTATTGCCAGTAATCATCTATTTAAGTTATTTTAAGTTCTCTACGGGAAAGGGTTCTCTGTGCCTTTGCAGAGATTATGCAGCAGCTAAATACTGGACCAGATTTTCATAGAATCATAAAATCTTGGGTTGAAAAGGATTTCAAAAGATGACGTAGTTCAACTCACTTGCTTTGGTCAAGGGCACCTTCCACCAGCAAAGCCCCATCCAATCTATCTTTGGTTACTTCCAATGATGGGGCATCTACAACTTCTTTGGGCAGCATCTTCCAGTGTTTCACCACCATTATTGTAAAAAAATTCTCCCTTATCTCCTATCCAAAACTAAACTTCTCCTCTTTCAGTTTAAAACCATTGCCCCTTGCTCTCTCATTGTAGGCCTTGGTACAAATCCTCATTCTTACCAACCCTCTTATGCTGAAAACCTCAATAAGGTGTCTTCAAAGACATCAAGAAATTTTGCATTTACATGTTTCAGCAGTCAATAAGACTCTTTAAAACCATCTCCAAACTGGTGGCAAATCCTGCAACTGGATTAGAATGTATATATTGTAGAACACTATATATCTATATTATATATGTATATATATATATATAAAATCTTTTTAACTGAATGAATCAGAATTAATTTAGATAGTATGTGACAATTTTTAATTAAAAAACCTCATTAAAGTAATTACTTTTGATTACTTATCTTTTAAATATCTTTGCTGTGTTATCATATTCGATATCTATTTCACAGTTTTAATCCAAATATAATTAAATTCTACATCTTTGCAAATAGCACTTGTTCGTTGTAGTTTCACATTGACTTGCAAGATTAAAGATTCTGATATAATAACTTCAGACCCATCACACTTACTTTCAGTTTTTAATCACAGGATCATAAAATGGCCCGGGCTGGAAGGGACTTTAAAGGCCATCTAGATCCAAACTCTTGCCATAGCCAGCAACACCTTCCACTAGATCAGGTTGTTCAGGGCCCTATCCAACCTGGCCTTGAACACTTCAGGGATGGGGCATCCATGACCTCATCTTTGGAATGTTTTGGAAATTTTTCAGACTATATATTGTCATGCATGTAATTGTGATTGTATCTATCATTTTCGGAGATGTGTTGTGACCAGTACTCAAGATCTGAAGTAGATGGTGAAAACAAGCCACAAAATTATTTATATTAACACATTTTGTGGGCCTAGCAAGTAAACTTTTTTATTCTTCATTCTGCATTTCTTAATCTGCTTTCTGTTGATAGACCAGAGTCTAAATTTATGGTACCTTTCCCCTGAAAAATGTCCATTCATTAATCTATTTATTTTAAAAGTAAACAAAAAAACTCCACCTGTATTGCATTTGTTCCAAAACCAGAAAGAAATAGAGAATATAAGGTGTATGCATATATATTTTGAGATAATGGCAGCTGGGTAAATCAAACACCAGGGTACCTAAATTACAGGCCTTCTGTGTTTCAGACGGACAAATACAAAATTCTAGATCACACAGCTGAAAACTTCTTTGACCTAGTGCTTTGTGACAGGCAAATAACACAAAGTTATGTGATATTTTTGAAATATATTCAGATCTTTGTAAACCTGGTCTGCGTGATGGAACTCTAGTTGAATGAACACTATTAGCTCCTATCCTTTCCTCCTAGTTTCAAGGAGGAAAGCCTCACCCCTGACACAGCTGTCAGAGAACATTCCATAAATATTTGAAGATAGTGCTAATACAGCTTGGTAGTCACTGCAGGTAGTCCTTCTACCAAGCACTGCTTCTGAGCTCATGAGTAACTCACATTGCTGTTGGTTTATGTGTCATTTGCAAACCTATTCAAACTAGTCTCTCGTTAACAGTGACAGCTAAACATAAACCGTATGTAAATCCATGCCACTTGCAATTATTTGTCTGCTGCAACTATTAAATCTTTCCTAAAATTTTATCTCAGAGATACCTTAAAACTGTGGTGGAAATATTTGGCTATGCCTGTACTAGAAAACTAAATATGCCCAAGAGCATTCAAGAGCATTGAAGCTGGCTAAACAGAGCATCTGCTCTGGGACGTTCTTTTTGCTTCTGGCATAAGGTTACTGCATGAGAACCAACTACGTTGAACAGTCCCTGGAAAATTCAACCTCCCAGACTGTGCCCAGAAACTGTTAGGGACAATGCTATTAGCATTCAGACAAAACATGCTCCAGGCCGTTACAACAGGAGAGTGGGATATGGAGCTGTATTTCAGGGCCCAGGAGTGCTCCACAGCAGTGTGTGATGCATTATTAAAGGCATGGACTGTGGTGTTCTCCTAAGGTCCCATTTAAATGAGTATTACGTTGTGAACAGTAACTTCTCCCAAAAAACCTAGTCTTTGTAAAAAAATTGCGGTATGCAGAATTGAATTTTGTCTGATGGTTAGGAGTCATCCACTTTGTATTTTATTTTATTTGATTTGTTTCTTCTTCAGGATGACTTCCTTTTCTACAGCAACTAAACGAAGAAGAAAAGCAAAAAACCTACATCAACTCTGCATCAGGATTTAATAGAAGAGGTTTTGTTAATTTGTTTTTCAACTCACATTCTAGTAAATATCACAACAAATGGCACATATTCTGTAGTGGTTAGTAAAACAAATTAACAGAATATATAACTAACCCAACTTTATAGATCAAATAACCCTGAGAAGGGGCATATTTTTATTATGAAGACAAAGTTTGCTTAAATGACGCAATATACTGGTTCCCACACATGTCATGGATTAACTGTTGTTTGCAAATGGAAAAAGAGCCTCTTAGCAGCCATTAAATTTTAAAAAAAGTAAAAACAATAAAGAAAAAAAAAAGAACTGCCCAGATTCTGCTCTTTTTTGCACTCAGATTATATTATTCTTATTAAGTCTGATGTAAAAATTTTAAATGAGGGAAAACAGAAACTACACCTATGTTTAAATGACTGCCTCAAGGTGTTTGAAAAAGATCTTTATATGACTCCTTATAAGCATAAAATTTCTTGAAACGTCCTTGATTTTTCACAAGAGAGTTACAGAATTTTCAGTAATTTCTTCCTAAGGAAAGTATTTTCTACTGCAGGCAAAAAAAAAAAAATTAGCTTGTTTTTATTTCTCTTTGTACATGGTCTTCAAAATACAGGGAAGAAACAGTCTACAGAGTCCCATAGTTTAGATTTTGTAAGTTTATGGTAGAAATAGAAACACTGATAACAGTAAGGTAGTAGAAATGCATATGTAAAGTGACATGTCAAAACAATGAGTGTGGTAATTCAGTTCACGTTGATGAACCTGAATGAAACCTATTTTGTTTCTGCATGTTATTCCTTTTATTATATTCAGGAAAATTTAAATGTTACGATTAATAGGAAAAAAGGGAATGATTACAATACTAAGAAAATATGTTTTCAACAATTATAATTTATATAAGGTCAGAAGAAGAAAAAACCCAAACCACCAACAGCATCTGAGGTAGAAGAAATGAGAGGCAATCAAATCTGAAGCAATAGTTTGAAAATATCACATGAGCATGCAATGTGCCCCATCACAAAGAAAGTCAGTGATTTCTTGCATTGCCTTAGGAAAAGCATTTTCAGCAGGTCAAGGGAGGTGATCCTCCCCTCTGCTCAGCCATGCTGAGAATATGTTTGCATTTTTTGGTCCATGCCCAGACTTCCCAATGCAGGAGAGATCTGGACATGCTGGAGACAGTTCAGTGAAGGACCATGAATATGACAAGGAGACTGGATCATCTGACATGGGAGGAGGTCCTCAAAAAGGCTGGTCAGCCTGGAGAAGGCTCAGGAAGAAACAGCTGCAATGCACTTAATTTGGCTGCTTGGGAAATAGACAGAAGTTTTAATGTGGGACCTTTCATCAAAGTAGATGAAATCCAAATAGAGAGGGAGAAAAGGAAGGAAGGAAGGAAGGAAGGAAGGAAGGAAGGAAGGACGGAAGGAAGGAAGGAAGGAAGGACGGAAGGAAGGAAGGAAGGAAGGACGGAAGGAAGGAAGGAAGGAAGGACGGAAGGAAGGAAGGAAGGAAGGACGGAAGGAAGGAAGGAAGGAAGGACGGAAGGAAGGAAGGAAGGAAGGACGGAAGGAAGGAAGGAAGGAAGGACGGAAGGAAGGAAGGAAGGAAGGACGGAAGGAAGGAAGGAAGGAAGGACGGAAGGAAGGAAGGAAGGAAGGACGGAAGGAAGGAAGGAAGGAAGGAAATATGTACCAAAGGTTCCTGAATACTTTATGAGGAATCTTCTTTCTGAAGTCCTTAGAAAGGAACAAATCAAAGGAAAATCATGTTAAAAAGTAGATACTCAGAATAGACACCTTACAAACATTTAGAATAAAAGTCACATTAGTATTTGCTTCTGCTAAAAATAGTAAATAATTTTCTTGTTTTGAGTTTTAAAAGTACCGTATTCCATTATCCAAAGCAGTTCAAAGCAGAATTGCTCACAGATGATTGAATAATCAGTACAAGAAAATGTACTTTAATGTCTTTGACAAAACACAGATGGTTTCCATGTACATTTAAGCTTTTTAGAGATAAAATGAGTCTCTTTGGGTTTGCCTTCAAAAAGTTATTTACATTGGTGACATTTCAAGCATCATTGAGTTTAACTAAAATGCACTTTAAAACAAATTATTTGAAATTTTAAATTACACTAGAGAATCATGTATGTTTGGTAAATAAAATTAAATGCACTTTAAAGGTTAAAAAGTGAAAAAAAAAATTCTTTAGTCCTAGTATTTATATTCGGTGACAGCAGCAGCAATCACTGTCACCAGAAAGGCAGGAAATCACTTCACATGGCCCAGATGCAGACACGTGTTAGGAACTAAAAAAATTTGAAAACAGGATGGAATCCTTGGAGTCATGGTGAAAAAGAGTTTTAAACAATTATATTTTTATTTAACTGACATATACATACAGAAAATTCATACAATCAGAACCTAAAATGTTTTTAATAGGATCTGTCTTGTGGGTCTAAGATTTAGAAATGGCCATAAATTTCAAAATATATAATTTTTTTGAAAGGTAGAACCATTCAATTAATTTTTAATTTATCTGTGTAAATTTCTCATTAGAAAATGTTTGTATATTTCACAGAGTCTAAAATTTGAATAATAAATCATCTGTAGTTAAATATATCAATCATTTTTCGTATTCTTACCTTATTTCTTATATATGGTAGTAATTTAGAATACCCATATCATGGAAAGTAATCCAAACATACCAGCATCAAATTTGAAATAATTTTTATATTGATTTTGATATTGTACATTATACTGTTTCTTCCACTTTTTACAGAACTTATCAGAATTGTTTCTTCTCTGATTTGTCTGATTACCCTGCCCTTCAAATAATTTAGTGATTTGGCTTTTTTTATGACTTAGAAAAGTCCTTTATTTATTCCAGTATGTATTTTTCTCTGCATAGCACTGAAACCAGGATTCCTTGTGCATTCCTACGCACATTATTTAAGCTTTTTCTTCTAACTCTCTCTTAATTTGAGAATCAATTGCAGATATACATATCATCTTTTTCCTTTTGTCATTTCTAAAAATGACAGAGTAAAAATTTCACTGCTACTTTTTGAATGTGCAGATTGGTTGTTTGAGTACTACTCCTCCTACTCCACCTGTTTTTCTAGTATTTTAAAAAGTATCTGAAGTGCTCACGAACAAATCCCAAAATCTTTTCAGCTAACATCACACACAGTAGTTCATACTTATTGTAACTTAGTGTATGACTCCTGAACTTCTCTGTTTATGTTTTGTTCTCTGAATCTTCACTGTTAACCTCTACAGCAGACCTGGTCTTGCACAAACTTAATGGACTAAATTTTTGCACTCAGAGTAGTTCTGTTGTAGTCAATAAATATATGAATGTGTGTACAGTAACACGTCTGAACTGTTGTGGGAAGGATCAAGATAGAATTACATGGTTGGTATAATCAAAGGCTCTGTGATTAAAAGAAGTGCATTGCAGACTGCTCCAACATGTGTATTTTATTTTCCAGTGAGTCCCTCATTTGGATGGCAAATGTATGCTTATGTCATGGAAACTCTTACTCCTGTTAGCTAAGCCTCTGAAGTAATTTCAAGGCATATGTATTTAAACAGTTTTATTTCCTTTTCTTTGAACATTGGACTTTATAAACTATATTTATTATTGACAAGACTGATTTAGAACAGAAGTACACTATTCATGCATAAATTTTAAAATTTCATTATGTATCTTCAGTGAAATTTCTGTTTATAAGTAAAGATTTTATGGAAACACTCTTCAAGCAGCAAAATCACATTGGAGCATAGTCTCAATACTAGAGCTAGACAGCAGCTTCAATTCTTACTTTGCATTGTCTAAGCCAACAGCTTTAAATAATTAATGGAAAAATCTACTAAATTTACATTTCTATTGCACAGATTTGGGCTATCCTTATAGTGAAATTATATTTTTCTCTCACTTGGCACAGTGAGAATAAAACCAGTTCTTTTAAGAAAACAGCATAATTTAAAAATCTACCTTCCCTTTCTAAGTCCACATCATTTATTTTTTCCTGAAACTTATATCTGATATTTCCTTATCAGCATTATACTTACCGAATATAGGAGGAGACAGTCTAATTTTGGACTCTCCAAAGGTTTTCTATCACAGTATCCAGGAACCAACTGTATGAACCGCTTTGGTGACAAATCCAAGCTGGCTTCTGTAGAGAGTCCTGATAATCTTTCCTCATGTTCCAAATGAGTTCTAATATTCGTTCATATTGAGACACCTAGAGGACCATGATATGAAAAGTTTTTCTTCAATAAAGTTATCTTTTTTTTCCAGATTTAATTGGTTATGTTATATAATTATCTAGATCACATAGAACAAACAAAATGGATTCATATATGCATTTGTAACTACAGCATCTTAGGACTAAACATACTAATAAGGTATATGAACAGAAAGTGAGTTTTAAAATTAAAAAGTATGATCAAAGTAAAAAAAGATAGCTACTTTGTAACTGTTAGGATCTCTAGCAAAGTCAGTAGAAGGTGGAGATTTGGCAAGAGGCCTAAACATTTATTTTTGGGGATCTGCACCCTGAAGCACACATCAACTATATTCTAATTTTCTAAATTCACTCACAAATGTTTGATTTTCTGTTTATGATCAGACAGCATGTTAGGCTATACTTTTTGGTTTGCCATTCCATATTTAGAAAACCATGTCCACCAAAAATAATCTATACAATCACATTAGTTACAGTGTATAAGCAGAATGCAATAGAGTATAATATTAATGGCCACATCACATGCCACAGAAAGTCATGACCTTATACCTGCACATACCTCATAAGAAAGACAATCAAAAGGCCTGGCCTTTACTGTGCCTGCAGCTAAGGTGAACATCAACATTTACTAGTCTGAAATGCAGACACACACATTAGGACTCTTTCGGTATTAACCACACAGTATCTTTTGCACCACTGAGTTATAAAGTCAATAATGAACCTCTTTGAATTAGCCAGCTAACAGTCAAGTACAAATCAAATGAGACTTGTTTTATTTTGGCGTCACTGAAGAACAAAAACCTTACTTTCTCACACACACCCCAAAAATGAGATAAGTGTTGTAGTTTTTATTCTAGTTTCAAATATCACCCTTTGATGTCAGTTGCATAGGAAGAACCTCATATCCTTTTTCTTTATCACTATTAGGCTTTTTTTGGCTATCTTTAATACATCCATGAAAGAAAGTACAGTTCATTGTGCTCCTGAGTGGAATTTGCCTTCTGATGTGGTATTCAAACTAATTTTACTTCTCAAATTAAAAAGGAGGAAGATTTTAATTCTGACAGTGGCATGAAAGAGGGAGAAACTGTTTCAGGCCTGGAGGGAGCTCTGAACTGGAGTCAAGAAAAGAATAGGTCTTTTCAGGATCTCTTTTTAAACTGTAAAACTGTTATTTTAAAATCAACAGTATTGCTTGCTTTGCAGGCGTCACTGTGGTACCAGGAACTGCAATAAGCCAACTGATAGCAAACTTTACCAACTGGCAGGTCTACCTCCAGTTCACTTGAACAGTGACCTGGAAATTCATCCAGTTATTCATTCAAAATATAAACAAGTGTATCCATTACTTGACTAAATTCTCACTTCATAGTTTGAGCCAAAATTTCAACTATTTTAATGGAAGATATCCTTGAAAGAAAAAGAGTTTCTCTTTATTTTTCTAATTGAAAGTCTAAATAATGAAATTAGTTCCAAAACCATCAGGAATACACAAGGAAAGTACTGGTCTGCCCATACTGAAACTAAAATCTGCTAGAAATAAGACTTTTGTTTTGGCTGGAGATTGAAGTATTCCATACCTTAAGTGAATTTGTTGAAGGAAATCACTAACATATACCTCCACTGGTAGACTAAACATACATAATGGTGCTGATTTTACTCTTAAAGTCTAGAAGGTCAGTTTGCTCAAGCTTTTCTCAGGTATCAATACTCTAAAAATGCTTCTGAACATTACTAGCAGAACTTTGAACACGACATAAACAACAGTATTTTAATAAGGTAATCACAAAGAAGGTCTGTGTGTGAGAAACACGTAAATAAGTAATAAATACCTGGGATATTAAAATCTATGTTAACAACAGTTACTTAGAAGTATCTACAAAAAGTGAAAATAAACAAGTACAACACATAGAGATCAATGACTGTCAAATAAAAACTTTGTAAGTGTGTTTTATAATACTTAATTTATGTCTCAGATTTTGATTATAGAGGCTCAAATGGTGCATGTTACACTACAGTTTATATTAAGAATTTTAATCATTTTCTTATGTCAAAGAAAAATATTATGTCTTTTAAAGTCTACTTCTGGAAAATTAATGAGTAGAAAGAGAGTGTGAAAAGATCTTATGCAGTATAATCTGTGATTATGTCATTGAAGTTCTCTCATTTAGGAGTTGCATGCTTCATTTCCTTCCCACTCACATATTCAACTAAATGCATAAAAGCTGAATACAATTAAGTATGAACCTTCTGAGGAATTTATTAAACATTTGCATGAAAAAGGAAGTGGATACTATTAAACCACATTTGCATGGACAAAATATGCTATGGTCAGAGCTGAGGACTCCTATTAAAAGAATCTTTCATAAACTCTATGCAAAACTGATCCAGAGATCTCTAATCTGGGTTCCTAGTTACAATACTGTTTTAATAGGTAAGTTCAAAAAATGAGTTGCTGAAACTTCTGCACCAATCAGAGTAACACAAACCTAAATTTCTGTTCAGAAGTTGAAGCTGTACCTTTATTTTAGTGAGCAAATTTAAAATTAAAATGTTCATTATTATATTTTAATTTAAATATTTTTGACACAGAGTTTACAACCAAATTCAACTCTGAAATCAGAGCTTGTTCTTCAGCACAGCAGTTTATTAAACCACAGACATGGTTATCACCATAGACGTTGCTTTAAAATTATTATTCTGCTGACATGTTTAGATAGTAACCACTAAAATGAAAATAATAAATAAATTGAGGAATTTTTTTTAAGAAAACCTTGGTTTCCTTTATTTTCTACATCTATTTTGAAGAATACCTTTCCCCTTATCTCTGTTTCTTCCCTCACTATATCAGATAGCCTTACACCTTGTGTAGGAACTAAATCATTGTCCTAAAGACAGAACCTTTTCTGCATTATTCATTATTATGTATATTTTGCAACAGAAAACTGTAATCATCATTATTATAAGTTATTCAAGTCCCGTAAGGATACTAGAGCAAGATAATTCACAGAAAAGATCTAGAGGCAATCCTTTTTGTTTACCATCATTTGCTATAGTTTACAGTTCTCCTTCTTACTTCTTTTTCCTCTTCACTTTATCCTGATACTAACAAGATTTTTCTTGTTGTTGAATAGACGAAGACACTATGGTGAAGTCCTTACTCCTGGCAAAGAACTTCGGAGTAGTGTCACTGTCCAAAGTGTCAGCAACAAACTGCAGCACAGATGAGAACATTAGGCTCAGGGGTAACTGCATCAAAAGGTTCTGATCACACCTGAAATATTCTTAGCATTAGAGCAGAATTATCATTTTGAATTAGGATCCATAGACTGGGGGATAATGCACAGAAATAATCATTTTAAAATAATTCGAAAGCAAAGTACCATTTGTTTGAATGTCATAAAGTCAGTAAGAAATTAAATATAATAAATGCTTCCTGTCTCCCTCATAGCCATACAATAGAAAAATAGAGTGATTTATCTTTAAGAAGCAGAAAAATATGCAGAAAAAGCAAATTCATTTTTATTTCAATGATTTTGCCTTTCCTTTGCCTTCCACAGTATCTCTCGCAGGGATTTAGCAGACATTGAGAAACTACCTTCCAGGGCCTGTCATATTCTGAGCATAAAAAAACCCACACTGACCCTGATTTCCATAGGAAATAAAATCAGACTCTCAGTATTCAACCATAAAAAGCATATGATTTGAGGAAAATAATTTTTCTGTAAGTGTTCTCTAGAGAACTTCTGCAGGCTTCAATGGCTGAGCTCTCATGAAGCCTAGTTCTAATTCAGATGCATAAAAATCTCAACTCTCTGGCTCTGCAGCATATATACCACAGACTCGTTTTTAAAGCCTTATAATCCATAAAAATTCTCTTGAAAATCTTCTGTCTTGACCAAGGCACCCCAGAAACTTCTTTACATTTCAGGAAACACAATAGAAGTGCTAAAAAAGCCCCAAAACCTGTTCCATTAACAGTAAGCAGTACATCTAATGAAGCCAGTAAAACGAGCTAAGAAACATAAATACCCTGATGAAATTTAAAGACAGAATCAAGCTGAACAACTTAATTGGTCCCGTTCCAGCTGAAAATTTGAAACTTCACTTCTGGCATTCGTTTAAACTTTGGGCCTGAGTTCTGGCAAGCAGAATCATAAGGCTCTTTTGTGAGGATTGACTTAAAAATTTGAAAGTTGGGGTGTCATAATAAATTCTGAAGATGTGCTGTCTCTGAGGTGAAACTGCTTGTTTCTTTTCACAGTCAGTCAAGCTCAACAAGCAAGTGATAAATATTTGTCTCAGTAACTCATGGAAGAAAATTCTTCTTATCTTATTAATTCAATGCTGCTTTTTTAAGCCTGACATTCCAGCTCAGCCCTATGCAATACTCTTTTCACTAATGTATTTTAGGAGTGTACTTATTTCATCACTTTTTTTTGTCTGTGTTTTTTAATTGAGCAAAGCAATATGTCAACATGTTAATTTAAAAACTCCCAGGTAGAATATACACCCTTAAAAAAACTTTGAAGTCTAACCTTACAAAATTCTCTGACGGTGAAAATCTGATTTTTCCAGTGAAATAGTGACATGGGGTTTTTTTGGGAAAGAAAAATTAATACTTTTCAGTACTGAAACTGTGACCTGTAGAGAGAAATATTTTCTTTGTTTTAGTTTTAATGTATTGTAGTATTACCTCAGGACTGGGTTTTGCTTGTACTTTTTATCTGAGCAATTTTTCTGGCAAGATATTTTTCAATGAGAGTTATTTTAATTAGCATTTTTAAAGACTAGTATCTACAAATAATGCACATACTGGAGAAATGATTTCTGTAGGTTCCCCAAACAAGTATATTCTATATTAATCTGTCTGAGGGGGGAAAAAATACCTGAAGACTGTTACCACAAGTTACCTTCCTCTATGAATACATTTGCTAAACAATAACTTGAGTTCCTGAGACTAGAAACTGCTTATTTAAAAGTTGTCATCGTTACAAACTCATGCTTTGGAATTACAACACTTGGCACCTCTGAAGGAAGACCTAAAACTTTCTACAGGTGGATGCCTTCTGATCACTAGGGGTGACATAATCAACTTTGATCAAGCATATAGGGAGCCTGGCATCTCTGCAAATTTTCCTTGGATCTAATGAATACTTGACTAAATCACGTGTAGAGAACTCCTTTACAGACATCTATATTTAGGGGTCTGAATCTAAATTCCACTTTTAAATGTGCAGTAACCATGCTGTTCAAACTGCTTATTGGGGCAATTCTTTGAGTCATTTAATTATGCAACTGCTCTTAAGTTTTGTCTAGGGCGATGTACATCCCTATGGAACGAAATCTGAGGAGAGGAATCATACGAACAAAATAGTTGCTTAGCTGTTGAGTTTTCAGTTCAAACAGGGACCTAAGAGTTCTGCATGTAGTTCTAAGAAGGACAGTAATCCAAAAACTGTTTTAGGCTGCATGAAATTTAAATCTCAACATTTCAACTTAAAACTGGTAAGAGACCCAAAATGAAATTTTGAATACATCCGTTTAATGTATGTAAAGCAAGTTTTACTTTTGCAGGTTCCTGAGGTTTTTCAGTTTAGGGTTTTGAGCTTTTTTTCCTATCCTCAGCACTAAAAGAATAAGGAGATGATAATTTATAACTGTTTCTGGTGACATATGGTTCTGCATGGCTAATAATGTCCTAGATAGCTGAGAAAACAGATCCCAAATATGTTTTATGCACTGATGTTTTATAAATGCAAACAGATTTAAAATGTTTTATTTTTGTCAGTTATTCATTAGTATTAAATGAACAAATCATATACATTTCTTTGTATCAAAAATAATTCATACAAAATATTAAACATTTTAAGCAAATGTCCATATTGTGAAAATAATGAGTATAATTACAGATGGTTAAATACTAAGTGTATACTCCTTCTCTATACATACATCTCATTGCTGTAATGAAGAACCAACTTATTTTGCTCTGCCATGAGCACAGATACATGTGATGGCCATATCCATCTTGGCTGTGAGCACATGGATTGCAGAGCACTTTTTCCCCAGTCTCTGTACTCTCAAATGAACACCAAATAAAACCAAACAAATGGCAAAATCCAAGTTTTCCAGATGACTGAGTGCAGTTGTTCTCTTGGAACTAAAAAACAACAGGCAACTCTCTTTTCCTCTCCATATTTTCAATTTGAGCCCATAAGGCATCTAATTTGTAACACAAAGTCTTCTCTAGAAAGGATATTTTGCAATTTGCAGTTCATTTTTCTGGTCCTTTATAGATCTGTGACATTCTGTGTAGATTAGAAGAAAGTAAGCTTTTTGTGAATAGTTTAATTTTATCTTGTGAAGTTCCAGACCTTCACTAAAATCTTTTGCAAAAATACATATATTGGAAAAATATACATTTACGCAGCTAGTAATATTCATTCTTCTGTTATGAATTTTTTAAAAGATCAAAGTAATTTTATTCTAGAATGCTGAACACTTTGAGTACATATTGAGACACTTGACCCTCTCAGTCAAGTTTCTGCTTGGTATAATTAACTGAAATCATTCAAGAGTGCATTTTGTTCATTTTGATTAATCTCATAGGGCTCTGATAATTGTTTATAAATAGGTAGTAGCAGAATTGACTTCCTCAAAAAACCTCAAAACACTTACAGTAGAACTACATGCTTTCTTCAGACAAATAAAGATCACTTTGAAAACATTTTCTAGTTGTGAGTGTTTGGGAAGACATCTAAACTTATTTTTCAACACATTCCATGAGAACAATACATATGATTTAGCACTACTGGAGCAACCTTCAGTTTTCCTTCCTCTAACTTTTTCATCCATAAATTAGCAATCTGAATGTTATCCTCATGCATATTTTATGTAAAATGTCAAAAAGATGTCAATACAAGCTTTGAATAAGTCCTTTTGTTTTAAATAAGCATATGTTGCACATGTTGCATTTTCCCTAAACTGAGGTTGTTAACTTCAGAAGAAAAGGTTCTGAGAACTTTGGACTGCTATTTGTGCCATAAGTTAATTAAAAATGTCACTTTAAATGTCATATTTCATACTAAAAATATGTAATTTTGAGAAATACCACACTTAGAGTATCTTTTTCACACTTCCATTCCAGCAGAAACTAAATTTAAATAAAAAATGTCTTAAATCTCAACAGCTGTATGTTATGATTAAATGCAAAATTAGTTAAGCCCTCATTCAAAATGGTTGGTTTGTGACATCAGAAAAATTCAAACTATCTGCATGCTAAAATTGCAGCTGTTGAAAATACATCTTCCTACATTAATACATATAGATTTTCAGGTTTAAATAACCACAAAATTTTCCAGATTTGTCTTTTAGGATAACATTAAGGTAACTTTTTAACTCCTACACTAATATTATCTGCTTTAAATCTTGAGTCCAGCTTACGAGAGTTTTCCCTTGGTTGTGTTTTCCATTATTAGTGAAAATTGATTTTTTTTTAATATATTTGATTATTATTTACATGTTTAACTATTCTATTTGTATATAAATGTACATTTTAATATAATGTATGCATATTTATTCAGCTATTATCTGTGCAAGGTTGGTTCCTGAAAATCAGAATTAGTTTTGTTTGTGGTTAAAAACACAGACTTCCAGAGAAAATAATCAGAAGCACAGAACTGCTGTGTTCAGAGAGGACATGAATCACTGAGATCTAAGCAGTGACATCTCTCCTTACATGACAGAGATGTCATTGGTGGCAAGTTGCTGCAGAGCAAAGCCGCCCTGCTTCAAAGGGTTTGTCAGACCATCACGGGATTTGCTGCTGAACATGGACTTAAATACTAACCCAGACATTATTGAATTAGAACTAGTTAGGATCACCAGGAAATCCCACTTCATTTTGTAATAAATGAAACACAAACATACATGTGCTGGTCCCGACCTCACGTGACCTACTAGACTCTGCTTAGCCACCATTGCTCAACTAGATTGAAGGTGAAATTCAACATTGCTAGCTCCCATCACAGGGTTCCTTGCAATGTCCAGGTTACATTTTGGAATTACTGTACATGTAAAGACAGCATTATTTGGTATTGCTGGTAATTTAAAAAATAGTTAGCACCATCAATAGCAACTGAGACCACCTTAGATAAACCTCACATCTACAAGGAACTGAGCAATATTCTTTGTTCTCTAGAGAAACAAGAATGTGTAAGCCTTTATAAAACAGAAGCTAAACAACCAGAATGGAGAAGTATTGCTTTCTTTTTGGTATTTGCTTGCAGTTAAATTTATTGTAATATCAAGTATTTCCCACCATTTCACCAAAGAGTACATTGGTCTTGATGAAAGGATGCTTAATGCATGCTGAAGAAACCTGTCTTTCTCTGTTTGCAGTTAGATAAGCAAAAACACAGCACTAACGACCACGAAATTACCCCTATTTATCCCATCTTTCACTTCTAATTCTTACAAACAGTTTTGTTATCTTTTCAGAGTACTGGAAAGCTCAGGGAATGCAGCTGTCCAGAAGGAGCAAGTTCATTCAGTCACAGTGGAATGTGGAATTTTAGTTGAGGCATTTGATGTACAAAGCAGAATAGAAATTACATTTGATGAGATTCCGTTTGCAATCCTCAGACTTGTGAGACTGACAAGACAATTCCCTCTCTGTCTGTCACGAATGCTACAACTTGTCTCTATGTGGCTTGTGATCCTGCTGTGCAGCTCCTCAAGGGAAGAACTACTGGAGGTGTAAACATTTCTCTGACATTTTATCATAATGGTAAATTAATTGAAATTTCTGAACAGAATTGCAGAATACAATACTGAAAATGCCATTGCTGTTCCTGTTTTCGATTTTTTTACCAATACTGTTGCCCAGAAGTATTCAATAAGAATGACAGATGACTTAATCAATGAGAAAATAGGCTTCAATTCTTCTTTTTCATTTTTTATAGAATTAGAAAATCATAGAATGGTTTGGGTTGGGAGGGACTTTAATGATCATCTAGTTCCAAGCGCTCTGCCAGAGGCGGTAAGACCTTCCAAAGACCAAGTTTCTCAGACACTCATCCAACCTGGCCTTGAATACTTTCAGGGATAGATCATCCACAGCTTTGCTGGGCAACTTGTTCCACTATTTTACTGCCCTCATATCTAGTCTAAATACATCCTCTTTCAATTGAAACCCATTCCCCATTGTTGTATCCCTACATGCCCTTCTGAAAAGTCCCTCTTCAGCTCCTTTTAGGTACTGGAAGGCTGCTATAAAGTCTTCTTAGAGTCTTCACCAGGTTGAACAACTCCAAATCTCAGCCTGTCTGTGTAGCAGGGGTAGTCCAGCTCCCTGGGCATCTTTGTGATCCTCCTCTAGACTTGCACCAACAGATCCATGTCCTAATATTGAGGGTCCCATAGATGGATGCAGCACTCCAGGTGGGGTCTCACAGGAACAGAGTAGAGGGCCAGAATCACCTCCCTCAACCTGCTGGCTGCATGTCTTTTGGCAGATTCCAAGATATGTTTGGCTTCTCAGACTGCAAATGCCCATTACCTGGTGATGCTGGGTTATTTATCCACCGTACCCCCAAGTCCTTCTCCACATAGCTACTTTGAAATATGTGTGTTGGTGCAGGTGTGTATAACGAATATATAATGCATACATGTATTATTTTTCCCATTAATAAATACAGACAGATAAGAATTTTATCTTCAGTGCAAATTCTGTGGGTTTGGGGTTTTTTTAAAGAAATATTAAATGTCAAATATTTTCAAAGTAAAATTTGTAAGAAAATACTTTTCAGATGAATTTAAAACTTTCTAGTTGCTATGGCAGATATTTTAAAGTGAAAAGTTAAAGTTAAAAAAAATTAAGGTTCCTTAAGTCAAAGTATTAGCAAAATGCCAACATTTTTGCAATTCTTTTTAGCCCTTAAAAAAGCAAACAAACCAAACCAACCAACCAACTAACCAAAACCCTCTTGATAAAATATATTTAGTTCTCAAGTGTTTCGATTTCTGTAAGCCAGCACTTCTAAACAGATAAAATATTTTGCACTCCATGAACTGTCAGTTTTCTCTCACCTAAGGGATATATAATAAATCAGTCAAAACGAACATGTAAGAAGACAGAGAATCATGTTTCAGGGCAAAAAGCAGACTATCAGCACTGTGTTTTAGAGAGAGAATTGCTTCTCTCTGGTTATTTCGTAAGCCCATCTTTTAAACACAGGCAATCTCTATGAGAAAACAAACTTCAGGGGAAATAGCTGTTGTGCTGCTGAATTCAGCTAGAGTAGAAGCCTGGAAAGTAATGCCTCCTGCTGACAGAGCACCCTCCTGCAGTGGCCCCAGTGGAACTGATGTCTACACATACATTAAGCAACCTCCTCTGGGACCTTATAGGGGACAGTTAGTGATCATCATGCACCACCCTGGCAGAGGCCCTTTTACTGAGGTGGTCTTAAAAACACATGAGGGCAGAACACCCATCTACTCAGACCCATCAGAATGTGGGCTCTTGGACCTGTTTTTGTCTGGATCTCACTTGATAGACATAGAAATTTTTGCTGAATCCATCTCTGAAGTATGTCTTTAGCTTAAAACTAAAGCTCAAGTCCTTATTCAGGCAACTTTCCAGACAGTTTAGGATTGGGGAGTTCTATGCCTGTGGTATTTAGTCTGAACTTTCAATGAGCTGTAAGTAATACATTTGGCCTCATGTGATCCAGAGTAATGGGGTTATTTTTGCATTGAAGGAATAGTTTTAAAATCACTTCCCTTTGACTTACTGGAGAAACCTTAACTTACATGGTTTACATAACCTTGTTACTAAGCTTATTCTAGAAAACATATTTTCCTTCACTGTTTAAAATCTGACAACCTGTGTAACTGAAGAAACATAAAGAATATTCAACTATGGAATTTCAATAGAAAAATGAGACCCCTCAATCATTTTCCTTTAATTTTAAAGACAAATTCATCACTTTAGAATTGTCCAAAATATTAGAAAACACTGCTATTGTCATTTGCTCTTCTCTCTGCAATATTAAATAGATTTGCTCGAACATAGTCTTTTGGAAAAATTAGACAACTCATTGAATGGTATCACTGTACTTGTAACTATATCAGTCAGCCCTGGTTTGTATTATTATCCCATTTCTATATAAAATACTTTTGTTTTTTTGAACAGTAAGCATCCAATTCTACTATAAATCTTAGGAAATAATTCTGTCAAACCTACGTTACTCCTCTAACATATGCTTGGAAACTATTTTTTATAGCTCTTCACTGCTAAGTATTTCCATATAGGGCCTTTTGTCTCAGAATCAGCAGCTGGTTCAAAAGAAGCTGTGAAGATTTTCAGCAGTTACTGACAGTTCGAGTGAGCACTGACCCCTGGGTAAAATGAATAAACAGTGGAGCTGAGAACAAAAGGAGTTCTCAGAATACTATTAACTCGCAGTAATAAGGCAGACATGATATACTGGGGTCAGTACAAGTCTCATTTGTAGATAAGCCATAAAGAGAAATCATTCCATCACCAGAGAAAGGTCAACGGTTAAAGTATGATATGATTGTTTTGAACTAATCTTCCAGCGACAAATTTCTGAAATATGAAGGAGTTCTTGCATTTCAGAAATATGTTTCGGAGTCCTTTTATATGGCACTTCGTGATTCTAGATGCACTTAGCAAAGAAAAGACTTTTGGGTAGATTTTGGATGAAAGGAAGGACTGAGGATAAGGAATATTAACTGTCATTTCTAAAGTAGTCAAAGTAAGGTTTGCATATAAGCTTTATAATTTTTAGACATTAAATCTTTTGGAAAACAATAATATTTTTCTAGCATAACTTATTTCAATATAAGCATGAAGTGTAAGGAGAAAAAAATATTTTTAATAAATTATTTTAATAATCATAAAAATTATGTAGAATACCTCAAATATAATTAAATAAGGTCATGTTTCCTTATTGGACTTGATTCTTCGGTCATATTCTTGTTCTGATGTGAATTTTCTTTTTTTTTTTCAAACAGCACTTAGGGCTTGGAATGTTATCCTTGAGGAAAAGAAGAAATTATTAAATAGCATATAAACCATTGTCAATTTCCTTCCAATCAAAACATGATAGTTGAATATTTGAAAAAAACATATCACTCTTATTTTAACTATACTCACATTTTTCTGTTGCAGCCCCTATACAACACAAGCACTCAACATCCTTGGGCTAACATACCATGCATACCTTGACTGTTCCTATGCAGCAATCTGGGAGGAAGTTTCCCCCGTTTTGAAAACCACAGTATGTTAACGAAGATCCTGTGGCTGAATCTCATTTCAGTGCTTTTCTGTAAACCTCCAGAAAAATGCTAATCAGCTTTGTGGATAGTCAAGTACTCATTGAAGAATATAGATAGAAAGGCCACAGCAAGTATGATGATCCCCTAGCTTTATAATAGGGGCATCATGAAAAGGGAATGGAGGAGTATCTTCTCCTTACGGTTCTGGCAAAGTGTGTAAGGCTTTATGAACATGACACCACACCTTTCTACTGTAGTTTACAGAAGTTATTTTGAGACAGGTGTTTCAGCTCCCCTAGAAGGCAGTGAAAAAACTCTTCCAGGGAATATCCTATTCTGTTCTAAAAAGTGTCCAAGAGAAGTGAAATAAACCACAGGAGTTACTGATTTGCATCATCAACTCATGGAAGATCAGCTTCTGAAAGAAGTTTGTTTAGTGCCACTTCTAAAATCAATAGAAACGCTATTATTTTGAAGCAGCAAAACAAGTAAGACCTTAGACAATTAGATAGTAACAGCATTGAATGAGGTACTGAAGCTGGTATATGAATTGGAAAATCCTAATGTTTGAGCTTTCATAAGAGTTTTTGCCAGGCCATGCTATTTTATCAATAATGCTTACTGTTTTTCAGATGATGACAAATATATTTTATTGTAATCTGCACAATTTAATTTCATTTTCTGTTTTTCTATAGTACTGTTCAGCGACAATCTTCCTCTTATTTCTCCTAAGTCTGGGACCTCATTCACACCTCTATTCATTTATTGTAATTGCTCAATTCTGTTGAGAAACTGAGGAAGAAATATTGTAAAATTAACTGAAAGCTTCATATTCAGATGTCTGCTTTTTATGATCCTGCAACTCTATAGGCAATATTCTTGCTGGCTAGACTCTTTGAACTGTGCTTTGTGTCATTCTCTTATGATCAAACCTGCATACTTTTATAGTTTGGCATGATGTTAACATTAATTCTGGTTTTAAAATCTCTAATACATTTTACTCATCAAAATGCATGTTAATAATTCTAGAGCTTTTACATGGAAGCTTTTGTCTTTAGCTAAAAAAAGCTACTTGTGAAAACTACTGACACCTCAGATGCCCAAAAGGAAAGCGTATGTTAAGCTACCAAGTCCTGGCCTTACCTTGACCCCTCTCTGTTCTCCAAAGTTATATATTAAAACTCTTAAAAGCTTGATGTTAATTAATTCAGAATCTTAATAATTCTGCCTATTCAGAAGATCCACTAAAGCAAAAGTTCTAAATAATTATGTTCTGAGGACATAATTACAACTCCAACAATAAGTTCTACAAAATCATTCGACTTTTTCTTTTCCCCTCAGTAGTGTTTTTAATGGACAATTTGCAATTTTCTAATGGTAAATTAAAATTCAGACCCTAAAAGCATATTTTATGAGATGGGAATTATTTGATTTGGCTGAAGCCTCCAGATGAATTTGATGTATTCTCTTCTTCTAAAACCAGTTAAGAGTACAGACTGCATGAGTATAAACATCATAGCTTTACTTTGTTGAACAAAAGGAAAAAAGTACTTTTTCCCAATTCACTTCAAATAAACGTCTCTAAGGTTAACATGCTTTGGAATGAATTAAGGGAGAATCTAAGCTGCTTGTACCCTTTCAAGCA
Organism: Callaeas wilsoni; assembly: GCA_013398955.1. Classification (NCBI taxonomy): domain Eukaryota; kingdom Metazoa; phylum Chordata; class Aves; order Passeriformes; family Callaeidae; genus Callaeas; species Callaeas wilsoni. The sequence goes on along the minus strand of VWPU01004727.1, from coordinate 96,986 downwards.
AGGAACTGTAGCACTAATAAGGACTAGAGGAAGGCTGAACCTACATCAGATGCCAAGAATTATTTAGCTTTGTCTCAAGCTATTCAACTTCTGAAGGATGAATCAAAAATACAAGATAATGAGCAGGGCAAGACTGAGAACCGCTTTCTTATTATATCCTTTCTCCTCTTGTGAAACTAGCAAACTTCTGAGCATTGCCTGAAATGTGGCTTTTAAACCTCAAGAATTATTACAACGTAGTAACTTCAATTACAACATAGATGCACTTAGCCTCTACTTCAGCAGCTGAGGATGATGTCTTGCATAAAAAATTTGATTGATGGACTCAGCATAGTCAGTCATATGGGTGGAACAGCTTGACAGGTTGTCGGAGCCCTGAACCATATTTCTCATTGTGGCTGTGTGTGAAGGCTGACAAACCTGGCATTATACAACTTCAGGAATCCAGAGCAGAATTTTCCAAGATAGGCACTACTAACTTGGGCTTTATGGAGGAGTTCTTCTATGCCTTTTTAAATCAAGCAAAGGAGAAGCAGTCCCTAATGGTGCTATGCATGATAATCAAATTTCCTGGTTAAAATGTACTCACCCAAAGGTCACACCTCAAGCCCTCAAATCTTATTGCAGAGCTCTGCAGTGTTGCTTGTCTTCTCAGCAGAGGTCTGCTGCTTTGGAGGATAAAGAAAGATTTACATAAGAATGTTATACAACTCCACAGTTTAAAAAAAAAATCAACAATTTATGACTGACAATGAGAAAGAAGAAGCAAGATCCAAAGAAGGAAACAGCACTGCTGCAAATCAAGTACCAGATTGCAATTCAGTGGGTTTTGCTTTTTTGTTTTTCCCCCAGATATAATACATGTTTTTCCCCGAATATATAATTGGAGAAAAGGGGCTTCTGCTAGCTTATTATGTGGTGCACTTCTCCTCACCTGAGAGGAAGTCACTTCTATAATATAGAATTTTTAATATAAAAATATGCTTATTAAATAATTGAAAAGATGCATACCAAATTCCCTAACTTAATTAAAATACAGATAAGTTTCTGGTTTACTAACACAATGGCATTTCTGTGTTCCTGTAGTCATTATTTAATGCTCATGTCATTTAGCCAACATCAGAAGTTTAACTTTGTTGTTTTGGGGCTGAGTTCAGTTTTAAGAAAAAAAAAGAAGACAGAACTTGCATGAGCTATTTTATCAAAAAATAATTTCTCCTCTCTCACAAAGTTTTTTCTCAGCCATAAGTGTTCTCTTTCAGGCATTCACAAAAAAAAAAATCTAAATTATGGTCACAGTGAGATCATCATACCATAATCTTAGCTCTCAATTCCCCTGTTGTTTCATGACTGACAAGAGGAATGCCTCAGTTGTCAGTGCCTCTTGTGCTTGCCCCAATAGCATGTGAATTTCTAGCTAAACTGTGAAGGGTTTTTCCTATATCTGTTAGCACCAGATCAAGAACAGTAGGCAAAGAGCATTTCCAGGCACTTTAGCTAATATCTGTCTCTCTAGTGAAATAAGTCTCAGCCATGGCTGTTTTGCTGGAGTCACACGAATATACTGTACAAGAGGTAATTCAGTTCAGTATGTAAACAGGCTGATGTCAGTAACAGCAACTGAATAAAGCCATTACTTCATGGCTGCTCATTTAGTCATTACTTAAACTCCAGAAGAAAGATTTTTTTGAAATTCAATACACAGTTTCCTGCTCTTTTGATCTAAAAGAGGAAAATGATCTCTTTTCAAAGAGCCAATGTTTAAAAGAACATAGGAACGAACATTTTACAACTGTAAACTGCAAGCATGTAAATTACTGGGAGTAGTTCCTGACGTTGTTGCTGGAGATAAAATGAGAGCTTTGTTTAGCTTGAGGCACAGTGATTGATAAGCTGCCCTGAAGGTTTTATGGGGTTCTTGTTTAGTTTTAGGGGCTGTGATTTGGTGTGAGGATTTTCTGGTGCTTTTAAAATTCAATTTTATCTTATTTTTGTTCATTTGCTTTAATTTTAAATGTAGATTAAGCTTTTAATACAGAATTCAAATTCAGTGGTTTTAATTATTTTGTAACAAAGTTTTACATCTCTTTTACCTTAGAATTTGATCACAGAGGCTTATTTCCACACTACTTCCTATGATTTTTAGATGAGCATCAGATATCTCATTGTTTCTAACCTAGAAAGACTGGTATCCAAAGTGTGTCAGTTGTTTGAATGAATGCATCAGAGCTTGAAAAATGTATGAAATTTAAAGAGTTAATTTTTATGGATGTGATCTACATTAGATTAAATTATGAGTATTGAAAGTACATTTACTTGACTTCTGAGTAGATAAATGAAATACAAATAGAGGAAATATTTTAGGAGGAATTTCAGGCTTTCCAATATTTTTAAAGGCATATTAAAACAGTTTTCTCCATGGCTTTCTCAGCAGCTTCACTATGACAAACAACGTTTTGGTAGTTATCAACCTAGAATTAAGTATATTATATCAAAAATACAATCTTAAAAAATCTTACTTTGATTCAGAATTGTAGGTCATGCTAGCAGGAGCAGGGTCTAAGAAGTCTATTAAATTAGTTCATTCTTATGAACATTTCTGATAAAGTGAGATTAAAGGTAGTAGAGAAGAGGATGATAAAATAAATCCATAATAGTTATTTATGGCAGAAAAGAAAATACAAACTCCAGGAATTTGGGAGAGAGGACTTAGAATTATTGAGGTAAGTGTGAATGGAGAACTAACTGAAAAATCATTTCTCCAAGGCATTGGTTATACATATGCATGTTATATGTTTACTTCCTGATCATCTCATTTTCGAGGCTGCTTTCAGTATTGTTTGTCAGGTATATTCTCGTTTATTTCTGTAGCTCTAGAGATTGCTGTTTAAATGATACTTAGTTTGTAATAAATTAATTTTTTTTTTTCAGGTAAAAATGGGTAACACTAAAGGCCACTGGTGTCTCCAAAACACAGTAAATACTAACATCCTTCAGTTCTTGATGTTTCATAAACTTACTAAGACTTTCCCTGTTGATCTGGAACTTCTCCAGTGCTTTCATACCTATCTAGATGAAGTTGTCTGGCTCTCAGATGAACCATAAAATGATCCAGAAAGTAAACAAAATATTGCATACTTCTGTTATGGCATCTGATTTCAGATATACTCTGTATACACCTCACTCATACTGACTGGATTGCATATTGAATAAAATGTGGTTTTAAAAATACTTGGATGCATCTTTTTTCAAACTAGAGTAACTGGAAGAGGAGTAGATTATGCCCACCTTTTACAAACAGTTTACAGCTATGGTAGTTGGCCAAGGGTAAGGAACTTTAATTATATGCCATCTCTGGTACATACAGCTGAAATATAAAATTTGCTCCCTTACATGAGCATCTGTATCATCTAAGTTATTAATTAGGATTTAAATAGGATATGTGAGGAACTTACAGTAATACATTGCTATGGAAAAAGAAGTGCAGTTTTGCAGAATCACTGGGAATTTGAAAGACAGCAGGTTTGTACTTGTGCTGTTTTCTGCAGAGAACATAGTTTTGGTCCCTTCTAGCAGATTTCCCTTAGTGTATTGGATGGGGGGGAACCTATGCCTTTTTTTTTAAGTTATGAAAAGTTGAATTTATATATTGTGTTGTTACCTGGGTTTCCTGTTTAGCTCCTTCTTGTTTACTTCTAGTGCTGTGTATGCTTTAGGTGAAGATTCAGGCATGTCTCTTTAGCTGAAACATCTCTTTCTCTGAGCAATTTGGTACCTTGTGCATGATTTTTCTCCTTCTACTGTGCTTCCTCTGTTGTGACAGATGACTTGGGGTTTGTTTGTTTCACTGATTGGAATGAGTAAGATTATCAAATACCCTTAACAATAAACATAAATGTTGAAAAATTAAGCAACATAAAGTTCTTATTGCTGGCACAATAAAAACACAGAAAATCAGATGTTCCTGCTTTTAGAAACTGTTCTAGTGGATTGGCTTCTCTTATGCAGTAACTTAGGACCTTTAATAATAAAAGTATTGACTTGGTAACCATAATTCTATCTGCTTTCCTCATCCAGGATCAGTCAATAAGTCAATTTTGTACACAGGGAAAATAGACCTGGTCATCAAAGTCAGTTGTCATGAACATCAGGGACATTTTGGAGAGCTTGAGCACTGTAACAACTTTGCAAAGTCAAAGCATTTGGCTTAGCTTAACTTTGGCAGTGTAGGAAGAAGAGGAGAAAATAAAAGTTAATGAACGAGGAAACTATAGAAGCTGCCCGATGTCTGCAGATTGCTGGCATAGATTCTTTCCTTGCTCATGTCTAGGTCTGCCACCCAGCCCTATTCCTCACCTGCGTGGCAAGGCAAGCTGCAGCGTGCACGGGGCTGGCTGAGAGCAGCACCAACACCTTCGGCTGCTGCTCCTCAAATGAGGTCAAGTAGGACCTGCCTCTCATTTGATGGGACATTGATTTGGATCTCTGCCCTGCGGCCAGCTGCCAACTTTCCCAAACCTGTTGGGAAATGCCTTATCTGTAAGACTCTGCACTGTTCTGTCAGCTTTGGTTAATGAGCCAACAGATTCAGAAGTTACTGATGTGAGACTGACAGACAGCTGAAGAAGTATGGTGTTTGCACAAGCAAAGCTTCTTTAGAAAAGCAGGCTGGTGCAAACTAAAAAAATAAATTAAATTAAAAAAATCAAAACAAGTGAAATGAGAGCAACAGAAATATCACAAAAAAATAAAAGAATAGAGCTTGAGAAAAAATAACTGGAAAAGAAATATTAAAAGAAAGAAGAAGAAACAAAGATTTCAAAGCAAGAAAAGAATATAAAATACAAATATAATAGGCAACAAAAGAAGGGAAAAAGAGAATCTGAGCTACACAAAGAATTAGATGTAGAAAAAGAACTTAAAGTGTTCAGAAATAAAGGAAAGCAAAATAAGACAAAGGTGTGAGCTAAAACTGAAGATGGACAGTTAAATATACTTATATAATACTTTTTATTACTCATGCCAGGTTAAAGATTTCCAGAAAAACTTATGTTACTGTTGCAGTGCTCAGGTTGCCTGGATACCTTTACTGTCTCAATCCATGCATAATATGAATCTTTCCATTTCTTGACTAAGGAGTCTTAAACTCTTAAATTGTCTATTACTGTATTAAAAATAAGTTATAAGAGTCAAAATTCATAAAATTACATCAAATGTATATCTATTTTCAAATGAACTCTAATTTCATAAACTCAATGGATATCTCATTAAAAATTTTCTAGAACTTTGGTATTTGTCTCAGTATTCCCAAAGTTCTGAAATAAGCAAATTTATTTTAAAGAACCATAATTTTTAAATACAAGTTTGCAAATATTGATCACAACATACAAATAAAATAAACTGACATAGAGTCCTATCTGAAGCACATTGATCTGCAATTTTAGAGGCCTGTTTTCACTGCTTACTTATTTAGTTACTTAGTTGATAGTCTATGCTTGGGGAAAGGTCTTTTTCATTAAAATTTAGGTGATTCTGATTTTGAAGTATAATCAGTAAGCCTTTGTCATCCCTACAACTGTCATCGTGGCACGTTTCAGTCACAGAGACCTTGAATTTTTGTTGCTGAGCTGCACGAGAGAGAATTCAATTTTTTCTACCTTTGTTTTCTTACAGTGCTTTAAAAGGAATGTTCAAAAGAGATGAGTTTATAGATGAGGAGTAAGTCTGATGAAAATTGTATTTTTTTACAAATTCTATCACTACTAAATTATCATGGAAATTGTGCATCACACATGCATTTTTTAATTTACTTTTTACTATATTTTTTAAAATTATATTTAGTAGAAAGATATAAAACATTCATTTGGATTGATCTGAACCACTCAGACATTCTAGAAATTCTACCTTCATGTCAACAGAAACTTTACACCATAACATATCATAATTTTTTCTTCTATCCTTCACAAGATGGTAGCAAAGCTCAATGAAAAAAAAAAGGTAGATTTTTTATTATACTCTGTTATCTAATAGCCTCTAATAGTTTATTGAGAAGGTAATGGTGCAGCAAAAAAGGATACTGAAAAAGAGACTCCCAAAGCAACCCACTGAATCCAATAATCCAATACTCTAATACTGAGGGGTTCTTCCTCGTAATGCTTATAGTTCAGAAACCTTATAAAAGAGTTAGGCTTAGTGAAATACTCACTTTGAACAAGCATTGGCATTTTCTGTTCATTTTATGGATTGGATGACTCTGAGATCAAAACCCTGTCCCCTTTATGTTGCTGGAAGGTAGCTCTAAGGTACTGCAGGCTCATCGGTATGGAGCTGGACAGAATCAGAAATGTTAGCAATTCACTAACTGGGCTTTGCATTTTAATGACATTAAGTAAAGCATTAGGCTAGAAATTGCATTATAGAGGCTTTATCCTTAAAATTTATTTATTCAGCAGCATAATTACAAGTAATGTTGAGGAAATGACTTAATTTGGCAATTTTTGACATGCTGAGGTAGTGAAAGTTTTATACCTAATGCAGGACTATTTCTTTTAAAGCCGTCCTTCCCCTTGTCCCCACGATAAAGCTGCTGAACAGGATAAAGTATGTTCATCCATTAAGCCAGGATGTGTAACCTGTTTTCACTGACTTTTCATGAATCATTTGGCAAGAGATGTGGAAATCACTGTTTGCTGAGGAAAGCTCAGCTGGTATATTGCCCCTAAAAAATAACAAGGTTCCTTGTGGTGAAGGAACTTTATTGTATGAGGTGATTGGAGGCAGCTCTTTGAAAGGATGGTTGTCAGGGCACTAGCAATGAGTCAAATGAGAAACACTAAACATTACTCTGAAAACTTCCGAGAACCTACATTTCTCTTTAGTTCTGCATGAACAGTGGTAAAACATTTATACATGAAAAATTTTTTTCAGTGTTCTCAATATGAAGTACATGTCAAAACCAAGGTCTGCTTAATTATAGTCTGAAATTACTTCTTTATTAAATACCAGCAAACCAACTCAAATACATCTACACTATATTTTAAACCATTGTTTAAAATTTGGTACATATCATCACATCATAGAATCATAAAATCATTTAATTTGGAAAAGACCTCTAAGATCATTGAGTCCAACTGTTAATCCAGCACTGATAGCTCATATTCAGATGGCTGTGGATCAGCACCTTAAGGTTCCTTTCCCACCATCAGCTTTTCCTGCCAGCCAGCCCCAAGCCTGCAGCATCGCACTGAAGCAGATACTCCTGCAGTTCATGGAGGACCCAAAACGGAAGAAAATTTTTACCTGAAAAGCTCAAATCAGTACAAGAGTCCTCTACAGGGAAAGGTGTGAGAGGGCAAACTGCAAACATAATTTCCCAAGGGTCCTTGACCTGTGCTACTTTGTGTGGCTGAGTCAGGAATAAAAGAGAAGGAAGGAAAAAAGAGGAAGGAAAGAATTCGGTCATGGGAAAGAGAAGACAGGGAGAAACAATGTTGGTTTAATGTCTGTCTTTTTCCTTACTACTAGAATTTTAAAAGGGAATAAATTAAGTTAATTTTCCCCCAGTCAGACCTATTTTAGCCTGGGCTTACCCACTGCAGAAACAAATGTTCTATTTCATGGAACATAAACCACCATTAGGTGAATATCTAACTGATAGGAAAACTATATTCTGCAATTATCTATTTCTTACTTACTGTCAAATGTCAAGATTATTCTTTTGTCCTGCATCTTATAATACTTAATTAGCAACTTGGGTACAAAGAAAAAAATTAATCAGTTTTGGTGCTGACATGCAGGTAAAGATTTGAAAGCAGTTCAGGTAATAGGTTTAAGTCAAATAGAGATCAACAACTCTGTTGGATACTCAAGAGATTATATTTCATAAGGAAAATCCCATTTTTTTAAACTTAAAAATAACTAGGTGAAGGAAGGAAAAAGCAGCATTAGTGAGCAAGCAGTAGAAATGAGCAAGGAAACCACAAGTTACACTGAATAATATGTCAAATGTTTTTCACACTGTCGTGTGTACAGCACGTACAATAGCTGTATTGTCTAAAATAAAATTAATTGATTTTTCCATCTCACATGGAAAGGGGTAAGTCATCTGCTCCAACTATGTATTTAATTTTGGGACACACAAAGAGAATATAGACCACTTGGCCAGAACCCAGCAAGAGAAAGAAAATGGTCAGAAATCTAGAAAACACGATGCATAAAATGGATTAGAGAACTAGGGATATTTAGTTTAAAGGTATATTTAGTTTAAAGAAAGAAAAATTCTAGATGTAAAGGCCTAAAGCACAGAGGAAGAGAATATTCTGTTCTTCAAACCAGTGGCAGACAGCACAAAGAGTACATTAAATTAGGGAGAAGGGAAGAGAATTTTTCAGGAAATATAAGTTAGTAATGGGTTAGATTATTTGGGGAACGATCAAATTTCTGTCACAGGAAATCTTTAGGAACTGTCTAGACAAGTACATTACTATGATTTTTATCTTCAGGCAGAAGAAGTAGGCAAATGGACTCCTAAGGTCTTTCTTTCAGATTTTTTAAGGCTTGTTTGTTTTGCGGTTGGTGGGTTTTTTTGTTTTTGGTGTTTTTTTTTTGTTTTTTTGGTTTTTTTTTTTTGATATTGCAAAGATAACTACCCTTGTGAAATATTCAGAAAAGCTTGAAATAATGTTACAAAAATATTTATTTTTACTAGTATCATAAAACTATCAAATCATAAATATTCTCCTCATAAAATTTCTCAGACACTTGGAAGTACCAATTTCAATGAAATAAACATAGACTCTGTTTATTTTTAGACTTTTCAAGTACTGCTTCCTCTCTGATGAATACTTTTATTCATTTCCAAATTTTCTAAATATCAGGGGGACTGAATAAGTATTAGTAATCTTTGACATCAGCAAGAGCTGGATGTTTTCCAGTCTTTCACCTCTGTTGAAAGTGATATGTAAACTTTTTATGACTTTTCTTCTTTTGTTTTTAATCTATCTCCCTGTTTGACTGAAAGTAGATGAGTTCTTCTGGCCAGCTATTAGTCCAGACTAGTAGGATGACATTTCTTTGGAAAATTGTGTCTAGTGCCATCCTTAGAGCAAAGCAATAAGGGTATAATTATTTTTGAATGAACTAGAAGAGACATTTTGGAAATGAGTAACAGTGCTCCTTAAGTAGGCAACACACATTATTTATAAATATAAATGGAATGCTAGACAGACTTGGAACCAGTTACTAATATAATTTTATGGTGTAAATATGCTGGTGCTAGGAAATTCCATATTTATTCTGTGGCCAAATAAAAATAGAATCATCATGTTTACACCATGCATGCCAACAGCAAGTTCAAGAAATAAGATTTTTTCGTGGTATAATTTTTATGTTAAATATTTATGCTGAGTTTTCCTGGCAATAACAACATCTGAAATTATAAAGTTTCTGTGTGAGATCTAAACACACCAAAATTTCTAACCCAAAACTTCAGGTTTTTTGATGTGCCATTTACCCATATTTTTTGAAGGGGAAAATATACAATAGAAGTTATATTTCCTTGTTTAACAGATGACTATACTTAAAAGTATATAAGAAATTTGCCTTGGTTGCTGCAGCTGCACATGGCAGACTCTTCTTCAGCTTGTTGTGCATTACAATCCCCATTAAATGAATTATAACCTTAACATATATATGTAGCTTACAGCTTTAGGTGGGTTATCATGCCTGACCCACATGATTCTGCAATACATTTCCTACTCCTTGCAGTGCAAAATTTGTCAAATATGGGAACAGGTTATGTCTGAGTATCCATTGTAAATATATTCATACAATTCAACAAACACTTCAATAACCCTTGGTGTTTCAGAAAACTCTGTGAAGGTATTTCTCCATAGAGATATTACAAATTATTTAAAGTACCTAACTACTGTAATATCCTTTTGCTCTCTTCAGGACTTCCCAAGTGCTGTACTTAGCTTGAGAAAATATTGCCTCTTGTATATTCCTTTTTTCCCTGCTGTTGACAACAGAAACATAAATGAATCATGTGAGGAAAGCAGGTTCCTGTGATTAAATTTTATATGTCCAGTCAAAGCAGGAGACTATTTACCATTTAATTAAATTACTGTCAGGGCTGAAGTCACACAGTTTGCAAACTGTATATCTAGGATCATGAATTGTGTTCTACCCTCAGATGTACACACCAAGCAGTGTGTTTCTTCTGCTCGTGCCTGGCTAGACTAGGGATGTTAAAATATTTATCTATGAATACTAGAAATATCAAGACCGAACACTGAAAACAAAAACCTGCAAACTAAACTTCACTGGCATGTAATGCCTTAACGGGCAAAATATCACAGAATGAAAAATTTGGGTTGGTACATAGATACATAAGAAATGCCTAACTTTGTCAGAAAAGAGATCCATTTAGCCCAGTGCTCTAACACTGACAACAGGAAATTCTTTTTCAAGAGTGTGTGCAAGAATTGCTGCTTTGTGCAGTCAATTCCCTCCATTCCCCATGGCATCCACAATGGGCAGCAATGATCACTTCTGGTCCATTTCCTCTGAGTCAGCAAAAGCTGGGCATACTCTTCATAGCAGTAGAAGTTGAATTTTCACTTCCAGAAACCCACTCCACCAAACCACAAAGCCACCAGCTTGACCTCTCAGAAGAAATGTGAAAGTCCCTCTACTAATTTACCACAAGGGAATTTAGACCCTTTGACTCTTAGCTACCTTAGAGAAGGTCTACAAGAGTAAAACTGTTCTATTCACACTTTGTGGGTTCCATGACTTTTAGGTTTTATTTATACTCTAAGATTCCTGATCTGGACAGTTATCTGAATCTAATGTGCTGTTAAAATAAACGGTTTAAAAAAAAAAATTAAAGTAATTATAAATTCATACAAATTATAACTAAAATCTTGGTATTTAGAAGAACTTTCAATTTGTTCTTATAGAAGATTTAGAAAAAGATATTTCTAAAGTTCAGAAAATTCTGTATCATCTTTGTATTAATAAATAATAGACTTATTTTAAAAGAAGTTTCTAATGTTTCTAATGTTTCCAATGCTAATATGACATTGGAGAGTATGATAGCATAACTGCCTTGTGCCAAACCACAATTTAGTTAATCTCAATTGATTAACTAAAATTTAAATGTGACATTGTAGATAACCCTCTTACATAGTAGAGAACAATAACTGTATTATTGCAAAGTAAACAAGTTCAGAATGCAGTTAACAATTTATTTTTATGCCTGATCTGAGCTCCTAAAAAGGAAGTACAGGACTTGCAATTACAGTCCCCTATGGACAGTTTTTCCTGCTAAATGAATATAGCACCATTTGTACACCCATTGTATAACACACATGTTTTCTCCATAGGTTGCAGTTGTGGGTTCCAGAAAGTTAGAAATGTACTTTATTTATGACAAAATATTTGGAAATGTCTAGAAGTTCAGACAGCTTTTCTACAACAAATTTATTTTAAAATTTGACAAATGGTAACATGACCAGTGTTAATGAGGTTGTGAAGTTTGTTAAGCATTCTGTGCTGCTTCCAAGCACAGGAAATGATATCATTGTGTTTAGCTGCCCAAGGAATCTTTATTTGAGACCTTCATCTGCCAGGTTTTTTTCCAACTACTTAGAAAAAAATTACCTTTTGCCATAAACAATGAAAATTTCCCTGTCTCTCAGACACCTTCTTTATTGGATAATTACTGTATATTTATCCGTCTCTTAGATTTTATTTTTCTTATTCTGCTACTGTCACAAATATCTATATTAGTCTTCTTCCCCATAAGTTATTCATAAATTTTCCATTATTTCAGCACAGCCTTTTATATTGGATATCAACTTTTCAACACTTCTACTCTCTGCTTCCCTAGTAAGCTCATTTTAACCATTTTAAGTATCAATTTCTCTTACATTCAATTGCCTATCCTCACATCCATCACATGATACACTAATTTTTGACTATTTAATTGTCAGTATTCAGGCCAGACAGACATATGATGAATTTTCCTCCAATGTCCACTTGATATGCAGCTACAAAATGACAAATCTCTAATGTTCACTGTTTGAGATTTACCAGGGAATTGGTAATTTATGTTAAATTCATATTCATATGCATTTGACTAAATCCTGCTGTTCATCTTTTCAGCTTTCTGCTTCTTTCTTTTTTTTTTTTTATTTGTCATGTTTTAAGATATATATGCCTGAAATATAACTTCAGTTTTGGTATTCATTATGTGTTCCACAATAGATTTATTTTATTGCATTCAACAGAGGAACATGGTTTTACTGTAGAAACCTATGCCACGTTTGTGATCATTCTTCTGGTACTTCTACTGGAACAACAAATCCATACACTGATAATGTGGATCCAAACCCATCATCTCAGCTTTCTCAGAACTTTTTCTTTTGCTTGCCATTGCTTCTATTATCCTTACTACTAGAGGCACAGGCTGGTCTTCTGCAGATTTGTGTGGTATTTCTGGCTGAAGCCAATTATTTAGAACTCATCCAATATAGTTCTTATATTGACCAATGTCTCAATATTGTTAAATAACACAGAAAACTGAAATTGTACAGCACTATATAGCACATTTCCCAAGATAATGATAATTTCCCTCACTGTATCATGAAAACTTACTGATCCATGGAACTACTTGTGTTTGTTTGCATGCACTTCAATAATCACTGCATCATATCTTTTAAAAAAGAGAATGTACAATTAGAATAGAAAATCTTGAAGACAAATTCATCCTCCATAATGTAGAAGATGAAAAAGAGGAGGAAAAAAAAACCACAAAACCCTAGAGGAACATGTTCATAAAGCCCTACAGCACTCACTGGTGTCTGTAAATAAGCTATTGAAAATAGCAAGAAATGTGTTGACGTTGATAGTGTTCTGTACCTTCCGAAATCAACCAAAGTCAGTTTATGCAAAAGAAAAAAAAAAAAAACAAAATCCCACCAACCCCCTCAACCAACCAGCCAAAAATAAACCTCAAAAATCCCCCAAAACAAGTTTCTGTAGTAATTAAAATAATAAAACGTTGTCCAAAGGGATTATAGCAAGAAATTCTCAGAAAGATTCAGGGAACTCATATAAATCTTCTAGAGTTGAAAAAAAATAGGTGAAACATTATTTGGTGGCCATCTATGAACAGTTTAAAATAAAAAATGGTGATTACTGCATTTACTTAAAATACTATAGAAGGAATGACACATACATATAATTTTCTGTATTGAAAGCTTATTGACCGACTTGTACTTAGGAGACTACTTATAGAAGATTTTTGTCATCATATATCTTCATTTCAAATTTACCAGACAAAAATGATGGCAGGTCATTATGAGGATAAAGTAAATCTAAGTTTCCAAAGACAAAAATCCCCAAAATAACACAGTAATACATTTAGCAGAACAGCTCACAAAAAGCGGAAGAAAACACACAGTTATAAGCAGAATCGAAAATATTCAGATGTAAATTACATTACGATTTCCTCAAGGAGAATAAGTCTATCTGCAATGGTAATTTAGACACATTAGGTGTCTAAACGTAGATATTTAAACTATTTTCATGTCTGAAGCTAGATGAGAAAAATGTCAAAACAACTTAATCTGAATGTATAAATCTTCTCTATGCTGCTAAAAGGCTAAGTAAAAAGAACATTTATATTAATAGGCACATTAAATCACTTCATTTGCAAAAAGAGAAATAACTCATTTTGAGTATACAATAAAAGTAATGAAAATTTTCTCTATTCTGTGAGTATTCCTCTTCATTGCATACAAGGAAGTCCAGACTTTTCCTTTGAGGTTGTTCCACTGAATTCGAAATATGATTGTACTCGGCTTTGAAAAAAAATGCATTCATGAAATGAAAGAATTCTTAGCATTTCTTTTTAAGGATTTGTTTTGTTTTGCTTTGGTTATCTCATGTCAAAAAAACTGTGTTTAGTATTGAGAGGTTCTCCTATACTATTTCTGCATCTGTTCTTCCACCTCAGCAGGACCTCAGGACATGGTAGACCAGAAGAAGTGTCTCAGTCTTTGAAATCTCATGTTCTTTATGTGAGACGGCAGCTGGAGCACAGTAAATTCTTCCTGGGGATGGATGATCTGATAGAAGTTATGGGTTAAGATTAAAGAAAGGACAGGCAAAGGTGACATTATAGTGGGTGTCTGTTATATGCCACCTGATGAGGAATAGAAAAGAGTGGATGAGGCCCGTTACAGACAGACAGAAGCAGCCTCATGATCACGAACTCTAGTCCTGCTCTCTGTTGGAGAGACAGCACAGCAGGGCTGTGAGAACAGTTAAAGAGTGAAAAAGTTTTGGAATATTTTATTTCTTGATACTTTCATGAATGCAGTATTTTTAAAACTTAAACTTAAAAATTACTATTTCTTTTCATGTACATTGAGAATGCCATGAACAGGTAATTTTGATTCAGACAAGATAGTTTCACTTATAAGCATACTGTAGAGTAGAATAAATTTAAAAAAAAAAAAAAATGAACATAAATTGGAACTTCTTTGGAATCCTTTTTGTCTGTTAAAAGGCATCTTATTTTATATGTCTCTGACCAGAAGTTCAGTCATGATAAAAATTATGAAAATCATTGTATTAATTAAAATTATCAGGTAAATGAACAATACTTTTAATGGCAGAATCAAATATAATTGTTAATGAGATACTTTCATACATGACTACTACAAGTTTTGTATACTTTTATATATCATTAACAAGACAATCACAATATAGGTTTTTTTAGCAAGTTTTCTTCTGTAATCAAATATGAATTTGGACAAGGAAGGAAGGGAGGGAAGAAGGAAGGGAGTTAATGCTAGAGTTGCTCAACTTGCAAAAATAATTCTTTCACATCTGGGCACATTAAAAAAAGACTCTGACAACTGTGAACAGAAAAAAGTGTACAAATGCTGTGGACAAACATACAAGAATAGACTGATTGCTCACTTTAAATGGTTTGTCTGAGCTCCTTTCTTCTCTTGTTCACGAGGACTGTTAGTCACCTACTTCTCTCTGCAGTTTTCACTTGCTTCCCTGCTGCTGCATTTTGTTCTTTGCTTCCTGTCTGTCTCCCCTGCTGTTGTTTTCAACAGTGTTCTGCTTTTTCTTTGATGAGTGGTGAAAATTGCAAGATTCCAGACCTCTGAAGAACAAACAGAACTTCAGAAATCAGGAAATCTTGTAAATTGTGCTTGGCTGCTGATGCATGCAATACTATTAAACATCAAGGATGACTAATCTTTAAAAAAAAAAAAAAAAAGGTGTGCATATAAAAGGTCTTGTGCTGCATTTGTGTGCATGGAATAACTTCAGACTCTGGTATTCATTAGTACATGCATTCCTGGCACAGCTTGTTTGTCTTTGCTTTTGCAGAACAAAAGCAACTTCAAGTTAAAGGCAGAATTGTTTTTTTTTCTCCCAATGACAAAAATTCTGAAAGTAAGGGTTTATCATTTACAGTATCCAAATAATTAATATTTTCCTTTTTCCTTTCTTGATTTCTACAATAAAAGTGGAACATTATGCACAGCAGAGGATGGTGTTTTCATGATTTCCTTGCATAATCCCTCTACCTTGAATAACATTAAGGTCCCATTTTTTCTCGAAGTCTGCCAAGCATGTCAAAACACACATCTACTCTTTGGCATATGTCAATTCATGCATATTTGGCATTGTATGGTAGGTAATACTCAAACCAGATGGACATGACTAAGTTTAGCACATGCACGTGAAAGAGGAATTCATGGAATGGTAGCACAGATGTGCATAAGAGCAACAAGCTCTCTTTTAATGCCATCTTTATCTAATGCATAGCCAATTTGGTCTTGGGATGTCAGTGAAAACTAAGCAAAATTTTCCCTCGTACATACTAAACAAGAAATACGCCAACAGTTATCAGATGTAGCAACATTCTTAATATTATCAGAAATTAAGTATCTTATAGCAGTTCAAGACTTCAGCATATTTTAAAATTCTTTATTCTCATGCAGTGATGAATAAACAACAAGTTGCATGAGTGCAGCTTTCAATTCTATTGTCTGCATATATAATTTTCTTGTTTTAACAGTATGTTTCTCAGGACTGTGAGTGTACTAATAGGCCTTATCTGCCTCAATCAGTCTCACTAGCAGCCTCAACACTCCATTTAAACTCAGGTCATTTAAACTACAGGACTTGCCTGAGAGATGCTGTAGATTTTCCTGTAGCCAACTCTTCTGTATTCCTAATTAGAAGTTAAAATTAGAGTGCTTATGGGTTTTAAACTGCTTGACACGAGAAAGAAAGTACAGTTCAATGCTTAGCATATAACTCTAGTTAAATTTGGGTAGAATTTCAAAAGAGAGATACAAAGCTGTCTAGAAATGCAAGAGCCTGAGGCTACCTAAACCATCCTGACAACTCTTCCTCATCAGCCCTAAAGCTGTAGCAATATCTATTCTATCTATTCTAAAATAGTAAATTGCAGACTATGTTAGCTAACGTGTTCTGATATTCTGTCTAGAGTTTGCATGAATTGTCTTCTTATTAGGTATATCTGCATCAGTAGACTTCTTTGGCTGAAAGAACCACAAATCTGATAACAGACAGAAAGCTGGGAACCTTCTCCAGACCCTTAGACTTTTGCACCTGAGTTTATTACCCTTAATAAAAATAAATAATAGTTTCTGGATGCAAAGTCAAGCTTCTTAAAATGGAGAATGCTCTTCCAGCAGAGGTCAGAAAAAGTATCGGATGTTAACTTTCACATCATTCCTTGCTCATGATCCTGCAGCAAAAAAAAATTTGTTTTGCTGTTCAAAAAGAAAAATTTTCACTAAGTTCCTGTTAGCAATTCATTTCTACTGCTGTAACTGTGATCTCTTAACTGTAGACATCATTTTGTCTCCCTGGGCTTCTAACGTAAATGATAATTTAACTAATTGACATTAAGAAGGGAATAAATATCCTTGCTATCACCTACTGTTTTTAAATACAAATGGCGATCTTTATTCAGGACAGTATTCTGGAGGTTTTTTAATACCGAGTTCTAGTCAGGACATTTGGAGCATTATGTAATATTTCTTTAATCTAGGACTCAAAATGGTTACTGATATTAAAGGAAGTTCTGACAGTGATGCAGCTATGCTGCAAAGACTTTGTTTTCAGTAATGTACTTAGAGAAGTGTTTTAGCCTCACCAGGGGTGAAATATTCCATCAGAAGAAGTATGAATGGTACACATTTTATTGGTAACCATAGTTAGTTCGTGCTAGATTTTTCTAAAGTCATGTTCTTGGTGCTTCAGCACTGAGGCTAACAATTAGAATGGAAGTGTTGAATTAAGCATTGGATAATTCTCTTTTGATGAAATTATTCCATTTTTACATTAATGCAGTTGATTACCAATTGATTCCTTTTTCACATTCAAATAAGAGCAGATTCTACATTCTCAAATAGCTCATGTTACTGAAAGCCTATAAAGCTATGCCTTCAGTGTCTCTTCCCCGGCTGTGCTTGAGTCCTTAATGCTTTTGATCTTGCATGGGATTTTAGAACACAGAAAAGGAGTTAGAAAGTTATTTCACTCTGTTTGCAGCATAATACTTCTACTTTACCATGGAAATTTGATGTAAAGGGCTCAAAGAAGGGGTGTCCCCTTGTCCCAGTTAAGTGCATACAGAGATTTGTTGAATTCTACAGTTTGTTGAATTCTGTCCCTTCTATGATTGCTAAAGCACTTTTAGAAACACTCTGAAACCCCTGATTCCCCCAGGTTCTGCAATCATTAATGGGTAAGGCATTTTGTAAACTGTCGACATTCATCCTGAGCTATGTCTGACTACAAATCCCATCCACTCTTGCATCAAGCAACATCAGAACATTGTCAGAAAACTAGATTTTCTACTTACAGCATTCTTGGAGAGTGCTACAAGTCCAGGACAGACCATCCCAGGAACCAGCAATATAGTGTCCCTACAGCCACGCTCAAGAATCCTAACTGCTAAGTCATGCAGGAACGTTAATGTTCTGGCCTGGAGGCTACCCTAGGCATCCCTCTATGCATCTTTTACTCTATCCTCTTGGAAGCAGTGAATTCTTGCTGTGCGTTGTTAAATGTTGGATTCAACTTAGAATTACAACTAGTAGAACTGTCATTCTGACTAAGGGTTGCACATTGAATAATTTTCCTGCTGTATCTACAGTAGTTAAAATTTTGAAACTGATAGGAACACCATAGTTTTAATATTCAAAAATTCTCCTCTGATTTCCTTCTCTGAGAAATTTCTTTAAAGCTTACTAAGAAATATAATGGATTCACCTAGTGAAAGCAAGTTCAGAAGGGGAAAGAAGAGAGCTCCAAGCGTATTATAGATTCAAGTCTACTATTCATGCCTATAGTGAATTTATATTCTTCCAAAGCACTTAACCGCAACTCTGTGTAGTTCACATAATGGAGTATGTGAATTCAGAAGTATAAGATCAGTGTGGTTATTGAAAAAAATTATGTTATTTATAAATTGTACAGCATATCCCATTAAGTGTATATTGAGTAGGATGTTGCATTTGGCTTGCTAATGGTTATAATTTCTTGCTTTTATTTAATTTTCACTCAGACAAATTTTTTGTGTAGACCTTTTGAAATTCTTACATGGAAGATTTTTTTACAGATTTATTTTAATTGCACACAGTGTGGAATGATGCCTACTGCAATTTCCTTCCTGCAGTTGCATCAGAAAAACAGCTGATCTGAATCCCTAATCACATTCTCTATGAGGGACTGAAAAAGTCTACATTTTCAGGTCACCCAAAAAGCTAGTTGTATAAATATTCCATCTCCCTGATACAGTGACTTGTAGGGATATTTTATGCGAAGTATTTTCGTCTGCTCTTTGTGAAATTTTGCAAGTGTCTTTGTCTATATAAAGATGTTAGTATGTTGATTGTCTATTTTTTAAAAGAATTTTGTACAATGGGAAATTAATATTTTCTTCAAGTCTTTCTTACTGACATATGAAACACCTGATTTGTTGCATTCACTTTCTGTAGGTGCTAAGGATAAAAATGGAATCTATGGAGTAAAATGAATGAGATTATGATTAAGGAAGGAAATGTCATGAGCCAGGAACAGGACACTCAGAAAAATCCAGCAACACATAATAATCCTGAAGATGAACGGAAAAGAGGCTTCATGTGAAGCTAAAAGGATATGAAGGGAAGAAAATATTGGTTAATACTGTGAGTAGCTGAGGTGTGTATGCATAAAAGAGTGCTAAAGACTTGGAAAAGGACATTCTGGAGGAATGGCCTCAATTTTCAAGTAGGAGGTTAAGGAACTCCACTCAAGTCACTTAAAAAAAAAAAAACAAAAAACAACAAACAAAAAACACCCTCTACAGTTTGAATAGCCTAAAACAGAGAAACAAGTAACAGAGCTGGGTCCTGTACCCAGATTATACCTGTAGCTTTAGGAATCTGATTCAAGCACTAAGAAGAAGCTGGTGCATAGAACCACAGAATCATAGAATGGTTTGGGTTGGAAGAGACCTTAAAGATTCCAAACCCTCTGCTATGGGCAGGGACACTTTTCACTAGAGCAGGTTGTTTAAAACCCTACTCAACCTGGCCTTGAACACTTCCAGGGGTGAGGCATTCACAGCTTCTCTGGGCAACCTGTTTCAGTGCCTCACCACCGTGAAGTACAAGGTAAAAGTAAACTAAGGTAAACCATCTTGTAACTTAAAAGCAAATAAACTAACTGAAAGAAATACTTCTATTTTACATGGCACTTCTTGTTTTAGCCAAGGTCTTTGTTGTGATATTGGGATTTTGTTCACTTACATGCATTGTCCAATCTATTTGAAAGTCATACATTGTCATGGTAAGAATCATACTAGATTTAAAAAATACTAGAAAAAATGATCCTTAATTGTCACTGCTGTGCTGTAGAGACAAACCCGTCTCTGTCCTATACAATCTCTTCTTTCCAGTACTTAGAATATGGATTCTCACTAAACAATTAGTTTAAAACATTTTATTTTGCATTAGCTAATGTCATTAAAATTTACTCTGGGATATCTTACATAAGTTTTAAAAAATTAGAGTATAAGTCTGTGAAGTACAGATGCTACTTTTTAAAAAAAAATCATTAAAAAAAAACAAACAAAAAAAACCCAACTAACAGAAATTGCAGCACCTAAACTTCAGGTGAGGGTGTTAATAATTTCCGGAAATTACCTCCCTATTTATTACTTTTTGCATTTTATTTATTTAATATCTCTTGGTCAGTGGTTCTAAAATATTTGTTATAATAAAAAGGTTTCTTTTTCATTGTTGAAAGTAGTGAGATAAGTATCACTGCACTGAGAAAGGCCAGACTACACAGGCAAAGGAGGAGATAGAGCCAGTGCTTGATGAAACACAGGGCACACTGATCATTCTGATCATCTCGTTTTGATATCTAGCAGTTGCTATTGTGTGTTTGCTGATGAATGCTTTTTCAGGCTGATCATTTGAAGCTGCTGAAAGTAAAGACATCTGCCATTTTATGCTTATGTGGTCTTAGACAAAACTCCCTCTGTTGTTTGCTTGACAGAGGAGAATACAGCTTATCTTACTGTAGAAAGCCTGGGACCAGACTTTCAACATTAAGTCTTTTTGTCAGACAATACCTTTTCCATGATCAAAGCATACAAGGGATGTGGTAGTCACATCCTAGTTCATGTTCACACTTCTGTGCAGACAGTGGAAAGGAAAAGAGAGAAACATATTTAGCTCAAAGAAACAATCTAATTCTTTCTAGAAATATGAATTTTCTTAAAGAATGCAATTTCTGATCAAACATATTTGCAGCAGCATTTTTTTTAAATTCCTATTGTCACCCAGTCCACCAACAATTTTTTTGAGGTTTTCTTTTGTTTTTTACTCCCAGTATTTCATGCATTCCTTTTCCATAGATCAATTTTTTTTTCTTTTGTTTTTCCTCTATAGCCCTTTAATAAACTAAATATGTCTAGAAATGCAGTCACTGAGTCACAGTCACATTCATGAACGTGATTATTGATGATTAAGGATTATCTTAAACCTCTCTTATTTTCCCATATTTTGGCCAATATGTTGTGGACAACAATGATTCATCAGCTGTATTAAAAAAAAACCAGACAAATTAGTAAATTCATTTTTGATTTTGGAGAACCACATATTTGCACTTACTGAAAACTCGTCTGTGAAAGCAAAGAATGCAAAAATTGCTTCTGTGTAAACCATCTAAGCATGTATCGTTTAACAACATCATCAGCAGTTAATGGGGATTCTATCTATAATTGCATTTGTTTGCTCTCACATAATATCATAATATTAAACTAGTTTCATTACTTTTTTATTGACTATTAGAAACTTCTTTACCAAAACTTTAACTTGCCTATGTGCTGAGTTAAACTAATGGAATTAATTTATAAATGGATATAATATTTCATAGTTTTCAGCACCCTTCAATCCAGGTACTGAAAAACTGCAATCACATGAAAAAATCAGACACTAATACTCAAACATTTTATATTTTATTTTATTTTATGTTTTAAATACTGTATTTATATTTTAAATACTGTATCCTTTTTAAGAAATATATACTTGCATTACAGTTGGGATTGCAAAAGACATTTCAATACTTTTAAGCAGATCTTATCTATGACTACTACTCTTCACAATGTGCAAGAGCAACCCAGCTTTCATTATGTGTCAGCTTTTTGTTTGTTGCTTTTACTGACATCACTCTTCCACAAAAAAAAAAAACACAAACAAAAAAACCCCAAACAAATAAAAAACAAAAACAAAAACAAAAACAAAAACAAAAACAAAAACAAAAACAAAAACAATTCATAAATGGAAAATATTCAAAAAAGACTACATCTTCAACATTTCCATGAAAACAAAAGTCATTCATATTCTTAATTGTCATGTTCTAGAGAGTGACTGTGACCTCCATATTAATTTCCATTAAATTCCCATGATATCTAAAAATCTATTGGCTTCCCTTTTTGGGTTCCCTGTATGCCACCTATGTAGATGGTCTTATTTGGAAAAATGGAAAGAATCTGTACAGAGGCATCCACAGTCATCCGGAGTTTTCAGAACAATCCAGTAAGTGCCCAAATCACTCAGATAGCATCAGGTTTAGTTTATAGTACAGAAAGAAAAAGGAAGTAGATCCACTTTTTCATAAATGTTTGTAGTTATTCTGGTAGTTAACTCAGAAAGTCAGATGCAGAAAATTCCTTGGCAGAAATTTCAAACTCAGTTGAAATCTCACTACAGTTCTGAATTAGAAAGATCAAAACCCCAAGCAAAACAAACACTAGTGTTTTTTTCTATTAAAAGAACTCTCTATAAGAAGATTTTGTCACTTTGACTAGAAATGTAAAAACTGTCTGTTGTACTGGAATCTGAAATCATAGGTAATAATTTCAAAACTTTGTTTTCCTGTCTGGCTTTTACACCTTACACAAATATATTTTTGAAGCATTTCTGAAACTACCAAGGTCTTGAATAATATCCATCACATTCCATGTACAGAATTCAAGTTCTCCAATTACTATTTTATAATAAAGCTGAATATAATGATACATTAAATACTTCTGAAACTGTCTTAAAGGAATACTATAAAATGTCTCCTTTAAACACAGGTTTTCTCAAATTTTTGTGCCTGCGCTCCTCAAAAAATACTGGATAATTCTTTAATTATTCCGGACATTCCTAGGACGTCCATGTATATACCATGCACATGCATTTCATGACAAACGAAAACCAATTAAGAAATTATTTTGCTGATACATATTCACTGTTGAGCCTAACAAAGAAGAAATGTATAATATCATAATCTTTTTGCTGTGGATTTCACCATAAGAACTCCAATTTCCTTCAGAATCTCAATACAGTCTTACACTCACCCTTGCCTTATTTACAGTCATCCTGATACACTGTTTGTAATCATGCTGTATAAAATATATTGGGAGTATAAGGTAAAATATATTGCTACTGCTAATATTAAGAAACGTACATTAAAACATCTGCTTTATTGCTGTCTAATTTATTTCCAGTCATCGACTGTATTATTTAGTTTATTTAATAGAAACCTATTTTAAGACAAAGTTATTTACTAACATCCTATAAAATAAACAAATTAAATTCTAATTCATTTCTCTACTGAAGAAAAAAGCTACCATAGACTTTTATTCTAATTTTTAGATCCAATTACATTACAAATAATTAGAACTGTATTTTATTTAAAGTTGCTTACAGTTATATAAATATATTTTACACACATACAACATTATATATGCATCTCTAACTACGTGTACTTATTTACAGTAAAACAGAATTAAACAAGCTATTCCCCTAGTGCTGCTAATCGCTTAAAATGAACTTGAAAAATAGTTTACAATAAGACCTTAACTATTATGCCGTCAGCAGCAAGCTAAGTATTACTATCCTTGTATAAGATATTGCTACATTGTCAATTCAAGCAAGATTTAATATTCAGCTTTGAACCTCAGCAAGATTTTTTTCCATTTCTTGGTTTCTCCTCCTCTTATCAAAAAATTCTTAAACCCAGTCTGAAACCACATTAATTTCTGCCATATTTATATGCAGTTGCATAATGGATGGATTTCTGCCTGTGTAGATTAACAGATGGATGGTATGGGCCTCACCTGCTGGGAGTGGGATGGCATCGTAAGGACTGCCTTGCATTTCGTAATAGCAGAATAATACTTTCGTAATAACAAATGTGTAGATTCAGAAGAAAATAATACAATTTACTAGAATTGAGAGAAAAGCTGGGACAGTTGGCAAATGTTTATATTCTTGCCTGTCATTGAGTGTTTATTCTAAAAGCATCTGTAGCACTGCAGACAACATTTTTCCTGAGTGAAGAATCCCATGTGGTAAGTGTTGAGTACCTCACATTTCCCTCAAAAACGCTCAAAAACTTTCCTGTTTTTAAAACTTTTTGCATCATTGTCTTGTGAATAGGGTAAAAGACAAGAATTGAGCAAATATAGGAGTACAAATATACTGTATGGTTTTCCATACAGAAATGCAAATTGATCATTGACAAGAGTTTGGGTTTGCCATGCTGATACACAAATTAGTTATTATACAACTAAGATACTTTTTAAATTTTTTTCTCAATAAAATTTGTCCCTCTTGTGTTCTCTTTCATTTTCATCTGTGTTGTGAGTTGCTAAAAGAATTATGAAACATCCTTAAACTACAGAGAAAACTTTCTTTGCAGCTTGGCTACAAGTTGACAATAAATTCCTTGACTATGTTTTCTTCCTAAATCCACGTTAATTTTTGAGAAATAAGCACATCATGATAAGAAAGAGGAGAAAGATATTTGGGGGGCATTTTAAGTGAAAAATGATTACTTGACAGCAATACTTTCTTTCAGAAGGCTTTAGATACCAGAAAAAGGAAAAATTAAGATACTAAGATAAATTAAGGACAAAATGAGAATGTTCCCTCCATCTTCTTGGATTGTTGATGTTCTATGGAACATTTCTGACTGGGCTTGTGGATTGACTTGTACCCTTTCACTTTAAGTGAGAACTTGAAGCAAATGTCTTGAGCCAAAACTTCCAAAGAAAATTTTGGAATTATGGTGAAATTTAATTTATGTTTCTGTTCTATTTTTTTCACATTTCGCTACACATATTCTTGAACAGTAAACAGAACATTCTCGTGTGTCTTCTTCAATTCCTAGTTGCGTTAGAAGCTGCTAGACTTTCCAGACTTGAATAATTTATTTAGGTTTTCCAGCACTTCTAATGAATATGGTACACATCTGGGGCAAGTATACACTACATGGTCTGAACTTTTAGTAGAAGCATTCTGTTACAGAACAAACACAAGTTGCATGTTTTCTTACAGTCCCTTTCCTCCTCACTGCTCCTCTCCCAAAAAATGTCCTCTGAACAAATTTTCATCATAATTACTCGAGCAGTGTGTCATTCAAATTCTGTTCCTCTTATGGAGCAAAATAAATATTCTTCAATAACACTTTGCAGGCAATATAAACTCATCTTTCTCAAGATTTTTCTTTTACTTTTTTTTTTTACTAGTCAACACTTTTTATAATTTGTATGATAGTTTAGACAAAAATATATACAAATACATAAAAAAGCTGTAAGGACAGTAGTTACTTCTTCTACAGCTTCCTGTTCCTTTCTTTCCAGATCAATATTTAAATGAGTACTGAAGAACATATACGGAAGAGGAGAAATAACCTATCTTCAGAAGTCTTAATCCTGTTGAAATAAAGAACATCTGGAAATAAAATGGTCTTTTATTTTGAAGTCTGTGATATTCCTCTTTAAAACTAAAAAGATATTTGAATCAAGGATATTCATAGTTTCACAGGACTGTAAATTCTCCATAATTTGTAAAACTGATGCTATTATAAAGGTTGCTGTCTTAGGAAAAGAAAAAACCCTGAAGAAAACAATCTTCTTGCTAAAGAAACATGATGTTCCAACTTCCAGTGTTCAAAAAGATTTTAAGTAATGCAAAGTTTTGTATCACGTCCTTGGTTTCTGGCACTAATCTGATCCATTATTTAGATGATGTGAGTTGGTAACCTTGTAGTAAGCAATTTATTTTCTTTCTTAACTTTCTTTTCTTTTATTACTTTTTTTCTGCTGTGCTAAATTAAAACTGCCATAGGGAGCTTAACTATCCATTTGAAGTCAGTAACATCAGTAACATGTCATTTCACTTGACATGGAATATAATATAGCACACTTCATGTCTATAAAATAATCTAGACAGCAAATCCAAGGTGGTTGGTCACAGGGATTTGTTATAAGAATGAGAATATTGCTGTTTTGGATGTGTTGTTAGCTAACATTTGGAGTCCAGGAGATTGTATCAGTTATAAGAAGGAATTTCCTCTTAGAAACTTTAGTCTTATGCACTCCTGTTTGTTTATAAACAAAATTTGTTTTAATCTTAATCACTGAACAAATCAGATAAAAATTGTTTTGGAGCTATGACCACAGAAACCCTAATATAAAACTTCTAGAAACAGTCATACTCTTGGATTTGCCAGGTGATAGATTTTGGTTTTCACTTTTTCTCTGCCTTTGCTTTTGAGGAGGGAATTTCTATTTCTCCCCAAATATCATATCCACTAAATAATATCTGTGCAATATTTCTACATATATAACTCACCTTCTAATCTTTTCTCAGTCTTGGGTAATTCTCCTTTTGTTTTAGCACTCCAGACCTTACAAAAAGAACACTTCAGAGTTATCTTAATTTAAACATTAACAAAATGTCTATCCTCAGATCATTTTGAAGTTTTTGAATCACTCAGATTGTATTTCATATCCATGGGAGTCTGTACCTCCCAAAGGGAAAAGTTTTGGAGTTGTTAGGTGGCAGATAAGGAATTTTCCTTTTAAGTTCTTTTAACACGTCTAATGCAATATATATACTTGCAAGGAGAGAGCTGACATTTAATCTGGTGTAATAATAGCAAAACCTTTGGAGGCCAGTCAGTCATGTCCTTCATCTAACACAAAAAATTTGAATTTCTTTGCAAAAAGTCATGTTTTAAAGTAAAACTCATGTAGGAAAAAAAAGGCTGAGTTTCTGAATAACTGAAGAACTGATAGAATGTAATAAAAATGAAGGTTTAAAAAGGCATTTCTAGAAAAACTGAGACATATATATTAAAAGAAGGAAATTCTAGGACTGGGTCCACCTATGTCTTTATCTACCAGTAGTAAAGAGCTTGATAAGTTAAAAAAATCTAGCAATATTACAGCCTTTCAGATGAAAGAGATTTAAATGTAAGGGAAAATTATGTCTATTTCAGATATTCAGAACTTAGGAGCTAAGTCAGCTGCAGAAACTTCCTCAATAGTTAGTGGAGAGAGAGTTATTCTACCAAGGAACTGACTTCACTTGCTGCTTTTTCTCTATACATAAAAAGGTAGAACACTCTAGAATTAATTTATGAATAGACAGGCAAATTTTGCTAGCACAAGACTTATGTGTATTTATGAAGAATATTTTATATCTCAAACAATTCATTTTTATCAATTTATTTATGACAGTATTTATCTACCATCAAGGTGACGGATCAACAGTGATGCTGATGAACTTGCAGCATAAGAGAAGTAACACAGATCTAAGATCTTGAAAACACCCACTTTTTCCCTATTTGTTCATGTTTAATGGGGATGAGACTGAAGTCAAAACTCTTTCGCATACAAAGTTATTTCAATGTGAAAAACTGATTTATCTTTTTTTCAATTTTAATATTAGAAGCAGTCCTAGTTTCAACATGGGCTTCTTCCTTTTACACAGCTCTCCACCAAGGATTTTGGAGAACAAGTCAGTTTTCTTTTCCTGTATTTCCAACTCGTTAGGTGAAAGAATTGACATGCTACTGATACAAGAGCTGTAGATTTCCTCCATTTGGGAAGAGCTACATCATTTTTATGACAATGCCAGTTTGTAGTAATGGTTGGAGAAATGTTATGGTGGTTATGAAAATAAAAAGCACTATCAGCAGTTCCTGAAGGACATGAAGCTCTTTACTGTAAAAATAAACATTTACAAGCTAACTCTTTCCTTAAGGCTGATGACTTCTTAGAAATTATGCTATAGCCATTGGCTCTTCTTTTTTTTTCAAATCAAAGGCTAAGAAATGATATAATTTAGAGTTTTATTTGCCTCAAGCATTTGCAATTGAAAAGATATTGCTATATGTTCAGAGAATTCTTCTAATCAACTGCTTTCCAAATAGATTTTTGCTCTTTCATCCATATAAGCTATATCTGCTTGGGGGAAAAAAAATTTTAGAAACAAAAAAAATTCTGTTTCTTACAATGATGCCTTGAGAACAGAGAAGATTCTCATCAGTAACCAATTAACAACAGAATAGGTAGCTGTTTTTCCTCCCACCAAATAAAAGTCAAAGTTTGATAACCTTTCTTGCGTAGTTGCCAGTAAAATACAGATATTTGTCCAAAGTTTCCAGACAGTCATACCTGAGAAAATTTCTTTTACTTACCACACAGATAACTTACCATGTAGAATTTCATATTTGTCCACAGTTTGTTTCAGTCTTTGGTAAAAACTATCATGCTTGTAATATTTTTCAATAGATCAATCAAAATATCTGGAAATCAACGTCAAAAGTCAATATAATGGGACATATTTTTTCACTGATGAGCCCAAAGACAGAAAAATGTATATTAGGTATTTCCTCTGAAGTTTATCACAAAACCAGACTCTGGCTGTTGCAACAACACAGTCGTCTATTCTGTAAACATGTTCCAGAATTATCCATTGAATTTTAAACAGTCAGGATTAAAGACAGTTAAATCTATCCAGAAATATCTGCAAATTATTAAGATCAACACTCCTGTAGAGTTCATTTCCTGTAAGAAAAACAGAATGTGAATAAAAAAGAAATAGGCTTGTGGTTTAGCTAATGAGGGCGTAAACAGAGATAAACTTACTCGAACAGATGATCATAAACTGGTCAGTATTAAACTCAAGCAGCAAGTGCAATATCGTCCTGCTTCCAGAGCACAAAATTCTGAAACAGTTTGCAGATGGATTTCTTGACCTACTGTTGTTCATGTAATAAAACCAAATATAGTAATGGATACATTTTTGTACCTGCAGCAGTACTTGAAGACATAACAGATGACCTTTAAAGGTCCTTTCCTATCCAAATTATTCTATAATTCTATGATTTCATCGTTAATGACATTTTGTCCAATCAAACTCATCCATCTCTGTTATTTTATAAAGACTTCTCTGCAAGAGTAATATTTTCTTTCTTCAATAGTTAGTATTCAAATTGTCAGTGTTCATCTACTTAAACTAACAATGTAAGGGCATGTTAAAGAGCATATGTTCTCTATTTTCCTACTCCCAATTGGCTGATAAATATTTTTTAAAAACCCCAAATATTCTCAACCAAAAATTCTCTTTAAGAGAAGATGAGGTAAACTTTCAGTAAGAAAGGAAATGACTGAAGAAAATTCATGATAAATTACTATCTGCTTACATTTCTCAAAAAATTTGCTGTTCCAATATAATTTTGAAAGCCGTTTAAGCTACTTTGCCATAAATATAAATACAAACTCCATAATATTCTCAGCAAATAATGTATAAGAAACTTCATATTACATTTGTCTTTTTTCTTGCCTGTTATTGTATTTCTATTTTCCTTATGCATAACTCACAGACCAACATAACTTTTCTAACCGTCATCTATGTTTAGATACTGCTTTTTCTTGCTAATCTTTAGCTCAGGAGAACTTAAGGCTTTTCCTTCAATAGGTTAAAGGAACATTACATTGTCCATTGATGCTCTTTAATTTGCAGTTACTTCACATGAAATCTATAAAGACTTTCAGTTCTTTTAAATTTCATCAAACAGCAATTCATGTCTTGACATTTGGAGACTCTTTGTGTCTCAAAATCACACTCAAACAACAGGATGAAAAAACAACAAAAAAAAAAAAGTAAAAAAAGAATGAGATTCACAATTTCTCTAAATGTTATTTTCTTTTAATTCTTGGAGAGATGAGGAAGTATGAAAACCTCTTAAAATTTTAGTGTCATAGTGCAATTATACTATTAAAGTTTAAGATAAATAATTTTATCAGGAACACATATCCATGCATACAAGTATGGTTAGATCTTTCCTCCTGTTCTGCAACTTCCCAAAGGAAGATTAATATCCAAATCTTTGATCTAATATTTTAATTTAAGCTTAGCATGTTCACTCATTTCCATTAACTGTCAATATTCAATGCCTTGTTAATAAAACCCCTTAAATTTAAATTAAGGTAGTGAGCTTTACAAATTTTCATTTTTACTTCTTGTATAACAGTATTTCTAAATTAGTGTCTATATTATAGTTAGTGGCATTGGAAGCTCTGGGAAATTTTCTTCAAAATTAAGTTGATACTCTAGTTAGAGACTCAAAGAACTCCTACAAAGACGAAGCAGTCACAGCAAGTATTCATGAATAAATGCAGATAACATTCACCTGATTTCTATTTACACAATTTGCAGCTTGCCTCTCTCTCTCATTTTATACCTGCAACAGCAAAGCTGCTGAGCTAGGAGGACAGAGAATTCCCATGTTCCCAGTCTAACTCTGTGGAATCAGGACTTTGTGCTGTTACATCCAGACTTGGTGTTTTAAAGTGCTCAAGTGTTTTGAAGGTTAGTAATGGAAATTGAGGTGGCATGATGTACTATTGCTACTTTGAAATGTCATATGGTTTCTTCTAACTTACCCAAAGGGGTTTTGTTTTTAAACATACTTTTAAATAGTTTACTATTGCATATTGATGTCTTCAAAAAAGGGCGTGGCCTCTTTAGTGACGATAATGTGCTACGAAACCAGTAAGAACCATGCTTTTTGTCCTGTATGCTGGAAGTATACTTCAAAGCCTTTAAAGCAACTATCATTTTACAAATGTATAGATGGAGAAATGGAGGCAATTTGAAGGACAAACTGTTCCTCTGACTTGAATCCTCTTTTGCAGTACTGCTCTGCATTAAGAGGTAGACTGAGCTAAAAAAAAAAAAAATCTAACAAAAGTATTCCATGGACTACTACTCTACCATGAAGCTTTTGTACCTTCTTCTTCAGCAATCACATGGGGGACATATATGGACATGTGCAACATTTAAGATATTGTCATTTACTTTTTTAGATTTTTTTTTTTGTGATGTTGATGTTTATTCTTGTGATTATAGCATGTTTTGTCACTATAGTTTCAGAGACAAAGGTATTACAAGCAGATGTTCCTTTTACCTTACTTGAGTAAAAGCAATAAAAAAGGGCATTTCCAGTACGACCTTTCTATAAAATGAGTGAACTTTTGGTTGAACTTCTCAATATGGAAATGAGAAGTAAAGATAAAGACTGACTGCTACTTCCAGACCCCTGGAGATATTTGCAGTATCCGTGTGTCTCTACTAAACAAGCATTTTAAAGAGGGAAAGATGTCATTTACCAACAGCTGTTCTTCTTCAAAATATAGATATACACTCTCAACATTCCTTCCTATCTCTTTATCTTACAACAATTCTAAAATATGAGACTTTCTATCTGGCAGAAACTACAAAGGGAGGTCATGTGGACCACACAGAATACAAATGGCGCTGCAAATGCAGACCTAAGAATGAATCTATAGTAAAATAAAAATCTGACAAACAGTTTTTATGCATAAACAACCACAACTGTAACTTAGATTCTACTCACACAATTTCAGTTCATGACCTCTGACTACACTGCCAGTGAGACTGGAAAGTAGCGTAAAATATAATGACTATTTAGGGGATGAGCATAATTACACCTTGGGAAGTGTCCTGTGGCAATTAAATTCAATCTTACAGGCCCTTAATTAACAATAAATTTCAATCACTAGTGATCTCCAATTAATTAAAAAAACCCACAGCCTAACAATTCAGGGTAAAGCAAAGAAATACAGGAAAGCAAAATGATCTTTGCATTTTTAATACAGCTTAAAATGCACCTGACTCTTCTAGCACAGAAAAACCTTAAAATTGCATCAACAGTGAAAATATTACCCCTGAAAGCAGAAATCTTAATCCTCAATCTTTTTCTCAAAAATAAAATCATAATTTTCCCCTTTTTTTGTGGAAATAGGGGTGCAGGGAGATTCAGGTGGCCAGAGGGAATATAGATGGGAAGATCTTTTTACTTATAATAAATATCACAACTATGAAATACTTTGAGAAAATTTCACAGGAAATCAAATAATCTAATATCATAAATCCAATGTTCTTCCCATGTCATATTGCTCAAAAATGTTTTCTCCATTAATACAAGTTTCAAACAAGGAATTCTTCTTTACTGACTTGAGAAATGCATATTCTAAGATATTAATTTCAAAAGTATTACTTTTCTCCTTAAAATTAAAATCCCTAGTAATGTAATAAATCAAACTGAGTATTTTTATATACGTTAGTTTCCATGTTCTTAATTTTTTCCAGTTGTACAAATATTAGGGCAAATTTGTCTAAAAATGAGATTTTCTTTGCTTTTCTTTACCTGACTAGAGAAATCTAAAAACAGATAAACAAACAAAACCCCAAACCATATCAACTCTGAATTTCAGAAATTTGTCAGGAAAATAAACTGTTTTAAAACCTTATGTTTGGGCAACCAAACTCTACATAAGAGATTTTTTACATAGTTACTTCAATTTATTATTAATAATGGCTTATTTTGATAATTTGTAAGTTGAATTTCACTTTATCATATTCTGCAGTGTATTACCATGAAGTAAACTCTATAATCCTTTATGCAAACTAAATAAAACAGAAACTGTATTGTTAACAAATTCCCAAGAGAAAGTACAGCTATTCTACAATGAGATTTTCTTTATTCAGCTAAAATGTCATATTTGCAAGAAACTGAATGTTACAAAAATGTTCCCATGTTTCTCACTGTGCTTACCTGTCTTGGAGTGTAGATAAAACACAGTTCAGTCATGTCTCCCTCATTATTTTCAAAGAGTTTCATTTGTAATTGACCTTTTGCTGATTCATAATGAGGCATTTAGAAATGTTTTAAGACCTGCAATAAGGGAAATGGAGCAGTGTGCAGACTAATGATAATGTTCATGAGAAACATCAGCTATTGCTTAAAAACAGGAGGTGATTTAGACAGAATACTATACAAACGACCTGATCAACCCACATAACTTTTATATTATTGTATCTACACGAATTTTACTACAATTGACACTGATAGGCATTTCCGAAGGACAAGAGAATCATACATTCCCTCCATTTGCTTCTCAGATACATCTGAATTTTACATCTGTAGTATTTTATAGGTTTGAATGGATGATGGCAGGCACTGTTCAAAAGGAATTTGTACAAAAATTTCATACAGAAGTATATAATAATTTTTTCTATCATTAAAAAGGTGATCCATTTCAGACCTTAGTTATTCAGTACAAGCTCTGTAGAGAAATCTAGAGTAGGTGGTTTGGTTCTCTTCTCCATGGAAAACTAAAATATTTTCCACGTCTTACCGAAAAAGAGAGCAAGTGTAAGGTACATTATACTCAACAGAATGTGGCACTCTTTTCCACATGAGTTAAAATGGAGGATGAAGAGGAGGAGGATTATTATTTTTAATTTCTACACAGCAACTAGAGAAAATTAGGTCCAAAGGCAAGCAAACATTGACTGTTTTTATTTGCAAATAAAATGTTATGGCTCTCCTGAAAAATATTCACTTAAAGCTTAAATTTTCTTCATAAAAAGGGTTTGCCTTTTGCAAAGCTTTACTTAATTCTGATTGAAATTACTAATGTTTTTACATGCTAATTCTTATCACGAATTAACTCTTCAGGTAATGTAGATTTTAAAGTCTACTTCACAGAGAATTAGGTTAAAAGTAAATAAAATTAGAGCAGGCTAATATTTGTATGGAGAAATCAGAACTTCACATTTGTCTTCATAGTCATCCTGTTACCATCTATTCTGATTGCCTTTTCCATAGATTAACAGATATGTTTACCTGCCTTACCATCTGCTGAGCTGACTGTTTGCAAGTTACCTGCTTAAATGCTGGCAGGGAGCATAAACTAAGCCATTTGTCACTGTATGTTTGTAAAATGAAAAACGTTTTGACATTAGAATAGGTACATAAAGAAAACTGCTGCTAAGGAACAGCCAGATTATATCCCTATATTTAGCAAGGTCAAATGAGGAAATGGTTGGAAAACCTGAAGAGCAAAAATCTAAAATCCCACCATGTTTAAATCACCTAGCCAGATTTTGAGAACACTGAAATTGGAAAGCATCCAGTTTTTGCTTTTCTTTTTCTTGTTTTTCTCCTGCCAAGGTAATCATGGCAGAAAATTACTTCCTCTCTGTGCAGAAGGGAGTAAATTTTCCTTAACCCTTCCTTTCCAACACAATAAAATCACAAAGAAAGCCTTTTAGCCTATTATAATTAGTAAGAAGAGCACTATCAAAACTAAGCACAAACTGAGCAAATTACCCTTACAGTTTGATTAATACACACCTAGAAATTACAATTTTCAAAGCATTTTATTAGAGACATTTGTGGCCCTGTAATATAAGGCTCTACAGTATGTATTTCAGCATACTTCAGAAATTTATGTTATGAAAATTTACCAATTTTTTTTATTAGAACATTTTAGTAAATAAATAATTGGAATGAACACTTCACAACTGAAAATATTCATATGGAATTTTGTAATGAAAAAATCTTAGAAAATTGAGAGGTTGAAGATATTATGCCCTATTTTCTTCTTTTTGTTCTTGTTACAAATGGTAATCACAAATGTTTCTAAGGGGATATAAGGTAGAATTTAGAATTCTAAAAGTCACCATTTGCATTTTGATATCACAAGAAACTACATTACAAATATATACTTGCAGATTAATCTTTCTATTTCAGTTCTTACACATTTGAAAAAGATTCCTTCTTTTTTCTTAGCCTTCCTGAATAATTATATTCTCTGCTTCTTTTTCACATATCTAAGCAACAGACTATTTAGTACCAGGGCATGCAATTATTAGCTTGGACCTATCAATTCCCTTGGCTTTCCCAGCAGAGATGTACTTATCCCCAAAATCCTGCTTAGTAATCCACTGGTGTGCCATAGAACCAACAGCATGCTGTCGTCGTTTTTAACCA
This sequence comes from Callaeas wilsoni, assembly GCA_013398955.1. Taxonomy (NCBI): domain Eukaryota; kingdom Metazoa; phylum Chordata; class Aves; order Passeriformes; family Callaeidae; genus Callaeas; species Callaeas wilsoni. Next base: position 62,213 of record VWPU01004727.1, on the reverse strand, counting down.
TTGTTTAACTCAAAGCTGCACATTTAGCATCTGAAGACTTCAAGGGTGAAAAATTGGCGGATTGCACTAGATTTCTCCTTCAAGCCTCTAAAATGAAAATGACTTGCCATCTTGTTTAGCTCCCTAACAGGAAGAAGGAATCACAAAAACTGTGGAAAGGAAAGGGAAGAATGAAAAGATATGTATTAGCAAAGTCTTTTTCCTGGGATGTAATGTCACCAAAAAAACCCCACGACTTTTTCTTGGATAGCTTAAATGGCCTTCCCCTTAGGATCATACGTATCAGCCTCTCAGCTCAGAAATGTGACAGAAAGAAGTAGAAATAAAGAAGAATGGGATTAGAAGTTTCAGAGATTCATCAGGCATACAAAACCAGAGAGATTAAGTATGTAAAGGACTTTTCTGAGTCAGGGAGCAAAAATAATAATTTACATTGGAAGAAACCTCTAGAGATTATATAGTCCGCAAAAAAACCCAAACCAATCCAGACCAAGTAACAAACCAACCAACCAACCAAAAAACACCAAAAAGCCCCACAAAACAACAAAACAAAACAAACCCAAACAACCTGCCCCCACCCCCCCCAAATTATAAATGCTTCACAACGATCTGAAATGTGATTAGAGTATTAAAATGTGATGAAAATAAGGAGCAACCTGGGTGGTCTAACAGCAGCTTCAGTGATCACAGAGGAAGTATCACAGGGTATGTGGAAATAGACTTCCTTTGAACTAACTAGCAGATTAAATCTTTACAAGTAGGATCTAAAAATGGATTTAAATTACAAATTACAAAAAAATATGACCAAAATGCAGTTTCACACTCCAAACTCTTCTCAGTTTCTAAAATTGTGATAAGATATGTTTGTAATGATTAGGCTGCTGCTTCCTGCAGAAAAGGAAAAGAAAGGCAGCTGGTGGGCAGAAAATATGTCTGACAACATATACTGATGGGAGCCATGGGCCAAAAGGGCTGCAAGGCATGCACCCCCAGTACAATACTCATGACCTCATGTTGAGAAAGACTATTGCAGTCAGCCAGGGAGCCCCAGAGACACGGGCAAGAACACATAACACCAGAGATGAGCGGCTGGTCTTTGTCACATCTTTTGTTTAAAACTTACAAAAGTATCATTAATGAACGTTTTCTGTAATAGTTTATAAAATATTCATTGATATATTTTGTACCTAAGTAATGATAACTGTCATATTTTGACTTAGAAGTTAAATATTTGTCTGTATATATAAGGGTTGTGTAATAGAACATAGTATCTAAAATGTGACAGTATTCTTCTAGTGAAATTGTCTACAATGATTAAAAAAATAAACATATTTAAAGTGCCCTATGTAGAATATGATAATCTTCTCTCTATTGTATTCTATAAGTTCTGCATGAGGGCAGATGAAGAGAAAAAGAAAGACTAATCTAATTGAACAGCTGCTTTTTTATTTGGGTAAAAAGGAGGGCAGAAGAAAAAGAGCATACAAAAAGTATTAAGGGTTTTGGATATGACAGCCTGGCAAGCTTGCATTTCTGCTTACTGACTTGCTCTCCCATGAGCCAAGTTCCACAACCTTCTAAGCCTTTGAAGGTTGCAGATACTTTTTAACAGGACTGGTTATTGACACCAGATCCTTATAGTCTCTTTGTCTTATTAAATAAAGTAGAAACAATCAAAATGTTCAGATGGAGACTAAAATGAAAAGCAAAACAAAAGAGTTTTGTAGAATTTCAAAAGCTTGAATATGCATTAACTTTTGTGTTTGAAAAAACAAAAGTAAATTATTTGGGGTGAAAAGTCTCTTGTAACAAACACTGTGGTTTTTTTCTTTTTATCTTAGCATTAACATGTCACAGAAGTGCACAAAAACTTCACACAGATAATGAACTCAGACAAAATTTAGTTAGCAACCAAAACCAAGGGGAAAAATTAATAAACAAGGAGGGTAACCACGATGACACACCTTTGACATTTTATAGGTTACACGTTTGGTGTAGCAGTCAGGGCTACAAGGATGTGAACAAGGACGATGATCCAAAGCATACATAAACTAACACTCTCATGGGAGGCCTCTCCCTCAAGGGTACCCAGAAGGTGGATGCACTTCACCCCAAAGCATTAAAGGATCACTCAAAGACATCCAGTAGAAAAATAGTCACTCAAAAAATGTTTGTCACAAGCCTGGGGCAGTTGTGAGAGGGCAACAATGAACTTTCTAGTGGCATTTTAAGACAGAGTATTGTAAATAATGGTTTTACATTACCAGCTTTGCACAAAACTTCTTGAGCTGGTGGATATAGCCACCGCAAGGGGATCTTAGCTACAGCTTTTCATCCAATCTCTGTTTGGCAGCTCCAGGGCGGGGTTTTCCCAATCAGGCGTGCCTTACCCTTACCCGTGTGCCAACTAGATATGCAGTTTAGTGGACAATTAAATGAGTTGCGATTTCATGCATTGGGGCACTTCGTATCATTGTCCTAATGTTTGATACACCAGAGGAACTTAGTGGCTTGGTGTATAGTAGGGTGTAAACATCCTCACTTCCACAGAGTGCTTGTGCTCACTGGTTTCCCATAGGACTTCAGAGCAGGGTGTACTGTCATTCGGGCTCCACCCTGCGGCCTTGTGAACTGTCTGGAGAATACAGTTAAATTTGGCATCCCATAATGAGCTGGCATTTATTTTGCCCAGAGGCCAACTATAAACAACATACGTAATCTACATCCTTCATGGCTTTTTAAAAAATTCCAGCTCTAATTATTATATTATGCTCATATTAACCAAAGGGCTAATTACATAACATCACAGAATATCCTGACTTGGAAGGGGCCCTCTAGGATCATCAAAGTCCAACTCCCAGCCCTTCACAGGGCAGTCCCAAGAACCATATCTTGTGCCTGAGAACATTGACCCCAGGTCCCTTTCCATGCCAGGCACTGCTCTCCAGCATCTTATTCTCCCGTTTGCACAAATATCCACCTGTCCCAGGTGCAGAATCTGGCACTTTCCCTTGTTGAACTTCATATGTGATTGCCCAGCCCTCTAATTTGTTGAGGTCTCTCTATAGGTCCTCTCTGCCTTCAAGCAAGTCAACAGCTCTTCCCAATTCAGTATTGTCTGCAAAATTATGTAGTATACTTCGGAGTCGTGCTGACATCTATGTACAAAAATTTGCATCATCAGCTGGCTTAGGGATGGGTAAACAAACTGTTACTAATGCTAGGTTCATTATCTGTGTGAACTCCACCATTATCTTTACCACAACATTGCCATCAAGGTCCAACTTGTCTGCGCTGATCACTGTTGCCCCCAGCAAGAGCAACAGGATTGTCCTTTTCTGCACTGTCTTGTAAGAGACTTCTTTTCTTCCCCAGCCTACATTAGTCCCTTCTTTAAGAAGGACTTGAATAAATAAACAGTGGATGTACAGTGTTCCCTTCTGTGTTCTGGAGGGAAAAACAGTTTCCAGTCCAAAATCTTTCACAGGATGCAGGAAAATACCTGCTCTACAATGGTGTCTACCACGGGTTGCAAGGGAGTATCTGCTTCTGTATCAGAGTACCTCCCTCTTTCTTCTCTTGCATTGGTGTTGACACTGTGGCTTCTCACATTTTTTCTCCATTTTTCACTGCTTTGTGGCATCCTTTTCCCTTTCATAAATATGCTTTCAAGGCAGCATTATTTCTATGACCCCAACAAATGTATGATAACACATAACATGCTAAAGCTGTGAGTCAGTACAATGCGTATTTTCAGGTGTCCTCACAGATACAAATAATTATAGAAATTATTTTTCATGACTTTTCAATTGATTTTTTTTTTACATTCTCTTTTTCACATCTTAAAATAGCCCACATCTTCTGTGGAACACCAAAATAGACAGAATGAAGCAAAAATGTTTTGAACATGTTTTTAAAAATACAGTGACATATGGATAATTAGCTAGCAAATGAGTAATAGGAAAGCTAGAAAGATGACATTAGCTTGCATCATTCATACAAAATGTACTTCTAAATAACTGTTCTTCTTTGTAATTGCTTCTCTCTGCCAACTAAGCACCATACAGCAAATCAATCACACTGGACATCTGATTAAAAAGAGAACAATGAAAATAACAGGAAAATAAGAACAAATACTAATGAATCATAGGGAAAAGGGTTTAAAAAAAAAAAGAATCACACCATCAGTTAGGTTGGAAAAAGCCTCTGACATCATCATGTCCAACCTCTGATCAAACAACACCTTGTCAACTAGACTAGGGCACTAATCCTTAAATACCTCCAGGGATGGTGGTTTCACCACTTCCCTGGGTAGACCATTCCAATATCTAATCATTATCTTCACTTCTGTGAAGAATTGCTTCTTAAGAACCATATTACATTTTAATAATTTTCCACCTAGCATTAAATTCAACTCAACTATGATGACAAGTCTTAATATTTTAAAGCTGTATCCCTGTATTTGATTAATATATCACAGAATCACAGAATGTACAGTCTGTACATCCTGGGTTTCCTTGTCCCAGGTGCAGAATCCGACACTTTTTCTTGTTGAGCTTCATATGATTGGTGATTGCCCAGCCCTCCAATTTGTCGAGGTCTCTCTACAGGGCCTCCCTGCCTTTGAGTGAGTCAACAGCTCCTCCCAGTTTTGCATCATCTGGGAACTTCATTAGTGTTCCTATCAGTCCTATGTTCAAGTCACTTATGAAGATGTTGAAGAGCACAGGACTGAGGATGGAACCCTACGGCACCCCACCAGTGACAGGTCTCCAGTATAACGTCACCCCATTCACTGTAACCCTTTGTGCTCAACCCATGAGCCAGTTGCTCGCCCATCACATGATCTGTTTATTCACCTGAATGCTGGACATTTTGTCCAGAAGGATCCTGTGAGAGACAAAATCAAAAGCTTTACTGAAATCCCAACAGATTACATCAACTGGCTTCCCTTGATCAGCTAGATGGGTTCTCTTGTCATAAAAGGAAATCAGGTTTGATAAGCAGGACGTTCCTCTCATGAAGCTGTGCTGGCTGTGACCAAAGGCTGCATTGTCTTTCATGTGTTTTTCAACATCTCGCAGTATAATCTTCACCATAACTTTATCAGGCACTGAAGTAAGACTGATAGGCCTGTAGTATCTAGGGTGGTCATTCTTGCCCTTCTTGAAAATCAAGGCAATATTCACCAGCTTCCAGTCGGCTGGGACCTCTTCAGATCCCAAGACTGCCCAAAAATCATCAAGAGAAATCTTTTGCCATGACATCATCTGTCACTTTGAGGACTCTTGGATGAATCCTATCAGGCCCCATAGATTTTTAGAGATCCAGCTGAAGCAGCAGATCCTGTACAATTTCAGGATAAACTGGGAGTTGGTCATTCTTGCAGTCATGGTCTCCAGCTCAGGGCACAGACACTCCCTTGGTCCATTATCAATGTTGAAGACAGACGCAGAGAATGCAATAAACACCTCTGTCTTGTCTCTGTGAGGTGACCATCCTAATCCCGTAATGGGCCAATGTTATTTCTACACTGCCTTTTGCCATTAATAGATTTGAAAAATCTCTTTTTACTGTCCCTCACAGTTCTGGCCAGCTTCTACTCCAGTCAAGCTTTAGCCACATGAATTTTCTCGCTACAGTGGCAAGCAGCATCTATGTATTCTTCCCATGTCATCTGACCTTGCTTCCACTGGGCATACACTCTCCTTCTCATCTTATTTCCAAGTGCCCTGTTCAGCCAAGCTGGCCTTTTGCCTCATGTGCTTGACTTCTGACATTTTGGATTTGCCTGCTCCTGTGCCCTTGGGAGGTGATGTTTAAAAAGTGACCAGCACTGATTGACCCCAGCACCTCCAAAAAACATTTTCCCAGAGGTCATTACTTACTAATTCCCTGAGCAGACTGAAGTCTGCTGTCCCCATACCCAGAGCTGAAGTTTTGCTGGCACTTTTCCTCCTGTCAAAAGAGATTTTAAACTCTATCACTTTGTGATTGCTGTGGCCAAATGGACGCCAATTCCCACTTTGCTCACGAGATCCTCCCTGTTGACAAGCAGTAGATCAAGAAGGGCTTCTTTCCGGGTCAGCTCCCTTAGGATCTGTTCCATAAAATTGTCACTCAGCCTTTTTTAGGAATCTCTGGCCCGGCTTATACCAGCTGTTTGATGCTCACAATTTCTGGCAAGTTGAAGTCCTCCATAAGAACAAGAGCAGTGCCTTGGAAGTGTCCCTTGTTTCCTCAAAGAATAATTCATCAGTGTCATCACCCTGGCTAGAAGGTCTGTGTAGACTCCCACAATGACACCTACATTATTTGTTTGCCCCTTGATTCTTACACAGAGGGTCTCAACTGTGTCGTTACCAACCACTCTATACATTCTAACACTTCTGTGACATACAGTGCCACCTTTTTTACTCTTCTGCCCTTCCTATCCTTCCCAAAGAGCCTTTAACCATCCAACAGGGCACTCCAGTCACGTAGCATTCATCCCACCAGGTTTCACTTATGCTAATGGTATAAAATTTCTGGGACTGAGCCAAAGCCCGGAGCTCCTCTTGTTTGTTCCTCATGCTGTGTGCACTAGTGTAGAAATATTTCAGGTGTGGTATATTGTAGCCAAGACCTTGTGAAGCAGATTAAGGGATCTTTTTAATACTTATTTCTTCAAGTTTTGTCACACCACCCCATTGCTCTTCACTGGTGAGCCTATTTTGTCCCTTTTCCCCTTCCAAGCTAGTTTAAAGCTCTGTCAACAAGACCTGCTACCTCCTTGCCTGGATGGCTTCTGAGGACTTTCAGATCATGAGGAGGCTTGGGTTTGTTGCACAGTTTCCTGAAATCAAGAACCCACATTTATATTTTGGAATAATATTGATGCCTTGGGATTTTAGCTTTTATATTTTCATATGTTTGTAATCCTGCAATTCTTTAGTGTATAACTCTGAACTCCATATAGAGTGTTAGCAACTGCTTTTCCCATTTTTGTCAGACACAACAATTCCTCTCTAGGCCTGAGAATCAAGGACACCTTACCATTTCAGGCCCTGAGAAATGTAAACAAAAGTAAATTGGGGGTCGGGGGGGGAGCAAACTAAGAGAATGGGACTCCTCTGCCTGAAGCTGTAATTGGGCAATTAACCTCTGATATGCAAATGAACAAAACTTATATCTGTCCGAAAAACCTGTGACTGTGTCCATCTTGGGTGTAGTCTCTGCGAGACTCCTGCACTGCCCAAGGTGTACCCTGTGAAGGCCTTTCAATAAATACCTACCCTTTATCCTTTCACTCTGTCTAGCCTCTGTTCCAGGACAGCCTCTACAAGGCATCAATATAAAGTCTGCTTTTTTGGGAAAAATTATATAACTGGCCAAATGAAGCAGTTTTCTATATTACACTTTGGCATCATAGAATGACAGATATAAATGCTATTTTTAGATTAGATTCTCATCTAGGGGGGGAAAAAAGTTCCCAAAGATTTTTTTTTAAAATTTTCAATTCCCGCCTGACCACACGTGTAAAATCTCAAATTAGCAAAACCACAAAGCTAAAAGCAGGCTTTTCCTCAGGTCAATATTCAACAAAATCGTTAAAGTTATGCTCAATTTTTTGCCATTCTGATTCACCAAAAATACCCAACATTAATTTAATTGGATTTAAGTAAGTGTTTGATTTATTTGGTAAGTCAGAATCTTTAATCAATATTTAGATTTCATTTCTAAGGCCATAACTAACTTTGAAGAAAATCCAAGGTCACCTGTATATAATTTACATACTTCTGTGGATTCTCAGCTCAGGGTTACAATTGAATGCAGAGACATGGCAACCTCCTGGGATCTTAGATGAGGATTTTATAGAATCCTGTGAGAGAATCATGTAATTCTATCAAACAGGGTCTATAAATGACTTTTATTCTGTGACTAAAACCATCAAAATTCATTCTTATTCAGAAACCTTGAATGCATTTGATCAGGCTACATCAGAAGACACGTGCTCACCACAAAGAGGTCTTCCTTCCCAGGTTTTTTAGCAACTTTAAAAACCTAATTATTTTCAAAATATACTTTTGTCTGAGCAAATTAACCTTTAAAAGAACTGGTTATCTCTAACTTACAGATATAGCAGGCAAACTCCCATACTCAGAGGTGCTCAGCAAAGAGAAAGCACACTCATTTCTCATCTAGGAATTTTAGTGCCCTGTGTGGGATGGATTAATACGGATCAAGGGTGCCCACCACTATAAGTGTGGTGGTGATGGGAATCAACACTGTTGCTGAGGTAATGCGAACTGCCATGCAGAATTTACAATATCCTTGCTCTACCCCAGCTCCACCAGGAGAGAGCAGATAGAAATAGTCCCAACAATTTAGAGCCATTTTACCACATATATGCCACCTTTGTCTAGGTAGCAGCAGCCACCAAATCCTGGTTTTCCAGTATTTTAATGCTGACAGAATAGGCCCCTGGCATTACCATATTACTTTGGCACCTGACTGAAGTTACTACTTTATTTTGTTTTTCATAGGACCTCGGCCAGGAGGTGCTCTAAAATGTTTTTCCCTTGGCATTCCAATGCTTCCTATTTCTGTATATTACCACAATATCTGACTAGCCTGAGACCTTGAAGTGGTTTTACCAGTAGTTTTTTGTTAAAGTAAGCACGTTTTTTTTAAAAAAAAAGCCAATCCTCTTTTTTATCTAGTCTTCAATAAAACCTAATCCATAAGTAGACAGCTTAATAATACATGCACTTAAAAATAAAACTTTATAAAGAAATTATTTAAAGACTATTTTTACTTTTTCATTGTCCCCTCATAGGACAGATGAATTCCTCTTTACTTGTTATCTCTCCAGCAGTTTGAAGCAGCTTTCTGTTTATCAGCAAGGTCTAAACAGTTCCCTCTAATTCATTGGAAAACATTCTTTCTTTCCCCCCCTACATCTGATTCTCAGTTTACGCCTTTTTCCTTTATGTGCTTGTTTCCCTGTTTCTCCACTGACAGTATTTCTCATTACTAGCCTCATCTTTTCCTCAGAAGTTTCTTCCCCATCAAGGACTCATTTCTGCTCTCAGTCCTCTTTCCTGCTCAAGAGATAGAACTCATTTAGAGCAGTGCTGCGAAGGCAAACAGGTAGCCTTCTCCTTATTACTTATACACCCTTTAAGCAAAGCAGCACTTTAAAATTACAGGTACACAAGCAAATTACTTGCAGACACAAGTAGTTTATTCAGTCTCATTTTAAACTACTCCATTTGAGAATATTGCAATGAAATATTGATCTTGTAATTTTGATCATTAATACATTTTATTTAATAATAGACAATGAAAGTTTTCATTTGAGCTGTTTCAGTTCTGTTCACCTAATGTAGCTTTAGACAAATATAATTATTCATTTTATGCTTATTAAAGAGTTTCTGATATTTGTAAAAAAATTACGTGTATTGCATTTCCATGTCTAGGCTTTTGTAGCAGAGGGGCTGTAGATTTGGTTTTTGTGAGAAGCTGTGAGTAACTTCCCCCATGTCTGGCAGAACGAATGCCATGTGGCTTCAAGGTGGATCTGCTGCTGATCAAGGCTGAGACCATCAGCAATGGTGGTAGTCCTCAGGCATAACATATACAAGAAAAGAGGGGGAAGAAACCCACCTGTGGGTCAGCAGTAATAGGAGAGATGTGAGAATATGTGAGAGCAGCAACCCAGTATACATCAAGGTTAGTGAATAAAGTTAGTGAATAAAGAATGGGAGGAAGTGCTCCAGGTGCCAGAGCAGAGATTTCCCTGCAGCAGATATTCATCTAGAGCCCATGAAAGACCCCATGCTGCAGCTGGCAAATGCACCCAAAGGAGACTGTGACACATGGGAAACCCACACTGGAGCAGGCTCCTGGCAGAAAATCTAACCCTGTGGGTGACCCAAGCAGAAGCAGTCTGTTCCTGAAGGACTGCACCCTGTGGAAGGGAGCCATTCTGGAGCAATTTGTGAAGAACTGCATCCTGTTGAAAGGAATTACACTAGAAATGTTCATGGAAGATGGTCTCTGTGAGAGGGATTGCATGCTGGAGCACAGGAAGAGTGTGAAGAGTCCTCATTCAGAAGAGGAAGGAGTGGCAGAGACGATGTATGATGAACTGATCCCAGCCTCCATTCACCTGCTGTGGGGGAGGAGGTAGAGAAAATTGGGAGTAAAGATGAGCACAGGGAGAAGGGAGGATTGGAGGAAAGGAGTTTTTAAGATTTGTTTTTTACTTCCCATTACCCTGCTCTGTTTTTATTAATAATACATTAAGCTAACTTCTTGAAGTCAAGCCTGTTTGGCCCATGATGATAAATGGGCTATCTTCCCATCCTTATTTCAACTTATGAGTCTTTTGTTATATATTTTCTCTTCCCTGTCCACTTGCAGAGAGGAATGATGCCTCTCTTGGGCACCCAGCATCCTGCCAAGGTCAACCCAGCTGAGTCCACATATCTCCTATCAGCACCAGTAAAGTACACATATTAGAAACTGGTTTTTTTTCCCAGTAAACAATCAGTTCTCAATGTTACATAATCTACTTTAATTTTAAAAGTTAGATAATATAGTTTACATTTTTTCTCTTTTCAACTGCACAGAATTTTCTTTACTGACATTCTTATTGCTGTATTAATTGATCAATGACTCGAACAAAGTATTAGGCTTGTTTGGCTAATATTAAATTAATAATATATGGAATATCACTCAAATGATCTTTGCCAAAAGCCTAATACTTATATTTATGATGCAGGGCAAAGATGCACATTATTATTTTAATTTTTTTTTAATAAAAATATTCACATGATAGTACAACTGACAAAATCTCAAATGCCACAATAATTTCAGTGAAATCCCAGCTTTAGGTGGTTTATTGAAGATGGAAGCAGTCCTTTCTACCATCTCTGTTTTTTGGCTTTAGGTCTCCTTTGTACTGCAAGTAAACCTCTGGACTTCTGCCTATCTTTGTTCTCCTGTGGAGTTTAAATTTATGTTGTCCTTAGACCCCTTCTACCACAGTTGCAATAATGATGCCTCTCCTAAAAGAATTTCATTAGTACTGGTTTGTCTTCTTAGAATATAAATCAAGACAGAGATGAACAAGCATGTTATTTCATACCTATTCTTTTTCTTCTTTTTTTTTTTTTTTTAATCAATACTAATAATGTATGGTACAGATACAACGAATTCAAAACAACATAATCAACTCTACTTTCATCAGTATAAGAGGTAACTTTGGGAAAATTAAATGTATGTAAAAGAAATAGGTAAATGACCTTTTGATGCTGTTCATGATTAGTCCGTGTAATCATGTAAGTTAAGGCACAGAGAGTTGTGTCTCATCCAAACTTAGAAACAGTTCCTGTAAGAATAGTTGGAAGAAACTTAAAAGCAATAGGGGTGACTGACTGAATTCTTCAAAATATTTCTGTAATAATAGCAGAAAAAAACCTATAGTTGAGAAAATATTGAATTTGAAAAGAAAATAAAAGGATTTTCATTTTAATTACAAACTGTATGAGCCACTAAGAAAAACAGGATTAGAAAGGGTGACATACATGAGAAAACTGGAAGGACAAAGTGAAAAATGGATTTGCACTATATCCACTTAATTGTTACAGAATGTTTGAAGTCATATGGAAAGAAAGTGCTTGCTAAATTAGAAATGTTGCAGTAACTTGAAAAATAGTGTGATTAATCAAATATTTAATAGACTATCAATAGTGAAAAGCAATAGCAAGACAAAGTAGAATTTGAGCAACAAGAAAATGAAAGCACATATTTTTAATCACAGCTATGAGTGTGTTTAAGGTCTGTTATTCAAGATAATAAAAATATCTGCTTTTGAAACACATTTTGAAGGGAAGTTAAGAAGAAAATATTTCAACATTCCATGTTTCTTCAGCAAGGATGCTTCAGTAGTTATTTATATCCTAGAGACAAAAATAAATATGTATTGTGCAATAATATATACATTAAAAATATTTTTTGAAGCGAGTTTTCAGAATGCGTATGTTAAGTCAGCAAATGGAATATTTTGGAATGGCCATGTCACACAAAGTTACCTGGCAGGGCTTCCTGTGACACCATGAAGTATAATTATACTGACATGATTAAATTTCCAATTCCTGAGCATATAAAGTAAGCAGGTTTGAATCCACGCTGGAAGCAACTGTAGCAAAAGCAAACAGAACAAGCTGAGTAACTCAGGAGCTAATTTGACCTCTACTGAAGGTATGTACAAAATATCTGCACCAATACTGACGTTTCCAGTGCCTCTATGACCAAAATCTCTTTTATATCAACAGCTCAGGCCAGGTTTCCAAAGAAAACCTGAGACATTTATTTCTAGGGTACAGTTCTGTTCTGACATTACAGGCAAGAATTTCATTGCTTTAATGAGACCAAAATCAGGTTTCTTTTTTATGTCATGTGATTCTTCATAAAGATTTGATTTTTACTTAATAATTATTAAAGGAATTAATTTTGTGATATGTAACTGTTGTAGTATATTGTACCATGAATTTTGGTAATCAGCTAATCTTTAGTAGAAAATTTTCTCAAATGAAATTACAATTTAAAATATAGCTTTAAAGGTATAAAAAAACCAAAAAAAAACCCCCACTTTTAAAACATGTACTGAAAAATGTCAACATTTAATTTTTCCAGAGTTAAAAATTATTTTTATGTGAAGATTTCAGCACTTCTTTAAAAATTCTTCATGGGAATATTTTCCTTTAGAAACTGTGGAAGGTATACCCTTTTACAGCTCCGTGTTTGGAGCAGGAGACTTCTTTGATTTTATCCATTAGATATCCAGTCTGAAATATTTTATCAGGCTCTCTGTCGAATTGTCTTCCTAAATGGAAATTTCACTCCCAGAAGGAATTCAATGTGCCTAGTTAGACCTATATATTACATCAAGAGGAATCTTGCTTTGGGGAGGCACCAGCTCTCTTTCCATTGACTAAGGATATACTTAAATCACTTCTTTTGAAAAACTATCTAATTTCTAAAGCTCCTGAATAAGGTCAAAAAGACCTACCCTTAGGGGCACAACAAAACTTATTAATTGTTTTATTAGTCACTTCAGTTAGTATCATATTTAATTTTAGACCTCATTTTCAATCAGCTATTAACAAGTATCTTAAGTGTACTCATGGAAAACCTTTAAATAATACAAAAGTAGTATAAGCCCCCCAAAATCCTTCTATATGAACTATTAATGAACAAAGAGTAAACAATCAGATCTTCAGTCAGCAAGAGTGAACATAATCAATCTCTTCAGTGCTATCATACCACTGCATATTATTTGAGAATCCAAGTCAAGAGATACACCCATTTTCCCCTTTGACAAATTTTTACAGAGAGATCATAATGATAATGAAAATTGTGACAGAAAAGAGTTTGCCTCTTGCTGCATAATTGCATTTGAGTTGCTCACTGGGAGTCACCAGCACATGATTTCAGTCCTTTTAACAGTGTGCATTTCTACAGAAGTATTGGCTATTTTTTTTAAAAAAAAAAAATCTTTTGCTTTTGTACAAGATTTAGCAGAACCCATTCTTTGACACTAACTCATAAAGACAAAGCAGAAGTTGATATTTAGTAATTCCTTCTGTAGAGAAAGTAAGTAGAATATGTCTAATCAGATGAAATTTAGCTTCCCTTTTGCTCAGTCTTTGTTAAGTAGAAACCTAACTGGAAGACTTAATTCCTCATAAAGCAGGTGGGATAGGAATCACTGCAGCTGCAAAGATTCCTTGGCAAAGGCCCTTCTCTGAGCTCTCTATATGCAGCAAGAATTGAGTATCCTGCTACTGCCCCCAAAGGAATGAGCTGGATGCAGTGAAGTGAGGAGCCATGAAGCCTGACAGTAACAGGCAGTCAAGTCCCTCCTCAGCAGAGAGGTACTCAGCCTTTAATCTAGGTTACTAGAGTTCCAAAGAAATTATTCTACTGCAACTCCTGTATCACAGACCCACCTTGGAAAGGACGGTTAAGTTTTCATTGCCAAAATGCAAAATAGAAAGAGAGGTCTTGAGGTCTGGAAAGAGTGCTGGTATAGCAAACAACAAAAAGGATCTTAAGAGTGGTTCTTGGACAGAAGAAGCATAAAGGTCCTCATGAGGAGAACAAGTCATAATTATTTATGGCAAGCCTGTTGGGTACCCAGAACATATGAAAATGGTGAACAAACCCATTCTTTAGTTAATTTATTATGAAGTCAGGATTGGGAAGTGTCAGGATTTTTTTTCTTACAGCACATTGCCTAATTTCCAGTTATACAAGAATAAATACACTGATTCTAATTCAGAGATACTTAGCTCTTTTGGAGATGTATAGCTTATATAGACCTATACCTTGGCATGCTATTCATAATCTGAATATATAACATTTGAATTTAACAATAAAGAATATTGCTATAATTTTTACACAAGGTCACCTTTCTTCTTCCACTTAAATTAGAATAATCATCTTTTTTGTTCTTCCTAGAGAAGATAAGTGTGCAGTCAAAATATTTTAGAATTGAGTAACATAGACAGCAAGGAATTTCAGTGCTTTTCAAGACCATTGTATGTTTTCCATCCCAAAGGAAACTTTATTACAAAGATTTTTATGGTTAGAATATATTCACAGTTCCAGATTTACTCAATATTTGTAATTTCATTTGTGTGAATATATTTAATTTATTAATGTATTAATACATATTTGTTAAATTTTGGCCTGTTATATACAAACTTTCAAAAACTATATACGTTTAAGTTGTAAACTCACATACATTATTTCATGTGAAACTAAATATTTGAAAACTTTCAGTCAAAAGAAAAAAACAAAAAGCCATCAAAAATTACACCTCTCCATCACACTTAAAAACAACTGTTGACAGAATAATATCAGTTTCCTGGAAAAATCAATTAAAATGTGATTTCCTAATCTAAAATCTCTCTTGTGTGCATTACTACTAACAGGTGATGCAATTATGAGTTCTGTTAAGTTTTTATGGTTTTAGAAAATCAACTGAGAAACAGCACTATTATATGCTATTGATTCTTTTCTCAAAATGAAACTTCAGCCTAGATATGAAAGAATAGATTTTATGACTTAATTGTCCTTCAATAATAGGACCGTTGAGCTTTGCAGTCTAATAATTCTAAGAGTAGTTATTATTTAAAAAAAAATAATATTATATAATGTACACTATATTGAAATATAACAGATAATCTAAGATGCTGCAGTTATAGAAACTGGGGCTCAATAGGTAGTGCTGAGATAATACATGGATGCAATGTGCCGTAGTCATGGATGAGCTCAATAGGTGGAGTCTCGTAACAACTCTTAAAATATATGTAAAACTGTTTTGAAACAGAAAAATTACAACACTGGCCGGACTGCATATTTTTGAGGCCAGACATTCTGTTAAAAAAATGATTATTTTTTTCTGGTATATTTGCTTTCTGTAGGTAATACTTTTTAATGTTACTTTGATTTCAAAAGTATTTGAACTTTCTCCTCGGTTTTGTGAAAATTTCAGGTTGTTTCATTTTTTGGTAATCCAAACCGCTTTATTCATCCTTCATAGTTAGGGAATGAGATGAATAATCAGCTAGTCATCTTCAAAAGAAGAAGAACAGATTGCCCACTGTTCTTTGGCGTTGGGAACATTGCATGTCGTGCAAAGCCTTGCTAGCATCTGCTTAAAAATATGAGCATGGGTGTATAACAAATTGAACTATGCTTGAATCAGCCCCTTTCAATGAGTAAATGAGGACTTTGGAGAGAGTCTGGAAAGAGTCGTAGTTTTCTTTTAAGACTTAGGCCTAGTCACGTCATTGCTAGTTGCTAGTTTAAAAAGAAATTGTTAAACTAGGAAACTGAATGCATCCTTAAAGCTTTCTCTTTTAAAGTAGGAAGGATCTGATTAACTTCATAAAAGGAAAATATGCATATTGAAAGATTTTTTTATACACAATAAAATAATAATTGTGATTATATTTTCTTATTTTACTCTATTCACATTTTAGTAATAATAATAATAATAATAATAGTAGAGGGTAATTCAATAATTCCACCTACCTCCACAGGTAGGTGGAAGAGGTTTGGTGTCTTCTGTTTATTACTTTGGCTCCCCACAATTTATACTTCTTTTGACCTGTGTATTCTTTTTACAGCCAATCATCGTAGAGTATGTTTTATAAAGTAGAGTAATACCTTGTATTCTAAGACCTGATTCTGCTAGCATATCATTAGAGAAAGATTCCTTATCCTTTGATGACTTCTGGCAGAATTGAGGACTTAATATAGTTATGACTCTAGGAAAAGAACAGTATGAAGTGCCTCCATCTTTTGCTTCTTAAAAAATGAATCAGTGGTAGTGAGTTCACTATCAAAGGCTTTACAATATCTGAGTAGGATCTGCAGTGGCTCAGCAAATAGGATCTATTACAGCTTTTGCAATCTTGTGACGGTCGGTCCAAGAAAGTTTTATTACCTGTTTTATTGCCTGTTAAAATTTCATTAAGAAGCATAAAACCTTGAATAAATAAAACCAAAGGCATGAAATTGTCTTCTGTGCTTAAATGAATGATTTGTGTGGGGATGAATTTCCCTCACCCTCCAAAAGCAAGGGAAGGTTTTCACTCAGACACTCTGGTGTAGAAGACCCTATGGACCTTTCAAAACAAGACTTTATCATTTGAAATTACTGTTCCACCCAGTTGTGAATATAAATTCCAGTTGTTTTGCTAATGGATAGTGAAAGGAGTCAGATTGCTCCTCATAGAGGAAGGACAGACAATGTTTGAGTTATTGTTCTGTTTCTTCTGGCAATACTGCTAGTTTACTTAAAGTTATCAATAATCACAGTTTATACAGTTCTCTGACAGGAGGATTTCAACAGAATTTCTGATGAAAATATAGCTATGTTTTTATTCACAATAAGTATTTGACCCCTGCAAACATTATGAATTACTTATTTCTGAACATTTTCTTAGCCATTTTTAGCCTGAACCATAATCTGAAAGGTGCCCTCTCCTCCAAAACCACTAAGTGATTTTTTTCAGGAAATTATGCTAGAACTTATTCCCAGTCTAAATGGAATTATATCTATTAAAATGAATTCTGTACACTGAAGCAATGTTTAAGCATTAAGGCTCTAAACAGATGGAGTCATGAAATTTGAGTAGACTAGCAAGCCCCCAGGCCTAGTCCTCTTCATTTTCAAAAAAGGAACAGAACTTCAAATTAATTCTGAAAAAGGATGGGAAAAATATAATCTGCATTACTACAGCACAAATAAATTACTAGCCTAATTGAAAAGTGAATTTTTGCCCTGTTTCCTCCCAGCTCAGCTGTGTTGGTTTCAGAAAGAAGCTGTCATACTGCAATGAAACTCTTGTGCATACAGATGGCTGTGTCTCCTTATAGGCATAAACAGCTGTACTCATCCTTTGCAATCATATCAGCACTTTCTACTAATTATCTTTTCAATGAACTCTGATTATTCTCAGTACTTCACACTAGAAAGCCATACAAGTTTGGTTTTTGTTTTTTTTTTTCATTCTGTAGAATTCATGTTAAGTTCAAACTTTGACTGTGCATGTATGCCACACATACACAGGAATTGTGAATGTGCACAGTAATAGCACAAGGTTACTGCTGAACACAGGAGATTTTCAGAACCTAGATAGTTGACTGCCCAGCAAACACTGGCATTATAATATTTATCTAGAAAACTATTATTTTTCCTCTTCAGGTTAGAAATAGAATAAATTACAGTATAAAAGCAAATTCTGAGTGATGAAGACTTATGGCAGTCTTTTCTGGTCAGGAGTCCAAAATCAAATTTCTGAAGCCCTTAACATTTCATTAAATATGCCTGAGTAATTTACTCAACATACAAAGGAAGAGCTAGGGGGAAAAAATAATGACAATAATAATAATAACAATAATAATAATGAGAAAATGAAGTTACTCAAATAAAATATCAGAGAATCACAGAATATTCTGAGTTGGAAGTGACCCACAAGAATCCTTGAGTTCAGCTCTTAAGTGAATAGGCCATACAGGGATCAAACCCACAACCTTATTAACACCATGCTATGTTATTAGCACCATTATATGCTTGTCACTAACGAACATTATAAGAATGTGTATGTCAAACTAGGAAAGGGTTCAATGCATCAATTATTCTCCTTAAAGAATTGAAAAAAAAAAAAAAAAATCAGACAACTATATAGCAAGTGGCATTCCTGCTATTTAGAGTATTTATTTTAATGGTGTTTCTTGACATGTTAGGTGTGTGTACCTGAGCAAATTATCATGTTTTTGAAAATGATGGTATATCAGCTGCAACACCTACAGACATTTTTAGCTATTCAGCATTCAGATGGTATGCTCTGTTGTGGTTAAAGCTTGTATCTTTAAACTATGAGGAGAAGTTAACCTTATGTGCAAAACTTCATTCAACAACTTCATGTTGTTTTGGTAAGTGGTGACAGAAACAATTTCACATCTGAAAAATTAATAGAAAAGATGAAAAGAATTCATCTCACAGAGCTATGGGAAAACATTCTATGTTATGTAGTTTATTATCCTTATGCTTAAATTAACTCCTTTCTTCTTTCATCTGGGTTGATAAGTCATAATCATGACACTAAGGAAACCATACAGATTGCTGTGATAATGCTATAAATCTAGTACCCAGAAAACCTGGTTATCAAGACCCGCTACTAAGAGTTCAGGATTTGGCAAAAGGATTGCTGATGTTTCAACAAGTCTGTTATGTATTCCGTAAATTTTATAATGAAATAAGTATCTAGTTGAGTATGATGATAAAATAAGCCTATTCTCTGAAAAAAAGTGTAGCTATGAAGTTCAAGTTCTATTGTCTCCTGATGGTGCAATAAGTAAAAGGATTTTTTTTCCCCCATCAGTTAGAAGATGTTGATGACTGGAATCTTCAAGAGTAACGTGTAGAGTATCTTTTAATACATCATCACCATTAAGAACTTTAATAAGCTTAACTTAATTAACACTTCTGTTCATGAAGTTTGAGCAAGGCAGTGATGTTCTGAATCTGCAATGATTTTATTGCTTATAATACTTATAGAGGAACTGCATTTAAATTCAAATTATTACCTCACCTCTGAATAATTTTTTAATTCAAGAATCATAAAGGAGAGCCATGTAAAAATTTCTCCTGTAGTAGAATGCAGCAGCATTACTGGTTGAAAACCAGAGATTTTACATACTAGAATGCTTTAAGAAAAAAAAAATCTAATTTTTCTGAGGTGTTTTGTACAAATTAAATGAAAAAGGTGTTCCTTCATATTTCTTTCCCATCCTCCAGCCCAAGCTGGGACCTAGCCTCCTCTCCTTCTTAAGTGAGTGCCATAAAAATATCAAAAATACATTAACTAAGATATTCTTTTCTCCAAGATTCTCATACTTTGAACCTTCCTCCTCTTCATTTCCATTACTCAAAGCTATTATCAAATCTACAGAAAAAAAAAATTTAAAAAGTCCATGGCTCATATTTAGATGAAGAATGACAACAGCTACCACTACTCACACTTTCAAACACACAATGTATCTCCCACATCCCTCATGCCAGTATGGGTTACAGTGCTAAGTATTTGGACACCAAGATTTACAAACACAACTGTCTGGACAATTCACAAACCTGAAGTTTGTCATTCTCATGCAACTGATAAGAAACAGACTCCTAGAGAGTAGGATATCTGTGCACAACCAAAGTTTGCAAAATTAAAAAAATACACAATAACATATACATGTAAATATACATGCATGTGTAAATATACAGGTATGTGTGGGCATCTGATGGTGTATTTTCTCTTAGTATGGAAAATCCAGAGTTATTTGTCCAGATGTTTCCCAACATAGCTAGATTAACACAGCTGCCTTAGTTAAGTCAGCTAAATCTCATTAAAAGGATGCTTGTAGGGCAGATATTTAAGATCTAGTGGTTAAAATTTGCAAGTGTACATCACTGAAATGATTCCTTAATAAAGATCTATTCAGTTCTGCATTACTTTTTTTTGTTAAAACTAAAATTCTGTGAAATTTCATGAAACATTGTCTTATCTAGGAGAAGAAAAAATAAAACATTAGCATAGTCTCTAATCTAGAGTGCACATGAAAAGTCTACAATTCTTGACACAAGAATGCAGATTTTTTCCCAAACTGAACATAAATTTTTATTAGAATAAACTTCTCAGATTCTTAAGTCTAACATTTCTTTTTTGATCTTATTTGTCTGACAGAAGCCTACAATCTAATTCAAAGCTGGAGCATCACATGTCAGCGTTTTATTATTTTTTAAAACATGTGGTGAAAATGGTTATGTAGGAGACAGTGTCAGAAGAATGGAAGGAAGATAATGAAAGTCTAAACAAGAAAATGCATAATCAGTACCAAGAATGATTCAGGTTTCCTTCAGATGTTATTCAATTTTCCATCCTCTCCCAGGCGCAAGTACAGCATGACTGGGCTTTAAACAAGATCACGGAGGGAGGTATTAATAGGTTTCATTTGGGCATATCCTGCACTCAGAATGAGAACTTGTCCCTAGGATGAACCTGCACTATGAAATATAGTGTCTACTATGTTTAATTCTAGAAGTGGGAAAGAATAAAAATTTTAAAAATGTGAAAGATTTTAACTTCTGGACACTATGTTTCCCAGGCACAACTTAACAAATATTTCTGTCAGCTTTATGCAAAAGCAAACAATTCTGCATATGAACATTCCCATCTGCCATTTTTCATGTAACAATGTGTATTATAAGAAGTTTTTATTTCAGATTGCACTTATAGGCAAGGAATAAAACAGTATGCCAGTAGAGACATTCCAAGTAACAGTGTTCACAGGCATGTTAAAAGCCCAAACACGGGACAAGTTCTTTTTTTTTTTCCCAGGTACAGCTGATGGCTCCAAAGAAATATATTCTGTACCTTTGTCAGACATTTTCTGGCATGGTTTAGACACAAATTATATATGAGTAGTTGCAAACACTTTGCTTTCTATAAACTCAGTATTTGCTTTCCTCAGACAATTCATTATTTATAGTTAAACTGTAAACATTTCCTCAAAAATGACAACTACATGTGTTTCCTAGAAATAACTCTGCTCAAAAATGTAAGCAAAAGGGAAAAACAAAACAAAAGAAACAAAAAAAAGGAAGAAAAAATAACAAGCAAAGAAAGTGCTGTGAGAGGGGGAAGGGGGAAAAACCCAACTATTTCATTTAAATACACAAAGAAATTAGAAAGACAGATGGAGACATTTAAGACAGCCAGTAATGAAACACACGGTTGTAGAGATTATGTATATCATAGATCATATCAAGAACAGAAAGGTTAAAAGTTGAAATATAAATTATGTTCCACATAACTGGTTTTGATTCAACAGATACAATTCACACTGCACAAATTTCCTAAAATCTGTGGAAGAGCTTTTCATAGGTGTATTATCAGTTGGATATTGCATTAAAAAAAAAAATATGTTATTATCTGATTTGTAGAAGTTGGCTTTAAAATAAATTCAGATTCTGTAGAAGAAATAGAGTGATACTGATACCAATGAATATTTATGGTTTTCTGGCTTAGGTTACTTGGCCAGGTTTTTTACTAATATAAATGGGAACTTAGATCTTCTTTCACCCTGCAGTTGAACTCAATGATCCTAGAGGTATTTTTCAACCTTAACAATTCTATGATTCTATAATCTTATTTATTACTATATCTGCTGATAACTTTTGCTCAAGCAGGTGGGATGATCATCCATTTGCTCATGAACTGCTTTCATGTAATACAGATATAAAGGAGAAATATGTACACTAGCTTTTCCTGACATAAAGAGCTTTTGCTTCCTCTCCTACAGGGTGTCATTTGCATGGTAGCTAAGTGCCATGTTCCGCATGCTGGAATTTCTAGGGAAGTTTTGCATGTAAAGAAAAAGAATATGTTTAGAAAATCTCTGTTAGAAGATTTGTCCCAGATAAGCCTAAAGGGATTCATTAGATCACAGTAATGAGAACTTCCCCCCAAACTGGTGATCTGTTGAATTGTGTTTGTAAGTTATAAGACTCTCTGTTGGAGGAATGTTTTAAGCTTTATTATTGCTAACCTACAATTGTCGGATGGCCTTGTGGGAGACAACTTGATCTAAATGCCATTATACTTTAAGTAAATCTGTAAGACATTGTAAATCTCTATTTCTCATAATAATTTTTTTCAAGAATAAATGTAAACTATTTTTCCCGAGGCTTTTGAAAAGCAGAGAGTTCTCCTTAAAAACAAACAAACAAACAAACAAAAAAAAAAAAACAAACAAAAAAACAAAAAAAAAAACAAACAAAAAAACAAAAAAAAAAACAAACAAAAAAAAGAAACAAAAAATCAAAACCCCCCAAAAGCCCATTGTTGGTTTTGAGATGGAAAATACTGATGGAAAAATTTGATCTGCCAGGACAAAGGGAAAAATAGGAAGAGTAGGAATGTGTAACTGTATTTCTCTCATATTTTATTCTTCTGATAGTCTTAACAGCTATATCCATAGTTACATAAAACTATGTTCTTTCACAAACTTTTTGTGCACTGAATTTGAAAATATATGATAAAAAATATATTTTTTTTCCTTATTTTAAATATGTATTTCTATGTTGACATAAATGAAGAAGTACAATATTATGTGGAGTATAGAAAGCTATTTCATCAGGTTTTGCAAAGGGTAAAAGAGAAAAATTGACTTCTGTTTTGTCTGTGAAAAAGATACTAACTCATTCTATCATATAATTTTTTAAAAACTTTGGTGTGTTAGGGAAATTGCAGGAAGACATTCAGAGAAAGCATGTACCAGACATTCCAATTCAGGAGTGACCTGGAGACAGAGAGGTGCTGAAGGACAATTTTTCACCTTAAATAAATCTTCGAAGTGTTAAAGCAAGTCATTTTTCTATTTTCAGCACAACTACTGGAATACTAAGTAATGAAATATTAGGCATTGAAAAATCTAGAATACCTAAATGCTGAACACTGTGGCTGCTATATTGCTTTCACCATCACACTCCTCCCTGTATAGTTAAGGGGATGCTCATGTATACCTGAACTCCATCCAGATTTGGAGTCAACAGGTATCTGAGGTTCTCCCAGGTTCTCCTCAGATATCATAGATAATATAATATGCAATGGTTATGAATAATTTCCCCGTTTTATTACCTTTCATCTTCAATGTGGAACTTAAACTATCCTAATAGAATCAAACTGTAAGTTCACAAATCATAATGAGTGCTTATTGTCTCTAAAAGTGCTCATCAGTGTACATCTGAAATACAAAACACTCATGGCTTCTTATTTTTTTGATTTCTTTTTTCCCTGTGAAAACATATTTCTATACTCCATTTTTCCACTTGTGCTTTAGACAAAAATATTACATGAAAAAAGGACATTGTGAAAGGGTTCCCTAGCAGATATATCAACAGCAAATATCAACCATATCAGGAAACCTTCTCCCAAAGGTTGTCTGAAAATTGTTTGGAACCAAGGTTAAAGCAACATAGCAGCACATCATAGCCTCATAAAAGTAATCTGGAAATCTCTGAGTAGATAGTAGTCAAGGATAGGGTACTCTATATTGGAAGAGTAAACTGAGGAAGATTTTGGCACATAGGGATGACAACTTCCTGTGACATGTTTGCAGAAGCAGTTTGCAGAAGTGTGTCGCCAAAACTGAAAGAATTTTTTTCCGATCGTGCCTCCTTGACCTGTTAAGTCAAGACCAAAGAGGGAGTTCTAAAAAGAAAAAAAAAATTTCTATCAGATACATGTTCCAAATATTGTTTGCAGTCTAGAGGATTTTCACAAAATGCAAAGCAACAGCTGAATTTCTATAGGCAGCGCAAACAAAATTGGGAATGGGAATTCATAACCATGTTGTTTATATAAGAAAGTTTCTTTACACCAAAAAAAAAATTCTGTATGAAGTCAAGATCTGTGTATTTGACCTTAAACAAACATTCACTAACTTTATTTATCACTTTCAGGATCAGAATCTTTTGGGTTTCTCTATGACTTTTACATAAATTTTTTCAACCGTCACAAACATGTAAACAAGTATACTTAAAATTTGCTTTTAGGAAAGCTCTGGTGTCACATGAAAGGACTGCAATTATGATCACCTAGTCTATGTACAGGGTTTAGTATTAAAGAACAGTTTAATTATATATAGTTAAGGATACAGTATGTTTGTCTTTTGGTCTAATATAAACTAAGACTAAGTAGATAAAGCCATCATGATTCAAGGTCACATCTACATATTATTTATATATTTGTAATTGATTTAATCAACATGACAGTGACTGTCATTATAGCTTTTTTTTTCTTTTTTTTTTTTTGAAAAGCAAAGATATAGTGCCTATAAGGAAGAAACTTTGTGTTTTCAGGGCAAAGTAGAGATATGACTTTGCATGATTCAGTAAGTAGGGCAATAATTTCCAAAAGGCTAACTGTAGTTCGAAAAGAAATAAAAGAAGAAAAAACACCCTCACTGATGGGATGTCAACCCACTACAACAAGAAAATGGACATGATGTTACAAGGAAATACAAGTATTGTTTCTAATACCAAAAATTCTTTAGTTTCTAAGACAATAAAAAGATGATTTAGAGTAATTTGAAAGTATAGTCATTTAAATTAATCATTTGTGGCAGCAAAGTTAAATGATTTTTTCAAGATTCATCCATAAACAAAATGGCACATCCTCCCTGGATCAAAACTACAAAAATGTTATTGTTGCTGTTGTTGTTTTTAAGTGATCCATAAACATGGGGTCATAATTAAAGCCTTGGCCTTAAGATACACAAATAGAAAAATGGTGACAGGAAATTCTTTAAACCACTAAATAGAAAGCTGAGTGAGTTACTGGATTATGAATAACTGGATATCTATCAGTTAAACACTTTTAGGCACACTTAATATTTAAGAGCATTATTTATCTCTTTAAAATGGTAATATTACTGTTGATTGTGAAAATTCTTATTTTTCAATCTGTGGTGTAATATATAATAAAAGAAATTAGGGCTTGAAATATATTCTGAAAATTTTTCAATCTTCAAACTTATTTTTATCTGCCATATGTACAAAATATAGAAGTACATCTGAAATACCATCAAAAGGAATATAAAGTTGTGGGAATGCAAAAGCTTTTCTCTTTAAGATGCTAATGTTTATTAATTTTATTTTAATGGATTTTTATAAGTACTCTGGTATTACAATTTATTTTCTACCTGAAGTAATATTATTAAATTTAAAGTTAATAGCATTTAAAATGGTAATACCAGATAAAATTTTAAATATATGCAATACTTCCATATATTCATCAATGTGTTAACAGTGCATTCCTAGAATTAGAATATGCGTCCTATATGTTGAAACTTGGTAACTCGCATTTACTAAAGATTTTGTTGAACCAACAGTGTCAGAAACTACACAAACCAAATATTAAAAAAAAAAAAGAAGAAATAATAGCAATAAATACATACTCTGAAATAATAGACTTCATATGTTGACTTTCCTGACTTTACTTAAGATACTCATCATCTGATTTATTCACAGCTCATAAAAAGATTTTTTTATCTGTGTCATACAAATAGCCATAAATAAAAATACAAATTTGAAAGAAGCATACGTATTATTTGTTTGTATGATTGCCTATTGCAGTTGGAGATTCATTAGGTAAATGTGTAGCTGCAAAATATCATAATTAAAAGTTGATTTCTTATTTCTTTTTAGAATCTTTTTTTTTTATTAGTATTTTAAATCCTTTTCTTTTGAATTACCCATTAGAACTACTTTAAAGGATGAACTTCATCCATTCTTACATCATGGGAAATGAGTTATTCCATGATAAAGTATGCTGGCTTTGGTTAGGATGGAATTAATTTTTTTTGAAGTAGCTACTATGCAGCTATAGTTTGTTTTTTTGGCTGAAAACAGTTTTGATAGCACAGGGGTGTCTGGGTTATTGCTAAGCAGTGCTTACACAGAGTCAAGTCCTTTTCTGCTTCTCACATCACATTGCCAGCCCAGAGTTTGGGGGCTACACAAGAAGTGGAGAGTGAACACAGCCAGGACAGCCGACCTCAACCGACCCAAGAGATATTCCCTACCATATGGTGTCATGCCCAGCATATAAAGCTGGAGGAAGATAAAGAAAGCAGGGGATGTTTGTAGTAATGGTGTTTGTCTTCCCAAGTCACTGTTATGTGCCATGGCAGCCTGCTTTCCTGGAGATGGCTGAACATGACTGCCCATGAGAAATGGGGAATTAATTCCTTACTTTACATTGCTTGCATGTTCACCTTTTGCTTAGCTATTAAGCTGTCTCTATCTCAGCCCCTGAGTTTTCTTACTTTTACTTTTCTGATAGTCACCCCCATCCTGCCATGGTGGTGTGAGTGAGCAGCTGCATGGGGCTTAGTTCCCAGCTGGGGTAAAACCACAGCATAAACAGACATAGACGAGTTGCAAAAAGATGCTTCATGGAAAGTAGATGGTCATTGTAATTCAGTTAGGGATTAAATGCCTTAGAATAAGACCCATAAATAGCAATATGCTGAGGGAGCTGTCCGATGTAGTTTAAGAATGGAACTACCGAGAGGGAAAATGGTTTGAAGATTTAACATATACACTGTTAGACAAGTCATGTGCTCCAAGGCATTTTCAGGAGAGCTTCTCCAAGGCATTCCCAGGAGAGGCTATTGCACCCTTTCATATAGTCAGTTGAAAATGGAAACTCTAAGGATGTGTCTAAAACTGCTTTTCACTCAGAGGAAAACACAACAATCTGTCAGCAGGGAAATATCTCCATCTGCTCACAGATTTATGAACGATTACATACAGCATGACATGTAACATGGCCAATCATTGCATAAATAAATTGTTAGTTCCTCAGCTTCTCATGAAATATTCTAAAATATGGGTAGACCTTGCAGGATATGCAAAGAATGAAGGTAAAATTGCAATGCACCAGCAATGAAAATATCTGTGTTACAAAATACCGATATTTTCATTGTGACATGTATGAACTGAAAAGGTACTCCTGTTAACAGAAAAGTAGCTTTAAAATTATTTGCAAAGTTTTACTATAATTAATCTTTAATTCACTTAATTTATAATCCAGCACATGCTGTTATTATGGCATGTTCAAAACAGCACATAAACCCTGCTGCTTGTGAGGGGCTTGATCTGCAAGCATTCAGTCCTTAAGAAACAATGCAATAGTTTGATAAAGAAAAATAGGCCATCATATGAATTTGGGAATGTAGAAGACTCTTCCTCTAATGTGACCTGGACCTCCTGTGGCAAGGGGTGCTGCTCTAGGGCCCAGGTTTCTCCCTGTTCTACTTAATCCCCTAATCTGTCCATCAGTTAGGCTGAGCACGAGTTTACAATATGTACACTACATATCCACACCTACACACACATATATCCATGTCTGGTCATACAGATTGGAGACAGCTCTCATGAACACAGACAGCACCTACTGCCTCATCCTGCTTCTCTCTCTGTCTCAGCAGGACAGACGTCTACCACTGAGAATCTGTGCCTATATGGATGTACAGGGTGAGGGTGACTCACTCCAGCAGCTGCCCTGACAGTGTGCCCAGTAGCTAGCCCTGGATCCCAGTTTCCCCACTTGCCATATAATTTCCCAAGGCATCAGATCCTTGCCAGTGCATGCTGTCTCACCCTCACACCACTACTCTCCTGGTCCCAAAACCCATCTTCCCTCCTACCTCTTAGAGGTTCACAGGTGTTCCTACTGTCAGAGCTGGGCCTTAGGGATCTACACTCCTTCCCACTCAGATATTTTTGCCCACTTGCCTGGCTTGATCTCCTTCCAGTAGTGATCACAGACTAATTCACAGACCTGAATTCATTCCTCTTGCTGATAGCAAGTCCCTCCATGCCCACATATGCATAGAGAGTGCAGAGCTCCTTGACAGAAAATAGTTAAGGTGGAGTTTAATGAAGAGACATGACTACAGCAGGTGCAGGGCATGGCCAAACAAGCAGGCTCTTCAGCCTCTTCTTAAATGCAAATGGACCTTTTTCTTTCCCCTTATTCCTCTGTTTCCCTATACTTCGTCCCCCATAATGCATCCTAAGTTCTTTTTTTCCACCTTTGGTGTCTTCTTTAAACATTCCATAGTTAGTTCTGCATAATCTGCAAATTATTTTTTTCCCTAAATCCCACAATATATCTCATAACCCTTCCCATTACTTCAAAGGGTGGCTAGGTGCTCTGGAGAGGTGGTTCTGGTGATTCATCCTGATGGGTTTCATGTGTTGCCAACAAGGCTGGTAGGTCTTCTGGGACAGCCCTGGGAGTGGCTCGGACAAGGGATTCATTCCTTGGGAGTCTGCAATTTGGCTTCTGCCTGCTGTTTTGTTCCTGTGCTCTTCTGGGTTTGTGAAAAAGGACCTTTTATGGGGTGGTGGCTTTCCTGTGTGGGCCTGGGAGCAACAAGGACAGGTTATTAAGCAAGTTATTGTCCCTGCGATTGTTTCTCTCTGCCTTCTTTTTTGGGTGCAGATGAGCTTCTCGTCACTTAACCTAACACAAACTCACTTCAAAGGTTTCTGGTAGCAGGACTATGCTAAAACAATTAAATATTCTATGAGTTTTGCTGACAATGTGTGTTTTGGGACCTGTCAGAGGATGATATTCAATTTTGATATTGTATTTAAGATGCTTATCAGTCAGTTTTTTACATAACTAAGGGATTCTAATAAGCAGGCTTGGACTCTTCCCAATGTAAAAATGTAGCTGACTTGCCAAAAGGAAAGAAAGGGGTAACATTATAAAAATATTTCAGAGAAATCAAGGTCCTCCAACTGTGCTGCCATAACAGTTGCAAATGCATATGCAAAGCTTAGATATAGAGGTACCAGTAAATGGTGTGACTAAAGTGTGTGATGAAGCAGTACAACATTTTTGGTTTTAAATAAATGGAACAATATATAAAACATCAAAGATCAAAATTATAAATACAGCTTATGAACAGACAATTAGAGACTTCCCCTTACATGCATTACTGTACTGGCCATATGAAAATAAATAGGTGCTACAAGTGCAATTTTGTCATTCTATGCATATAAGCACACTGCAAGACTCCATCTAGGCTACTGTTTATCCTGTGCTAGGGGCTGTTGTCTGGTTAGCTGGTATAACTTTGCATATTCTGCAATCCAGTTTGGCCCTGGTCAAAACCATATCACTACAAGAGTTCAGGTGGTTGCCCTGTGTTTTTCAATGTGTCAGTAGTACGGTAGTATACCAAACAGTGTCTCCTGTACACTACAGTCTGAAGATCTTTGGAACAAGTATATTAAAGTGTAAATCGGTACAGTTAAATAACTTCACTTTTCAGTTCACACCTGGGTCCTGATCCCTGACTCTCAACATTATATAAACATTTTTTGATCTTTGCTTTTATAATGATCACTGAGAATTATGAAGATGGCCTCAGGGCATTTTTGAGAAGGGAGAGGAACAGTGCTACATGCCCAAGTAGCTTCTGGATCAGGCAGAAGGGCTGTCTGATCAGTGGTGGCCCACTAACGTTGTCAGGGTGAGGGCTGTTTGGGCTGTTACGACCAGAAACTTGGGGATATGCTAATTAGTTTTAGCATACAGTTTTCTTGTTCTAAACACTTTAGTGAAGTCTTGACTATTGTATTAAAACTGGTGGTGTGTGCTTTGATACAATTTAGTACTGAGTACTCTTACCACTTTGCACAGTAGTTGTATTTAACAGGAAAGAAGTGTGTGCGATGGAGCAGGGAATCTTGTCTGCAGTCACTGCTTGCTAGCAACCTATCTTTTTTGAGGCCATGGATATTTACTTTTACGTTTATTAAAAATTCATTATATTCTGCTTTGATATCACTTAGAAATTCCTGGATCTGACTGATTTAAATTAATCTGAATTATATAACTTTCTAAAAGAACCTGTAGTAAATGTATTTGGTTTCTGATGGAATCTCTTGTACTGGTTCCCAAAAGACACATAAATATTAACAATTTGAATCAGTTTTCTCTTAACCTTTGTTCATACTGTTATTCTCCTTGACTGAAGAAAAGATCCTCAATTAGAGATCAAATATAAATACCTATGCCTTGATTGAGTTACGTGTAGAAATAGTATCTAGTGCCATTTA
Source organism: Callaeas wilsoni (assembly GCA_013398955.1). Taxonomy (NCBI): domain Eukaryota; kingdom Metazoa; phylum Chordata; class Aves; order Passeriformes; family Callaeidae; genus Callaeas; species Callaeas wilsoni. Next base: position 31,954 of record VWPU01004727.1, on the reverse strand, counting down.
ACAGATCCTAGAATATTATTCCAGGTTTCCTTGTTGTGAATCAAGTGTTTTCCACAAATTTTGATTCAGGTCTGCCAGGTTCAGTGGATGTCTTTGAAATAATATTTCTCCAGCACATGCAATTGAATGTTGATTAAGTTTTGATATGTGTTGGAAATATTAATTGTAACCTGCTGGAATTGCACACCAGGCATGAAGACATATTTCTTAAAAACAGACCTAATATCATTTTAGATATCTAGAATATTTTACTTGATTATCACCCTCCTTTCCAGAGGAGAATAGACCTGTATGCCCTCCTGTAGGCATCTCAGGTGCCTAAAGTGCAGCCATGAGATTTCTGTATACGGGCAACTGACCACATTCAGTGTTTAAAAGCAGATGTTTAATCCTACCTGAGATACTCTGAAATTCAGGCAAACTTCCAACTGGCATTAGACTTCTAAGTTGGTCTATGTGCTGTAACAGCTACTAATGTACTTAGTCTGAATTTTATTCATTGGCGATAGAGAGAAATAAGGTTTAGAATGCAGTTTATCGTACTAAATTTAGATGAGGTCTAGCAGGAGACAAACCATGAGATAGTGATGTGCCCTTGCCACACAGAGTTTAATGGTATCCTAGGCTGCATTAGGAGTGACGCTAGAAGATTGAGGGAGGTGATCTTTCCCCTCTACTCAACACTGATGAGGCCACACTTGGAGTCCTGTGTCTACTTCCAGGCTTCTCGGCATAAGAGACATGGACATACTGGGGACATCTTCCCTGTGAGAAAAGGCTGATACAGGGACTGCTTAGGCTATAGAAGAGAAGACTCGGGTGGAACTTTTCAGTGAATACACAAACCTGAGAGGAGGCTGGAAAGAAGACAGGGCCAGATACTTACAGAGATGTCCAGTGGCAGGTCTGGAGCCAATGGGCACAAGCTGAGTCACATGATATTCCCTCTGACTATCAGGAAGCACTTTTTGGTGGTTAAGGTGACTGAACCCTGCAGAGAATGCTCAAGAGAGGTTGTGAAGCCATCTGGACATGGTCCTGGACAGCTACATCTAGGTGGCCCTGCTTAAGCAGAGTGGTTGCACCAGATGACCTCCAGAGATCCATTCCAACCTCAACCCATCTGTGATTCTGTGATCTTGTTCTCTCCAATGGACTTAAAGAGCACGCTAAGGTAGTTATCTTGGTTGTAATATTTAAAGTATCATTAAGATAAGAGAATTACATCTCTATTTCTATTTAAATGTTCGTTTCTTCTAAATCACAATAGTATGAAGATTAGAGAAGCAGACCTCTATAACGTCAAAACAAGTCAGTAGATTTTTTTAAGATTTTCAAAATTAAGCAAAAACTTTCAAACATTTTGTATCCATCCTGTTCCAGTTTTCTTGCATAAATATTCTTACTTTCACTCTTTTTTCTTTCTTCATCATGACAGCAAGTTCTAAAAGCTAGTCTTCCATTCACTGCTCTCAGGTGTATGATTTTTTCCGGTAATAATTAAGATTGCAGTAAAGGACCACCTGCTTCTCAGATAAGCCAAAACACCCGAATTTTTTATTCATCATATCATAGCAATGTGAATGATTTTATGAAGCTTGCAGACAGGGCTTTGAAATATTGCCAATGCAGTTCTATAAAATGAAGTGCAATTATTTGAGATTCAAAAGCCTGTTTTGTTGTTTAAGACATAACATAATTCTTCAATTTGATGATAAAAGAATATATCCACAAGCAAGACCTAGCAGGAATTGTCTTTGTCAACAGAAAAAAAAAAAACAAAACAACTGTAAAAGAGAGAGGAGAGTGGAAGGGGAATCGGGGGTGGGGGGAGGAAGAGCAAACTTTCTGTTCAGTTGAAGTTAGCAAGGAAAATACTGGTAAAGGAAGCAAAGCTCAATAAATTAGTAAAGATTCTAGTTTAATTCTCAACCAGGACATCTAAGGGCTGTAAACCACTATAGTATGATAATATTGTATTTTGCCAATATTAAAGATATATTTACCCTTCAAAACAGTATAAATAAGTACATACAAGCAAACTAACTAACCAACTAAATAAATAAATAATTAAAAAAGAAAGAAAAGTCTTTCATTATGAAAGAATAATAAAATTTTCTTGCAGGTGTAAACGATAATGTCTTTAGATTTAAGTACTATAATTATATTTTCATAATTTTAAGTTACTATTTATGACCTACTGTTGGCAGGATAGATCAGCAAATCAGTTCATCTGTATGTTGATCTACTGACACACTTTGAACTAATTTGTCATTAAACACCACCACAAAATCCTAAAAGCCATGTCATCTTAGAAAAGACTGTAATTTCACAAAGGTGTATAATGTTATATATATATGCTGAGGTTCTCCTGCAAAAGAAATCTTGTTAGAATTATTTTTTAAAAAGTAATTTAGAATGTCCATATTTTATAAGATTGAAACAGAAACCTAGTATTAGTCTTAATGCAGTTAAATTTTGGTATTCAATTTTTTAGGAAGGCTATTATTCTCCTGCTCCTGTCCTCTTTACATAGGGGTTTAATACATGGATATTTCTACTACATTGAAATAAAAAAGATTATACTGCTAACCAAATAATAGAACTATGCAAACCGTTGCAGGGGACAATCTCATCTATTTATATACTGGAAAATAAAAAAAATACTTCACCTAAAGACATTTTATATGCTTTGTAAAGCTTTTAAAAAGCATAGCTTAGTACCATAATGGTATTTTGGTTGAGTTCTTTAGCACATCAGCCATATTCCTGAATAACATACTGTGTTTAAATTAAATTAAAATAACAATTTTAAGGGAGTGTAAGTTTTAAAAGTTCAATTTTTTTGAAAATTCACATTGATTAATTTTGCTATTCACAATTTTATCTTGACATTGCTTTGGCAGATTTATATCCCTTAAAGAAAGTAGTTTTCTATTCCCTCTATGAAGCACATTCCACATGAAGTTAAGATTCTATATTTTCATGTAAACATAGGAGCTGTGATTTAAGCAATTTAAATATTCAACTTATTTAAATTTCTTTAATAAAAAGATTATCTCACTCCAGTATCAATGATCTATTTTTCTTAAGGCTCTCAAGAGAATAGGAAACATGTTTTGTTGCTCCCTATGGTAATTTTATTTTTCTTTAATTAAATGTGCTCTCTCCTGTAGAGTCACAATGGGTTGAGGATTTTTTTACAGACTGAATAACCCTTTCACAGTCAACTCATTCTGAGCCTAAGGCATAGCAGGCAAACTGAAAACACTTCACTTTGATACTGCTTCCAGAAACATGACCTATAAACCAGAGAACTTTCTACAATAGCTGCCTGGCACCAATCTCACAGCCTTTTTCTTTCCTTGGGCTTTGATATGTCCTGAGAATAGTACACAAACTTCATGCCTCGTATCAAAGACAGTTAGAAATCAGGGACTTATCATTTCAGTATTTAGCATATCTTTATCTGAAAACATGAGGTTTATTCTATAGAAAGATAAATTTCATGGAAAAGATGATACTCTAATTTCTTAAAACAGGCTAGAACAATACTTGCCAAGGGTTGTCAGCATGCAATTATGATTGAAGGACATGATTTCAATAATCTGGGAACTGTAAACATGAAAAATAATGCAATCAGTTGTCCGAAACACTTGTGAGGTAATTTCATTTGCTTCTTATGAGGAGTAACACAGTATTTTGTCGATACTATTTTAGAATTGTCTGCTTTTCTCCCCCTCCTTTTTTTTTTCTTTTTGTTTTAATATATACATATGTCAGGTAACCGGATGTCAATATCAAAAGCTTGCATCTTGCCAGTACAACTCCTCTGTTGTGGGCAAACGATTTGTCTCGCTCTGCTCTTGATGCCTTTTGCAAATATACTGGTTCTAACACAAAATGTGGAGAGTATTGTTTCTTCTACACTGATTTCTAGTCTTCCTTCCTTTCTGCCTTCAAATATCATATAAATAGGCAGCTGGAGAAACCTTGTTCTTCTGACAGTTACCTCTTTTTAGACAGGAAATCTAATACCCATCTTAAGTGTAGAGGATCTCACTTATTGAGATGCCCAGCTCATGCATTCTGAGAGACAGAGCGCTGGTTACCATATCAAAACATATGATATATATCCACTAAATGTCTGGCACCCAATTATGAAAAATTACAAAGATGTAACCCATAGTGGTTCATGTAAATAAATTCTCTTCTGTATTGTCCCTTATAATTGCAATCTCAGGATGCCTGGGTTGTTATATGAATTCCTGCATAATGAAGAATGTATTCATGCCTCTTTCTCTCAGTTATAGTACAGCAACAACATATTGCATTGTTGAATTCAGTAACAAACAGATGTTGGTAGACATAAAACAGGCCCCCTGTTTTACATCAAGCAGCGTTCCTCTATCATAACAGAATGCTTTAAGAGTACATTGATAAGTATTTGCAAGATATTACGATGTATGCAAAAAATTGAAGTGCCTTTTAAAGTGTAGAAATAATGTACTCACTGAGAACTTGGAATATAGCAATGTTTATGACTTGGCTTCATAGAGCTAAATAATAATAGAGCTTGTTATGGTTCTATTTAGAAAAAAGCAAAAATGCATTTGGTCTGAACATGTTTTCATATTCTTACAGAAAAAAAGTGCTTAAATATTCATGTAATCTGCTTCAGGAATACAGCTTTTTTCCTTTTTATCCTTAGATATTTTTCCTTCCTATATCAGCATTCATTTTCTTTGTCCTAGATAAGTTTTGTTATTAACCACTAAACTAAAACTGTTACCACCTAATAATGTGCCATTTTTCAGTTTTAATGGCTTTTATTTTCTTTTATTTATCATATACATTAAAATGTAAAAATTATATATATCATGAGAATACGTCTTAATCAAAAATGACAGTCTGCATTTAAACCAAATTCTGTTGTTAACTGATCAAGATATCATATGGCAAGATCAATACCTGGCACTGAAAGACAGTTAGTAGAACAGTTTTTTAGTCCTGCTGTGTGGGACTGTACTTGCAACTACTAAATGTCTTGTTACTTTGCCAAATACTGGCTTTACCTCCAAATTTTTTTCTTTCATTATATCTAAATCATAGTATTTTGCCTTCCAGCACGTTAGACTTAGCTCCCCAAGTCTGGGAGTTTGTGGTGGGTTATTCCAGTCATATAAGATTGAGGTTTTGATCAATTACTGCATTAGCTGATACATTTAATTTGACCATTCCTATCTAAGTTTTTAATTCTACAAAGGAAACTTAATTGTTCAGTCAAAACTACTTGTTTCATTCTTGCTGCTTTCTTCCTACCTGTGACCACAGCAACATGGAAAAAGTTTATCATAGCAGGTACCTTAAGACTGGAAAAGTCTGTGTCCTAGGTAGCTTCCTACTGCAGGCATTTGCAAGTGATCCCTCAGGCATCTTTGTTCAAACTCATTCCGTTTTTCCCTTCACTTGGCATTGAAAATAAATGAACTGGAGATTAGACTAAAGTCTTCAGGCTATTAAGTCAAAGCTAAAAACTTTACATTATGGACTCACTGGTAGTTCTCCTGTGTGTCTTCATTTTTTAAAGTATTATGCATCAAGACATTCCCATATCACAGAAGAATAACAAATAAATGATCGGTTAAGACAGTAGATCTCCTCAGGGTCTCTGTCAGACCTGGATGTGTTGACCTGAATTTCTGTCCTAGAATTTTAATCTGGCATCAAAGGAAAAGCTTTGGTGTTTAATGTATTTTGGATTGCCTTATTAGCTGTAAATTTAACCTTACAGTGTTTTGCCACCTAGAAATTTTTTTTACAAAGAATAGGCTCTTCATTCACAATTTTCTTTCTGTCAAATACCTTTTTGTTGTGTATCTCATGATACTTGAAACATATAATAAATAAAATTTATTTAACTGAACAGAATTAGACTGATTGAGCTCTTGAACATATATGCTCAAACATTAGTAGAAGACAGCTTCCAAATTTTATTCTGTTATTGTTTTTTATATAATTCTCTTTTTTACTTACTTAATATGCTGGATACAATACTCATAACAGAATGATTTAATGCTTCTTCTTTTTAGTATTGCTAATCCAATAATAGCTGTATGATAATGCATCGTACCTAGAAAAGGGAAAGAGGGAAAAAAAATCTGATTCTAGTTAATCAATTGCCACTTGATAACGAGCCATCAATGTTTACTTTCAGATAAAAAATCTACTTTGAGTATAAATATAAGCAGACATTGAAGTGTTGGCATGAAGGGTGTATAAATAAATCTCAGTTCAGCAAAATAAAGCATTTCAATGTGTACACAGTGTCTACAAATTTAAGCAAGACAAATAAAATAAACACTGTTGAACTAGGATCGCAGTCAGCTAACTTTTAAAGTAAAGCATAATAGTTTTGTTCACAGCATCATACAGACTAAAAGGTACAAAGTTGAATGTATAAGTTATTTAACCATAGATGTATTGTAAGCAACATTAAATGATATTATGGTACTGTATTATGCACACAATGACACAAGCAGAATAATCATAATGTACATACCTATCCAAATAGAATGTTCTTTACCTATTCATGCATATTCATCAACATCTGAATTAACAATTCAGATGCTTAATAATTTAATCTATACTGGCCTCCTATTTTCTTGCCTAGTATAACTGTTGATATCTGAAGTCATGTCTGTGTACCATAGTTTTACTTGTTTTTAGAAACTAGTTGAAAATTCCAAGCACTGAAATTATCATAGTATAAAATATATATTCCAATACTCACTGATTCCAATTTCCTTTAAAGCCTTTTGAGTCTTAGATTTGGACTAATGAACCGTTGTTTTAGAGAGGGAATAGCCTATGGCTTAAAGACCCCCTTTTTTCCTGAAAGCTGAAGTCGCATTGGCAAGATTCTAAATTACATGATTTAAATTTAACTTACATTTAAATTTTTCAACAGGAGCAAAGATTAAAAAGCTAAATGTCTCAATGTAAAATATAATATCTGTAATAATATGCTAATGAAGTGCGATTTGCATGAAACTAAACTTTGTGAAAACTGTATATGATACTAAAATTCAAATAAATACTTAGCTTTCCCTTTCTTAGTTGGGCTTACATATAAATTATTCACGTACTTTATTTTGGCAGAAGTGGTCCCTACAAGATGTACCAATGTCACCTACAAATTTCTAATGTTATTGGTATTGTTAATAAGGTAGTAATCTTATTAAGTGAGTCCATCTAGAGATATTTAGCAAGGACAAATATAGACAACACCTGTTTCTGAAACTCAAGTGGTTGTAGACATAATCAAACGATGAGCAAACAAATATGCTTACAGGAGAGTTAATTATCATTATACATTTCATTTCATTGGAACTCGTTTGTTTGCAATGATAAAAATAATTTTAGGGAAGGGACCAGATTTGGGGGTTTTTAAGAAATATGTGCTGCTTTTTCCTGAAAAAACTTTACAGATAAGAGAAAGACCTTTAAACTTATCTTCTTTTATTTTCTCTTTCTTTTTGTGGATATCAGCCCAGTAAGAACAATCAGTTTTAATGAGCAAAAATCTAGCAGTTTGATGGCTCTAGGCAGACAAATAATGAGGGAGAAACTGGTAAAGTAAAAAAATCCAAGGAAGGGTGAACTGTTTATAAAAATGTGTTCCCCAGAATGCCAACAGAACTGTTTTCGTAAGGGTACTTTTATAGTTTTATTTGTTATTTTATTCCTTGTGTTATGCACAGTGATACCAGATGTGAACAAGTCAGAGCCAAAGAAGTTTTAGAATTTTTAATTCTAGACATAGAACGAGACCAATATGAAATATTGTGGAGGAGATGCTTGTAAAGGACTTTCATTTTTTCTCTTAAGGCATATTAAGGTAAGAATGGAACTGTGTTTAAAAAAATAGGGAAAGACAGAGATGTTATTTCTGATGAAAAATACGTATTTTACTAATTAGTAGCTAAGAATACTAACATGGGCCATTAATCACAGAAAGGGAAAAGGATGAACTGACTGAAGACAGTGCAGTCTTGACTATGATGATGGTAAGCCAAGGCTGATCTTCAAGGACAGTCTTTGCAAATTAAAAGGTACATTCTGAAGTGCATAAAGTCATGCATCTATAGCTGAAAGCACGTGTGGACAAGAAATTTCAGGAAAGGCTTAAAATAAAATGAGCATTCCCAGAACAGTGAAAGCATGAATGAGGAGCCTAAGAAGACTAGAAAGATACTGAACATAAGCCAAAGCTTAGAAATGTGAAAGACAAGGAAGGTTACTCCACGTATTTCCACTGTAAAGCCTGCCCTTTGGACTCCCAGATCTCTGAACCTCCCAAGATGCTCTTTGGGAATGTGAAATAAGTAAAGTTAGGACTATTTATGCAAACTGTACCTAAAGAAGTCCAGAGAAGATGCATCCAGCTGAGGAATCCACTAGATGAAGTGTCAGTTACCCAGCAGTCTGAAAGTATGGCTGAATCCTCAGTATCTTCAGTTAAGTTTAGACAGACTGCTATTACTAAGAAGTTAATGTATCAAAGAACAATCTTAGGTTAAAGTAATATCATCAACTTTTGGTTAAATTCTTGGGGTAATTTACTCTTCATGTTCAGATTATCTATTCCTTCATGATCCAAAATATGTTCTAAGATGGTGCTAGATTTGAAGTCATATTCATGGCATTGTAATTTTTCAGGGGGTATATATATGCATAAAATATTTGTGATTTTCTAGTAAGGTAGCAGAAATTGATGATTTCCTAAAAACTCCTTGCTATTATTCTGCAAGTGGACTGTTATTTTGTAAGATTAAGCAATATGAATGTTATTTCCAACTGTCTTTCACAATTGCAATTATCCCACTCTTTTCCAACAGGCTTTTATAATCATATATAATTTAACATGTGGACAAATATTACTTTATATATGTGAGGTAAAATACTAATTTTGTAGTTCTTTTGTATTTGGCTTAAACTCCATCCTATTTTAGCCACTGTGACTGGTCTTACCATGTATCTGCTCTTCTTATTTATCAATATAAAAAGTTACACATGGTTTTCCTTTTTTGTTCAACAAAATGATTGGCCATTTTTACTTTATTTTCTACTTTTAAAGCTTCAAGAGATCTGACAAATAAAATATTTTGCACTGCTTTTTTATTACTTTTTATACATTTTTATCTCTCTAAAGTATTTAGAGAGATATAAATATTACATGCTTTCCTTGTAATTTGGATACAGGTGCTGGATATTATTTGTATCTTTACAATAAAAAATAGCATCTCATAGCAATATTAAAATTTATGGCATTCCTTTTTTCAAGATTATGCTATTCATGCTTGTGGCTGAAGATAATTTCTTTCATCATCTATTAAATATTTTCTGAGTGTCAGTATAAAAATTGGAATGCTTGCCACTGTTACAGTATCACTTCTGAGTAGTCTATTAAAGGTTCTATATGTTGTTCATTTAGTAAATTCCTGTATTCATATATTGTCTTACCTTAAATTTGTAAAGAAGATAATGTAGAGATTCTCAGTATCTTGTAGAGCCTTGTAATATGCTTGACTTTGCACACTTGGATAATCAAGATATTGTCCCTGGCACTGGGAATTTACAGTCACTGGTGACTTTTGATTGGGATAAATCAACTCAGAGTAACTATTGCTTTGAGTTGGAAGCAACGCTGAGTGTAAAAATAATTGGGAATTTTACTATGTTAAAACAATTGAATTAGAACTTTTAGGACTATTATACTGACATTACAGAAGAAATTTTACCCTTTTCAAGCAATAAATATGCAATTTTCCAAAATTAAATTTATTGAATATTATTAAAATAATGTCAGGTTGTGACCATAAAACTTACTTCATGAGGGCTTTCATTTGTAGATGTACAGATGACTGTTGCCCTGATTTCTTACAGATTAAATGATAGACGCAGGCAGCATGTGAAACAAGAACAAATGACCCAGCCCACCTTCCGCATCTTTCTCTTCCAGCTTCAATGATCCACCTGTATTGCCCAAATTCTAATGTTCAATGCTGATCATGATCACAACCTGTGAATTTTTTCTAGTAGTTTTAGAGCTTTTTTTCTAGAGTCTTCTTAAAAAGCAGGGAAAAGTACCTTGTATTTCCTCTTTAGGTGGAGAATTTTCATTGGAAAAAACTTTTCTCTTCTCAGTGGTATTGATAGCCCTAATGCAATCACACTGTAATAGAATCACTCCCTGATGGTGAACACACACCAGTGAATAATCTACCTGGAAGAGCATGGCTGAGGCACTTAATGAAACACAGTTGTCCTTGGAACCTTCTCCTACTGAAGAAAAATCAATCACTTTTAGAGAGAGAATGAGATCTTGGATGGGTTGAACTGTTGTTTGATAGTTTGCTGCTTCCTGTTATTAGTTACCTTAATGTCTCTTCTGAGCCTATGTATTCTAATTTATGCACTCATTAAGAGCTTAAAATTAAGTGGACTGATTCAGGCCTCAGACAGATGAAAAATAATTTGAGAAGATAATATTCAATAACCCTAATCAATATTTATATTTTAGAGTGTGAAGTGGGAGGAAAACACGTAGGAAAAGAGTGACAATAGTAGGGAAGACCTTGTCTACATTTCCTGCTCATTCTTTTAACTCCTTTTTTATGCCATTTAAACTGCCAAATAAGGTTTTAAAATAGTGTAAGATTCACCCAAGATTGCTGTCAATAGATATATTGCTGAAAAATGACAGAGTTTAAATATATGTCCCTAAAAATTAGCAAAACTTAGTATTTCATACTTTTTCATGAAAAATTTAATCTAGGTCATTTTTCTCATTTCAGCAGACAAAAAGCAAGTAACTTTTTTCTCTTGCTCTCTTTTATCTTCTGTGCTGATACTGGGTTTTCTTAGTTGCTCTCTATTATTGATGAGAATTTTTCTAAGTCCTGGGGTCTCTGTGAATTTAGCTGTAAAAATAACAAAGCACTAATAAATTATGTATCTGCTTAATAAAAACAAAATTTTGCATAAATTCATTTCATTTACTGTATGAATAAAAAAGGAGATTTTTCAAAACCATCAAAATTTTGAGTCTCTTGATAACAACTCTTACATGTCATATCGTAAAAGGTGTAATAATCATAATATTAAGAGAAGCTCAACACAAAGGTAGACAAAAAAAAAACCAAAAAACCCAAAGGTATCAATATAGAAAAGGGAGTTACTCAAGAAATATCTTGGATAAGTACACTCCTAATATAAATGACTTGGATCAGGACAAAGAGGGGATTATCTCTTTCTAGTGAATGGCCTCTGTTTTCTACTGTTCACGATCAGATTTCAGGAGTAGTCGATACATTGCTAGGTGAAGCAGAGCTGACATTTGTATGCTGTTGTGCTGTTATAAGGTGGCATTGCTTTACAGATGACAATCTATTTTCATATTCTGTTGACAACACACTGGAACACGTTTCTGTCTGTGCATTGCACCATTTCTGATTTTGAAGTTCTGGTTATATTACATTACTTGTACATCTGTATGTGAACTAGCAATCATTGAAGCTGTGGATGTTATGGAAAAAGCATTTTCTCCAGATAAATTCAATCAGGTGGGGTAAAGAGTTAAAGTATCTTAAGATTTTTCATACACTGGGTTTTTTCAGTCACTTTCAATATAATCAGCTGTTTTATTTTCTCTTATTAGCCATTCCTATACTTCAGACTGCAACTACCCTGTAGGTACCACAGACATGGCTGTCTCTGCCCAGCTCCCTCAGGGCTCCCTTCTCAAAGCAGCTGTATTCATGATCTATTTCTTTCCTGGGAAAGCTGTTCAGGAAGTGTGCCTTCTGTGTTATGAGTGGATGCCTCTGCTAATCACCCTAGAATTGCAGTAGAAGTGTCATACAAAGAGCAGAAGAAGAAAAGATGGGAAAGCTTTCTCAATATCAATACCAGAGATTAGTGGATGTTTTCCTTAGAACTTTCCTTGGTGGTGCAACAGACAAAAGGGCTCATGAAAACTCCTTCATATTCAGGTCTCCTATAGAAAATGTTCAAGGCCAGGCTGGATGGAGGTCTGAGCAACATGATCTAGTGGGTGGCATCCTTGAGCATGGTAGGGTGGTTGGAACTAGATGGTCTTTAAGGTCCCTTCCAACCCAAACTATCATACGATTCTGTGGTTCTCATGCCTCCTCATACCCCTTCCACCTTCAGCCTAACCTGAGATAGGCATGGAAGTTTCTTTGCTGTATCAACAGATGTCTTGGGGTGATTCTATGACAATACTGTATTCCCCGTCGCCTGCTTGATCTCTAGCATACCTTTTAAACTGTAAAGGGAGAGAGAAGCTGAGAGAAATCGTCAAAGTGGCTAGCTTGACCTCGCAGTTAGAACATTTACATACTTTCTCTTTCATTGCTGTCAATTTTGCCTATTAGGAGAAAAGGGAGGTTTTTTCCCCAGTTTCTTCGGCTTTCAACAGAGAAGGGACTGTGATCTGCCTCAGCGGCTTCTGTTCCTTTTTGGACTGTTTTTGGCTTGCTTCCTCGTCCGAGACCAGCTACCATCTCCGAGACCTGCTCAGCGGGACCCTCCAAGGGGGATCGTCAGACCCTGCCTGGCCAGCCCGACCCAGCGTAGGACTGCAGGTTTTACCTACAAAAAGAACTCTAAACTCCATAGTCCTCTTTTAGGGGACAGGGAGGGGGTTTCAATATCCTTTTCTGTCTCATACCTGCCGGGGACTCTGTTTGTTAAATAAACAGGGTTTTTTCACTTTCATTCAAGAAATTCTTTTCCTGAACCTGTGGGGGGAGGAGCTGCTGGGGCCTGCTTGCCTGGCAGGCAGGAGAGAGAGAGATGCCCTCTTTGGGTTGTTTCCTACTAAATTTGTGCCCAAACCACCACAACAGATTAAGCTACTATTGATTTTTGGGGGGGAAGTATTAATCTGTAGTTGGAATATTAGTTATTTTGTGATATCCCTGAGGTGGAAGCAAAGGCTTCCAGCAGGAGTGTGATATTGTCTACAGTTCTGTCAATAAGTATATGGAAAGGAATACATGAACGCTTTTTCCTCAGTATCTCATTTTGCCATTTTTGGACGTTGATGTAGATGCAAACTGTCAGAAAATTAAATTTAGCTTGCCTTATAATAGGTATACAAAATAAATCAGAGGTGTTATTAACCTTCCTACTCAAGGGCATAACTTGGGAGTCAAGTTGTTCTATGAATCTCTGCTTTGGATAAAACATGTCTTTGTGAAACATCTCATCCACATAATTGGTCTGGCACAGAATAGAAAGCAGTGGCATAAATGAAGTTATATTTTCAATGTGCATACAGTCTAAGACTATTCTTCTGCTAAGAATTTTCTATTTAACCCTGTAATTACTTCTGGAATTTACAAATTTAAAGAATGTTTCTGTAGGTGACTGTTTCTGTTTCTTAAGAAAATAGACACATTTGTTCAACAATATGAATAAAACATCTAAATTTAATTTATGGGCATTTTTATGCCCACAGGTGAAGTGCAGTGAAAGAAATTCTGCTTTTTATTTCCAGTAACTTAGTGAAAAGCAGGTACAACACTATTACAACATGCAGCTGTAATGTTACCATGTAACATAAATCTTAAGAACTCTGAACCACAGTCTTTTCTGTAACCATCCATGATGTCCTACTCAAAAGTCATTGTTTTATTTTGTTTTCTTAGATAGAAATATAAGTAGGGAGTACCTACTTTTTTTTTTTTTTAATTATTATTGCTACTCAGAGTTCAACAGTTTTGTCTTATAAATGCTTCCTTAATCCATTACCACTGTTGATTGCCACCATATTGCAATTACTCTATCTACTGCACCATAGTGACAAGTACGATATTTGAATAATAGAAGACGTACTTCAGAAATTCCTTTTTTGGTATTTAACATCTACTTAAGAGTTCTTATTAAGGAAAATAAAATATGAAGAGTACTTGTGGTTATCACTGTTAATAAGCTTGCAACTTGCCTTGTTAAGGTTGTATTCTTAGCATCTGTTCAATATTCCTGCAGAAGGAATATGGGAAAATAATTGATGGTATGCTATTTACAGAGTAACCATCCAAGGATGGTTGCATCCAGGTTTTTTTGCCTATTTTTCAAGTAATTTTGTTCTCAAAATCTGGGACTTTATTTTAGGAATCTGTGTGTAGACTACAAATCTATGCTCCCAAATGGCACAACAAGAACATTATGATTGCGAGAAAGTTTAACTACATTCATATGAATCAAATAATTCAAGAATGACAGCTTTCTCCCACATCATAAGAAACTAAATGCCATTCATGAAATAACCATTCAACTGGAAAATATACACAGATGAGCATTTTCTGCAATGCTGTCATTATATGTAACATGGCCATAATTCTTACTGTTCAGCACTTTAATGACTTTATCGTACATAGTTTCCCATACTCATACATAATAGCTAAGTACCCTATGGTGAAAATATAAGCCAAATAGCCATATGCCTGCAGTCTTCTTGCAAACTGGGCAGGTTTTTGATTGGCTCTAGCAGGTTTGGGGAAATGACCATTTCAGACAGGACCTAGTCAAGCAGAAAATGGGCAGATGCTGTAAGTTGCATAATCAGTACAAAGAATACTCATCTGCCATTTATAGTACATGAGATTAACTGATGAGATACCGACTGATCCAGGCTAATTTAATGACAACCCCTAACCATCTGGCTAGAAAGCTGTATGTTACAAAGGCCTAATGCTGACCCACATAAGTTAGCCTAAAAAACATTTGGTGAGTTTAATAATGGATTATACATCAAAGCAAGAACTCATTACCGTTACAAGTCATGAAATATTTATTTTTAATCTGACAGTTCTACTACTGCTAAACAATAAGAGATTACACTGTGAAGCAATATATATAATAAATGACTGACTACTTTTCTGCTGTGCTAGTAAATGCAAAGCTTTCCAAGCCCAATGATTTCACTTGCTGACAGTGGGAAACTCTGGGAAATTGACGCTCCCTTTTCTTCAATGGCACGAGGTCTTCCTTTTCTCTTTGGACTTAACTTATAATTTTGCAGCAATATTCCCCATAACAGTTGAATTCAACTAACTTGTTAATTTCTTTGTATATAGCTTGATTTCATGAATAGTCAGCATCCTGGAACTCAAATTACACCCATGAGACTTTTGCATGAAACATCTTTTGGAATGTTTTTGAAGAAGGAAATTGGTAGGAAAAAATGCATAATTCAGACCATAATATGGCTGACAAGGTCCAATTTACTGATGATGGTTTGGGAAGTTGAAAGGACCCAGCCTGACTCTTAAAACTTAGAGCTGGAAATTAGAAACTTCACATCAGCAAACTTTAGTCAAAAGCAGTGAAGTAACCATTCAACTTCCTCAATGCAATTTTTATGGAGCCATTGTTATTAACAGACTCACATATCAAATGTTGTTGAAATATGACAGTGATGAGTGTTTTTCAGGCAGGTTAAATTATTTTCTGAAGACATGTATTACATTGTATAAATGCATAATGATGTATTCGCATTTAAGGTTTTCTTAATTCTTCTCTTTTAAAAATCATGTTTAAATGCAATTTATGTGTAATGTACAAATTGATGAACGTGCTATGACATTCTGTTGAAAGTATCAGGCATCTGAGAACATCTGAGAATGGAAGAAACTGCTAAAAAATCAGAGTATATTTCCATATAAACTTTACACAGCCCTTAGGGGTACTGTTAAACTCTTTGAGGTAAAATACATCACTTGCACCAAAATACTTCTTGCAGTATACAGCACATATATTGATCTATATACTATTCTTTCACTAAAATCTATGGACAAATATATAATTTCCTGTGAAGCTGTTTCAGTAGTAGTACCTACTCATTCATATATTTCAGAAAACTTCGTATTTCTATTCTGTTGGAAAAGTCCATTATTTGTCCTATTCAGGCAACACTATTTGGTGGTTCCAACAGTCATCAAATCATCTTAAAAATTGTATGCAAACAACACAGATAATTTTCCCTTCATCTGGAATGGATTGTTTAAAAAAGTGAAAGTGAAACACACATTGTTTGAGAATCTGCACTTTCTTTTTATGCAAAAGTATATTCTAAGGCACATAACCACTGTCTGGTCCCAAATCTATGCAGCTCTTGTCTATGAAAGAAAGTTGACTCACTGGGGAACTCTGCCACTTTCAACCATTGGAAAGACACAAATCCTCTGGCATCTTCAGAGCATGAAGTAGTCCAAATAATAGTCAAGAAACTGCTATTCAACACTTAGTTGTACTACAGTTTTCTTTCAAAGATCTTTTCTCTTTGCAAATATTGTACATGTTTATATTCAAGCTTAAAGCCAAAATAGAGAAAACATATTGCATTAGGAATGCAAAGTTTCTCATTTTAGCTTATTTTTTTTTAAGCAACAAAAGGTAGAGGGCCTACCCCTCTCTTATAAAGGTGTCTCTCTCTTAAGAAAAATTTTTCCTTCTCAGGATATTTCTTTCCCAAGTATTTCGATTATGGTCTTGGTATATTTAATTTATTTCACTCTTATGATTTCTATCTTGCCTTCTTTTTCTCTCTTTCTCAGGGCAAACTTTCTTTACATGGTTGACCTGAGAGTTACCTCTTGGTCAAATTATGTCTGGTAAGATCCAAATGTGGATGCAGCAGCGTGTATGAACAGGACAGTAAAATCTGTCTTAGAGGGTGTTTGCACAAAACTGATCATGCCAAACCTGATTCTGCCAAAACTGATCATACCAAACAGACAGATAGTCATCGGCTGGGCCAAAAAGTAAACTCACCTCTTACATGTAGAAGGGTAAAAAACAAAACATCAGCATGTCTGTCATTCTTCAGCTATGCACATGATTTGATGAAAGGAAAAAGTTTGAGATTTCTTCTATCAATCAGAAAATCAAGAAGTGAATGAACTCCTATATACATCTGTAATCTGCTGCTGCACACACTCACTCATAAATGGAAGACATTGACTACATTAGGGTGTTGTCTTCTGTATTTGTTTGCCTTTTCACAGAGACTATTAAATTTTATCATATTTTTAGAACCCACAACGCAAAACCACTACAAGAATGTAGCACTCATTAAACCCAAGTCAAACTTCAACCATCTCTGTCTTCAAATTCTTATGCAATTAATTCATGTTATATGATTGTGAGAATAAACTAATTCCCAGAGACCCCATCCCTCACTTCACCTGCCATGAGATCTGCTGCCTACTGTTGTGATAAAACACATAAATATAATGGAGTCTGTACTCTGTTTACCATAGTGACAGAATGTCTAGTTTGTTGGTCTGGAAAGTGGCCCGAACACTTTTTTAGACCCAGAATCTGAAAGTTTGGCCTGATGAAATACCAGCCATATTTCCAAGAATGGTCTGCTCCAGTTTGTAACTACATTTCTTCTTTTTATCATCCTCTAGATATGCATCTTCAAAATTTAAATCTGTAAAAAGTATCAACTGGGAAATTAGGAGACTCCAAGTAGATTCAAGAAATTTTCTTTTCTGCCTGGCTTCCTAAACAAAGAAAATAAAACAGCGTCTACAAAAGTAAACTGTTTTCCAGTTTTCATTTCAATTATAATGTTGACATTTCTCAGATAAAATCAAGCATGTTTTCCAAATAGTATGCTCCACTTTTATTTTGTTTTTTTTCACTTCTCTTAGGATGTTCAGCCTCAAGTTCATTACAGTAAAGGCTTCCCTCTGCTTTTACATCCTGAAAAAGTTCTTCGTTGTTTATGATTAGCAGATCCAGCAGAATGCTTTCCCTAAAGGTTTTCTTGATCACCTGCATAAAAATTATACGTGACCCTTTGTAGAAATCTTCCTAGTTGTGACCACTTTTTTCCTTTGAGTAGATACCAGTGTGATTAAATCTTTCCTCAGATCTTTATAAGTAAGCTCTTGACAGGCTTATCACCAGTTTCAAGGCAAAGAATCCTTGCTTTCCTGTCTTTTCCTTCCTAAATTACTTTTATCTATCAACTGCAGAACTTTAGTCACAAGTGTTATCCCACAATGGCTCTGTAATCATAAGGCAAATGTTTTTCTGTGACTGGTCACCAAGTTCTAAGTCCAATTGTTTGTTTTCCATGTTGCAACCATTTGTTAACAGGCATTTTTCACTTCATCCTCAGTGACAGTTGTTTTTTTTTTTTTTTTCAGGCAACCTGAAACAGCATCCCCAACTCTGTTGTCTTTCAGAGACTTAATGTCTTCTGGGTCTAAACTTTTCTTTAGACATTAGGCACTATGCCCCAGCAAACGTAGTTTAAATTCCACCTCAGTAGGTTAGCAGGCCTCCTGGCAAACTTGATGCTGTTTTACCTTGTCAGGTGTTTTCTATCTCCCAGCAATTGCTCATTCTTCCGAGAAGGTGGAGTGGTATAAAAACCAAAGCTTTGCATGTAACTCCTGCTGTGCACTCAGATGTTGACATACGGGGTATCTCTGCTCCTACCTGAGCCTCTCTGCTTTACTGATAAAATAATAGAGAATCACCTTGGTTCCTGACCAGACCTCTTCAGCCTTGTCCCAGAGCCCTAATATATCTAAGCTTGGTTTCTCTTGGTGATATCATTGACTCCTACATTGACAAGCAAGAAGGGCTAGTAGTCCAAGGCTTGATTTCTTGCAGCTGCACTTTTCTTGAAAACTAAGGGGTGTTACACTAGAGGAATCTACGGGCAGAGTAACAGGAAACAATATGTACTCTTTTACAGTGAAATAAAGGATAGTGACAGTGTCACAGAGAAACATCCTACAGATGAACAGCTGGAAGGTTGTTTTTGTCTAGCTTCATCAGAAGTTTACATTTATTTGTAGTCTATTATTTACAGATGACAAAATGAGTGATCAGAACTAGTAAAAATGAAAAGGTAAATGAAATCTACTCTGATTGCTATTAAATCATAAACCAAAAACCATATTTCACATATAAATATATTCATATTTTTAAATTCAGCATAGAAAGTATTCTGAATTTTGTATAGACAGTAAAACACATTTATAGGACAGCTCATATCAGTGAGCAGATATTTTACTAGGATCTATAAAGTACACATGTAAAAGAAAGACAGCTCTCTACGTCTTCTTTTCCATCCCTTTATACAGATTATCTGTTCATATTCTCTTGGAATGACTGTTAAGCAATTATAAATTTACTTGAAATTATTTAATCATTTTAAGATTAAAATTGGGCTGGCTGATTTTATAAGCCATACAAGATAGAGAGTTTGATCTTGACTGTGAAAATGGCAGAGCAAATATACACAGACCTGCACATTTTCACACATACACGTAAAGAAAATATACAATAATTGCAACACAGAAAGAAGTGACTGAGCATTTTAAATAAAAACATGGCAATATGCAACTACTTGTGCATTAAGGACATATTTCTCTGCTGGTTTAGCTTTATAAAAAAATTAATCTTTCAAAGAAAGACTTTTTTTATAATTAAAGGAATCAATGGCTTGACTACTCAGACTAGAGTTGTAAGCTCAATAAATAGCTTGAGAACTTTCTCCACGAGCTTCAACCACAAATTTAGCTCAAAAGACATTTTATATTTATTAACAGGTACTCTTCTACACCTTTAAATTTGTAGTTGATCTCATTAGCAAAATAATTTTGGTTGTTGTTCAGTAGTCACAGAGTATTACCTAATAGAGTAATTCAGGCTACCACAGCTATCTTTGCCTAGTTCAGAGTGGTTCTTGTGGTTCTAATGGTTATTTTGGGACATATTTGATATAAAAAAATAGTCTGCAGTCTGGAAATTGGTCATATATTACAACACATCCAAATGCACTTAATATCTATGGGCACTTCCTCTGTTTTTCATTTCTTCATTATTTAAAAATGTTTTTTTAATGACAGAAAAATTATGCATCTTAACACCCTGACCTTCGATCCTGACACTCTGCCTCCTGCCCCTCTGCCGCTTGATGCCATTGTCAGCGTAGGCAAGATGCTGCCCACGTTATCCATGTAAGGTAGGATTGTTTCAAATCACACTGACACTGTAGAACCAACGGGTGGTGTAAGCCTTACTTGCATTCAAACTGCATTTACACAATTGCCTGTTGCTGTCGGACAACGCAGAACATCCAGTGTCCTGGCAGTCCGATGCAGGCAGGGCATTGGGTGAGTTGCCATACAGGTGCATTGCTGCTCATTTTTCTTACTGCCTCAGTGAAGTTTGGTTTATAAAAGGTTGTCAGACTCCATTACTGTTCATATATCTCTTCTTGGACAGAAAGGAGAGGATATTTCATACCCTCCCCACTCTCTGCCTTACAACAACCAATTGAGTATGTTTTGGAAAAGCCGTGAGCAATTAAAAATCATCACCACAATAACAATTTCTAAGAAAAAATGATAATTAAAATGCAAAACCAATTAATAAGTGCAAAGTACTGAGTTTTTTTTAAAGCGAAAAAAACCCCCAACCAACCAGTATTTCTCTGAATAGCATATGTCTTGTATTCATTTGACTTATCTGAATGCAATGTATTTTCCCTACCAATAGGATCTTGCATTGAAAGCAGTAGCCACAAAATTATTTACTGGATGTAGTTGATACAGATCGAATTTTTTAAACTCTCTAGAATCCATATTAGTTTTGGAATTCAGTGGCTCTTGTGAATATGAAAACCATTTTTTCATAACAATATGAAATACATTAAGCCTGGCCATACGAACAGTTGCTAAAACCTCCCTGAATGTCATTTTGAAGTATAAAATAACTGCAAATGCAAACACAAAAGAAAAATCTCTCATTAGAATTTTTTTCTAAGACTGAAGAGAAAGACCCATGTTTAAGAAACTTTACAAGTATACCTTTTTATGTTAGTTATTAAATTTTATTCTATGTTTAGTAGACGATATAGCCAATCACAGTGTACTTAACATGAAAACTTATGTTCTTCTATTTGTTTTAATCTTACAGATAGCAGCTCTCCTCATTCATGTACAAGTGATCTTATGAGAAAATGCTGCATTGGTAATGGAGTTTTAGGTACTGCAAAACAGAGATATTTCCAATTAAATATTTTGATTGCCATTTTTCATGTTAAACAATAATATTTTAATTTTTCTACTCAATCAAACCTCAAAACCAAGATCACCTTCATGTTCTTCATTAGAAGGTTTGGAAATGTTTAGATTCTTTTATAGTGAAAGCAAAAGACTTCATTTTTTATACTAATGAAGATTTCTTGTGCTGTTTTCAGATAAAACGATGATGTGTGAGAAAGAATAAATGTTTGAGTCAATCATAGTCCTAAAAATATTTTCACGTAAAATTGGAAACCCAGATTTCTCCCTCCAGTTTATTTTGTGCAACATAATAATGTAAATAACCCATAGATGTTTTAGACGCTCTTTCTGAATGTCAGATATCAAGAAATAAAAACAGCTACCTGTTCAGAAACATAGTTTTTACCATGGATACACAGTATCTTGCAGAAAATGGTAGATGAAGTGTACCAGACAGCAGTGAAATAACTTTATAAACAAGCACATACATATACACATAGAATCTTAGAAACATAGAATTATTTGGGTTGGAAGCAATCTTAAAGATCATCTAGTTCCAACCCTCCCGCCATGGGCAGGACACCTTTCAGTACACCAGGTTGCTCAAAGCCCCATCCAACCTGGCCTTGAACACTTCCAAGGATGGATCATCCACAACTTCTCTGGGCAACCTGTTCCAGTGCCTCACCACATTAATAGTAAAGATTTTCTGATTTCTTCCTAATATCTAATTTAAATATATTCCCTTTCATTTTGAAGTCATTCTTCCTTCTCCAATCATGCCCTTGTGAAAAATCCCTCTCCAGCTTTTTCATAGGCTTTAGGTACTGGAAGGCTGTATAAGGTTCCCCCAGAACCTTATCAACTCCACCCTGAAGATCACCAGTTCTCTGAGCCTGTCCTCACAGGGAAGGTGCTCTAGTGCCCTGATCATTCCCTTTGCAGATATACAGCCAACGTTTTTCTGAAAGTTTTAAATCCTGTATAGATTTGAAACCTACTGTAAGTACGAATAGTGGATACTAACCAACAATCTGTCATTCTGTCTTTTTAGGTTAGCCAAACTATTAGCATCCATTTAGAAATTCAGTTCTTAGATGTACATGGATATACTCACCTAGAGAAAACTATTTCTTCTTTCAGTCCCATTTAATAAAAGACTCCTATCTAAATTGTTGACTGTAGAAAACAATGATGAAAAGAATCTGATCTTCAAAGAAGAGATAAACAATAAAAAATATAAGGAAATAATATTTTACACTAAAAATCTCTCATACTACTTAAGACCACTTTACATTTTTTTAAATTTTGTTTTTGTTTTTTCTGTCGACTGAAGCAGCCATTTTGTGTCTCATAATTAATTTTTCATTATCTCTTTAGCAAATACTATAATACAGGTTTAATTATACAAGTTATTTTGAAATATTTCAAAATACATTTAGTGACTTAGTTTTTTGATTTCGTTCCTATTATCTTTTGCATGGCTTCTATTTTAAGCACAAGCAATGTTGGTTCAAAGCACAGGGTGCTCAGCCACTTGTAATTTTGATGTTTTGCGTACGGTACAGACAAAAGAGCAAGAAGATTTCTTGAATAACTCTAATAAACTTGAAAAAGCAAACAGAGTCTCCTGAAAAGTAGATGTTCATTATAAAAAAATATATACATTTCCAGTTAGAAGGCTCTTTGGCAATACTCTTTGGCAAAATGCCCAGGCTTCTCTGTGTAATTCACTGAGGAATACTTCTGTCTCACTCTGTAAATAAGTAGGTAAGATTAGATTTCACTGCTCAAAAGAGACAAAGAAGGTATCTTATATATAAACATATCTTTTTAACTGTTCTTTGATAAGCATGCATCAAACTGGATCAAAACCCAGCTACTTTTCACAAACGATGAGATGTGAAATCCCACACAAATGGGTATGACACGAAGCCTCTTACATTCTTATTAGTACTATTGTCCTCCAACTAACCCTCAGAGCCAAAATTTTAAAGGATAGGATTTTCTCCCAAGATATTTTCAAATACATTAAGTGAAGCACTCAGCTCCTCACTGACTAGGTCTCTTTAGTCTGTGAAAATAAAAGAACTCCAAGCCTATCTTTTTGTTGCACTCTGGGCAAGTAATCGAACATGGTCTACTGGGATATCACCCTTTCAATTTGATGGTTTAAGAATACGTATCATTTTCAAATAAGAAAATTATACCCTTCAGAAAGTATTTTCACTCTTTTTAGGGAGTGTTTTCCAAACCTTCTCAAACATTTCTATTTTCCAAAGAATCGCTTTGGTTTTCTTGCTACTATTGTCTCTGATTTGCAACTCAAAAGAAAAGATGTGAGGGACATTGTTTTGTTAACCTGTGCCCTTGCCAATTAATGTAGTAATGCAGGCCTACACTCTTTTCTTTACTTCTTCCTATTTCAGAAAGATTATTCTCAACCTGTGCTTAGGACACATTAACCTTCTGCTATACAAGGAAAAGGAATTTGCATGCATGAGTTACACCACTCTTTGCTCTTCCTTTGAGAGACAACTTTCTCAAGCTCTTTTCTGAGTGCTATTAGGAAATAGTTCCATTTTTGAAATTAGCATACAATTTAACAAGCTTCAGGTACTAAGTCCAGAGTTTTCTGTGAAAAAACAGAGTACCTCTTGATTTCACTCAAAAGTTAGTCTGAAGCTCAGGGGATAATTCCTCTTTAGTCTTGAGAAAAATAATATGTCAATGACATAAAATATTAAATAAGTAATAAATAGGAAAACTAAAACCTGTATTCTGACCTCGAGCAGCAGGTGAAGGAATCAGCTATTTGTACTGTGAGAGACAGGCAAACATTACCCTTTATAAAGGGAGTTTAACTCAATCCTTCAGTCATTCTCTGCCACAGGTGACTTTATCTCAGCCTTAGGGAGGAGCACTTTCAGGAGCGATGACCATTTGCTTGTGGTAAGACAACTTTATCATTGTTTTCTTGTTTATTTCCTTCCTCATCATGAGCAGTTTCAGAAATTCAATATAGATAGGAAAACAGCAAAAACAATTTTAATTGATCCACAACCACTTTTCTAGGTGATAGATAATATAACAGACTGCACAGAGTAACTAATTCACTATATACAAATAGATGGTAGAGATACTAAATATAGATTTTCAGGGTCCTTCTCTGTCCCCTGGAAAAATAGAAGGAGCATTTGGCAAATAAATGAAAGCTCTTAGATAACAGTAATTCTCTGGCCTTCGTATATTCTGCAGCATCGTGTTAACGCTTAAACTTTCCTGAAAAAAATAGCACCCTAGTGAGTTATAAATACATAACTAATCCTGTTTTACACAGAGCAAACCCAATTTTTACAAGCACTTTGCCTTGCGTGAAAGCATATGGCAAAATTCCCTAACCTGTTTTTCCATCATCATACGCTAATTTCCAGAATCTGGGATTTGTGGATAGTTTGATGACAGAGCTGGAGACTCCTGACTATTAGTTTTACTCTTCATGTGCCCTACCAGTCTCATGCTTTTGGCTTTACAGGAATGAGTTTGCTTTTGTGCAGGCAATTGGCATTGGAACTGTCTCAGAAGAATGTTTCCAAGCAATGGGCAAAACTTAAGCATCTCTTAGCCACACACTGCTGATAACCTTCAGAAAGTGTGCACTATTCAAATCAAGATACTTAAAGTTCAGGAATAAGGAGTATAAAATGTTGCTCTGGGTCTGACATTTGCATATAAGCAGCAGTAGTTATGCCACGCCTTACAATTTTCACTTTTGTTTCAATTATAAGAGCATTATATCTCAGGTAATTTAAAAGCTTTATTTATTGTCTTCTCTTTCTTTATAAGAAAAATAAAAGCCAATCACACAGTTAACACCCTCCCTAATCTCTTCACATGCACTCAGAAAGCCATAGCAAAACAAACAAACAAACAAACAAAAAACAAGGACCCCCAAAAAACACTGAAAAACAAAACAAACAAACAAACAAAAAAAAGTGATAAAAATGTATCTTTGAGTAATATTTTGCATTAAAATATCATGATTGTCCTTCCTTCTGTACTGGATCTTTAACATGTCTTCAAATCTTGTAATAATTGTACTCGTACGTTGAAATGATTGTATTCAGAATCCTGAAACTTACTTAAGTTTTATATGGTTTTGCAGTGAGGAATTCATAATCTCACTTTTTGATTTATAATTCTGTTTTCTTGATGCCAACACAGCAATGTGCCCAGAATAAATGTGACTTAACAAAGAAGTCCTGAAGAAACAGGACTTATATTTTGGAATCTATCTTGAGAGACTGAATACTAAGCAATTGCATTATTGTTTACCTATAAACAAGGCAGAGACACTTCACAGTGACTTGGCCCCTGCTGTCTAAAATTTGAACCAAAGGAAATCTGGTCCTCACTTCCAGATCATACATCAGCTGTGTTTTTTTTTGTTTTCCTTCAGAAACTGAGCAGCTGGGGATGAAGTTGAGAGGTAACTGGAAGTTGTTTCTGGACCTGTGAAATGCTCTACGCCACTCCTGTAGGCCTCTAGTAGCTTCTCCGTCCTAGTGATGCACACAGTAGCTGGTTTTTACTTATATAAAACACTTTTTTAGAGGAGACAATAACAGTCTAGCAGTGATTTAGAATAGTCACAAGTTTTATGGAAGACGTAAAATCTTCAGACAAAATCAGGTTGAACTGAATAAAATAACTATAGTGTAAATTTTTTTCTTGTTGTTGTTTTCATATTTTTCATTTAGTTCCCTTTTTCTTCAGGAATATTTCTTTGGATTCTGAATAAGAATGACACCAATTTCCAAACTCTTGAAATTCTTGATTGAACACAGTTCAAGGAAAACCACTCTGTAAACGCATTTTTATTGCACTCCAAATTTCTACTTTTCAAAATATGGTATTAAACCTTTGTTATTCAGTAAATTACTGTAGTGAATACATTTTATTTTATATATAATTAATCTACTGTGTTTGAATCAGATTAATTTGATCTGCTTCATAATGGACGTTTAAACAGGTCTCAAAAAGTTTTCATCTACATTATTTAAAATAGTTGCCTTAGATAGCAGTCAGCTGTGACATGAGAAACAGTAATGAAGTGGAGATTTTCACTAGACACTCTTGAAGATATAACTTTAGTCTTGTACTTCTGACTGACTTCCCCTGGAGTGCGCCACGATGAATGCTGTGGGGTTATCTTCCACAGAAAAAATGAGTAGCAATGCCAAGAGAGAAATTCTGGGCATTCTTCTATGTCCTCTTGGCTGCTTTACTACTTATAGACTTCCCAGTGTTGTAGCTTCCACTTGGTGTTTTTTAAAGCATGTTTTCAAGCCAACTGATTGGAACACTATTTCATTAGAGATTTAATTTAATTTAACCATTTTTTGTTGCCGTAAGTAATTTTTTATTTTATATTTTTTTTAATTGCCTCACTTTCATTGGTTTACTATTTAGATTTCATAGATCTATTTCTTTTATTGGACAAACTCTGCTTCTAAGATAGATGTCCTTTGTGGAAGATTATCCTTTGCGGAATCTTGTGTTCTTCTGAGTGGGTTACAAAAATGCAGTTTAAAAAATTAAACAATAAAGTTTGTATTCTTGCAGAAAAGTAGAACACATACTCAAATTTAGTTAGTCTAATTGTGAAAGATATAGGAAGAGTTTACAAGGTATAAATAATAACCACATTTAAAAGGAAACTATTATAATTTTAAGCACACAAATTTTGTCCAAGCCAGTTACAAGTGTTCTTTTAAGATTATGCCTGTGACGATAACATATATTTTCTAAGAGGAAAAAACAAACAAACAAATCTTCTTTATTGTTTCCTATGAACAGTTTACAACAAACTCATCTAGAAGGACATCTCAGAAAGGGGAATTCAAAACACCTAGTAATTTATGTAGAGAACACATCATGGGAGGTATACTTGTCACCAATTAGCACATCTGCTTAGCTTGAGAAAAGTGCAAATGTCAGGACCATTCATTCTCAGTACTGTTTGTAGCAGAAAGGGATATTCACATGCTTTGTGATGTACTTTATCTTCAATATATCTAAAGGACATCAGATTTTTCCTTACTTATCACCCAGAAAAGCTATTGTTTTCAATTTCTCTGAATATGTCTTCAGATTTCAACACCTTAAATCAACTTCTAAATTATATGTGTTTTGTATTTTATTTGCAAGAAATACAACAGTATGTGTCAATTTTGTGTAGCATAGCGTGACTAAATAGTTCTGAACTGAAGAAATAAAAAAGCAAGTGTGTGTGCACAATACACACAGACCAGTATAAAATTTTAGCTTACACATGTTCCTTAGTAATTTCTAGATTTTGGCAAATACAACTAAAACCTTAAATGTCTGTCTTTTTTTTTTTTTTTTCCCCACCCACCATTCCATTAGAAAAATGTCAATAACATAAAGTCATAGATTTTAAGGCAACTTTTTTTCTTGTTATATATCTTGAACATACTTAGAAAGGTATTCATAAAGACAGTATGAAATTATTCTGCAGACTAGAATTGCTGGATCCTACATAAAGTCATTTTAATGAATTTTCCTATATAAATTGAGGTCCTAAGTAACTTATGTGGTGTTGAGAAGAGACTGATTCACAGCTGAAGCTCTTTTCCACAGTAAAGAAAAAGAAAGGAATGTATTTGAAAGTGTGAACTAAAACACAAACATGAAGTTCTTTGTAATGCCTGAGGGGACAGCTTAGTCTGTGGGTAAAAAAGAATGTGAGACAGTAGCCTCCTGACACTTAGATAGGATCTTTCCTCAGGATTGTTGTAAAAATCTGTTTATTATGTGTGCCTAACAGTAAGGAAAATAAAACTGTTTTTATGCTCTTCTGTAAATGGAATACAGCACAGATTTCCCCAGTTTTAATCACTGACTTTTTCTCTTAGAAATTAACCTTTGAGGTTTTAATTCTATCTGGTTTAGTTATAGTGCATCTTTTGCATATATATTATATATAGAAAAAACATTCTATTGTTTTACATGAATGGATAAAATATATGTCTATATTTTATATAAATAGACCATACTAGTTCATATTAATCCAAATATGTATTAGAAGGTAAGATAAAAATATTATTGTTTCCCACATGTCAGATATTGAGGCACATCTCCTTTAAAGATTTACTTTTATTTTCTTTAAAGCAAGCTGACTGCAGAAGGGAGCTCTAGTATAAAACATACTTCTTGTTAAGTGCTAAAATGACCTCAGTCAAGGATCATGTTTGTCAGCTTAGAAACTAATACTGACTCATTCTGAATAAACACAGATAACTCTTGCTCTTGCTCTGATTTGATGTCAAATGGAAAATTTCAGACTACTTATCTGCACACAGCATTTCATAGGCTATGCTTTTAGAATTTTAAGTGAGTGCATTTTTAACAAAAAAAAATTATCTTATTTCAGTTCACAGGGAATCTGCATGTCTTACTATTGTTTCCTTTCTATCTAGTAGATAGATATGAAGCTTGTTATTTTATGCACACATTTTTTTCAAAGTTGCTATTTAAAGTAACAAAAAGGCAATCTCCAATAGCCAGTAGAGAACTTAAAATTAAAAATGAGAAGATGGTGTTCTACAATGAGTTCTCTTGTGGAATTTTTTGGCAATGCATTCATTTGAGTTTGGCTCAATTACTGTGGTCTTTCATTGCTGAGATGGTACAAGCATAAAGGATCTTAATCTGAGAATTTGGATGACTTATTGTTTTAAAGAATATGGATGCATGCTAAGATATTGTTACACTGAAGGTGTCAGATATCATAAGGCAGTAAACGGCTGGACAACTGAGAAAAAGTGAGGAAAAAGTAGAATTAAAGTCTTTGTCTTTGAATATGTTGTGTTTACCTCTGTTTTGCTCTTCCTTTCACCAAATATTCATGTACCTCGTCAGTTTTCAATGCAGTGATGACCCACCTGTTTTACAAACTTGGTAGAGAATGCCTTAACTAGTCACATAACTAATTTTAAAAATATATTAGGCAAAGTGTAAAAGTAGGTCTTGAAGAGAGGAAATGCAAGATAACTATTCTAGTTGCTATGTTTAGTTTGTTGGCTGAGTAAGGCAATTCAGTCTTTAACGAAACTGTCTGAAAAAAAAATTATTTGGCCTCTCACAAGTTTAGCTTAAGTCATGCTGCTAATCTTTGAAACAATGTGGGATATTGTGGCAGTAGTGTGTTAATGTCATGAGTAGGTTTATTTTTCACTGCTGTTGGGTTTTGAAACCCTCTGCTTCCCACCCCCAGTGGATTCCTATGCACATAATAACTATAGGTCAAGAATGAATTTTCACAAAACTTGAAAATCTCAAGTGAAATAAAAGCTAAAAGTAAGGTACTGAGGTCTGATTTTTAAAAAAGTGTGAAATTCTTCATACTTAGCATTTTTTCTTTATCTCTTTATGAAGTAGGAAGCTATTTTTTTAATATACATTATGACCAATATGCATGTGGAAAAAAATGCTGTTCTTAGTCCCTTGACAGTGATCCACAACCATAATGATAATGATAATGATATCTCATATGTCCCCTGAACTCTTTATTTTGCCTATTCATGTTTTTAAGATACAAGTGTTACAGATTCTGTGTATTTTCTCTTTAAGACTGAAAATAAAAAACTTGCAATTTAGCCAAGTTGGTTTCTTACTCAGCAGAATCTGAGGATCTTATTTTGAATAACAAGCTGTTCCTTCCTCTCACCTCTTTCCTTTCCTTACTAAAATCAGTATGATATAAAGCTAGAAAAAAGTTAGACACACGTTTTTTCTTGGATGCTTGAAATTTTTTGAGAAGAGTTAATTCCAATTTCTTTCCAGATTAATAAAATCAGGAGCATTTCCTCCACTCTGTAGAGCATTTCTCACTCTATGAAGAGAACTTTGCTCAGCACCAAGGTCAGCTCCAGCACTTGCCTCATGGCAACAGGCAGGAAAAATGTTCTTTTTTTAAAAAAATTCAAACGTTTTTGATATGTGGTTTTGATTTCTTCCATTTGTCTACACCTTATTCAAACAGCATAGATTCATATTTTCCTCACTCATATGACTTAAAGAGAGGCATTTATTTGCAGTGCTATTTGTTATAACCTTCCTGATTTTTCTAATTCAGATAGCTGCAAGTAATTCTAGTGCATTGTTTCTCAATATTGATTGGAATGAATACAGAAAAACTTTATGGTTTTTTTGTCCCTAGTTATGGTTTTCTATCTTTCTTGGATTTTTGCTTTAGATTTAGCTGCCTTTTTCATTATCATACCAAACCTTGTTCACTATGAATATGAAATCTTTTTACATATTATCAATTTGAGTTACCTAATAGGAGTAATGGTATATATATAACTTTCTAAAAACTGCTAAAAGTTGGAATTTTTCCGTGTCACCCTACGTGAGTATGCTATTTTTATATTTGTACTCTCTCTGGAAATTCAGCACCACATTTATTTTCAAGGGTTAAAAACATCCTAAATTGCTTATTTAGAATGTAGAGCAACCATCACTAACTTTCTTGTATGAATTCAACCAAGGACGTCAGAAAATTCCCCAGGGGAATTCCCTAGACTCAAAATCCAATAAGCAAAATCAAGTTGTTTTCTTGAGTAAAATTACAGGCTGTTCTACAGTGGGTGCTGTCGAAGCTTTAAAAATTTGCAGGAAATAATTGCATATTCCTTGCAGAAGAAAGAGTAAACAAAAGACATGATGCTATAGATCTCGTACTAGTGTGGTTCCTTAGCGGGAGTTCTGCGCTCCACTCCATTGAAATGTGACGTAAAATACCTTCAGTCCTTGGAGCAGTGACTAGAGGCCAGAACTCCTACAGTGAACATTGCTTGCTGGAATGCACAGTTACAATGCCCCTTGGTTTATCTGATTTTTTATAATTCAATAGGAGGGGGATTCAGTGTTCTTGCATGAAGTCTAAATAATAAATGTAAGTTTGGGGTCTATCAATCACGAATAACGGAGTTTAAGAATCCCTCTTTTCACATCTATTATCTACCTATCACACACAATACACAGACACACAGAGTACCCAATCCTATAGGATAATAGATATAACAAGACATCACTCTTTCACCAATTTCAGGTCTTTTTGCCATATTCGGATAAATGAAGTAAAATAAACTGAGGCAAAAAACCTACATTAGAATAAAGCAATGGTCAAGTACATTTCAGGGTAGTTTTGAAAAGTCAAAAAATTATTAATGTATTTTAAAACTTTAGTTTTCTTAGGAAAATGTATTTAATAAATTGGCATGAGTTTCCTTTAAAAGTTGTAAACTTGACACTAATCTCGAAGATTAGAAATGCTACTTCCTTCAGGGGATTCAGAACTGTGTCACATGATGTTGTGGATCTATGTGCTCATTTAAATCAAATTTGGCATAGGATGGAGGGTGAAACAGCAACAAGGGAATCTTTCAAGAGAATTTGGAAACTTCTGATGCAAATGAAAACAGACTGCTCAAAGTGACTCATTAAAAGTTCTCAGTAGAGGCATCCCATGAGGCATGCCATGAGGCATGAGCTTAGGATCACAGTTCTGTTGGTTATCATGCTAGTCTTGGAGATGGCTTAAGTCATACCATCGACAGCTCTGTTGTTAGGCATTTTCATTTATCTTTGTTAATACTTTTGATAAGTGAACAATTTCTACAAGAATATTTTTAGAATGACTTCCTACTTTTCCTCCTTTGACAAAGCCTGAAGCTACACACATAGATGATCAAAGACATGGTCTTAGTTAAATTATTTTCTTTTTTTTCTTTTCC